>JARHVA010009525.1:132500-155000 GCA_037957365.1 Torreya grandis
TCTCACTAATCTATAAAAGCATGGACACCTATGTGATCCATCACAATGGGCACCCAAATATAATTTCAAGCATAGATCATGTGGATTCCAAGATAAATAATCTAAAGTATTTATAGGAGAATGAATCAAGATAATATAAAAACATAGTAAACATGCTCATAAAAACATAATCTAACATTTTATTCCATAATGGAATGTAGGTTACTAGTTAAGAATTCAACTCAATGTTTAACATAGATTCAAGAATCTCCATAATATGGCTAGCTATGGGGTCACTTTGTCCTTGTTTATCCAACTACCATATTAGGGGTTGATTAATCTTAGTCTTATGTTTACCAGCATCCTTCCAATTTAAGGCAACACAATGCATGCATCTTCAACATATAAGGTTTCCAAAATTATTTCAAATTAGAAACACACATGATTTTCCTTATTTAAGGTATTTAATTACAATAATGAATCAAGTAAGATATATATAATTATTAAAATTAAAGCCACACATACTTCAATAGCCAACCAATACAATTAGGAACAAATACATTATTTTTCATCAACATGTTCCATATGTATAATCTACCCAAGTTTTCTAATTACTGCCTAGCCTTTATTAATCTGAGTTATGATTCCCACCACATGCATAAAATTGTCTATTTACAATAAATTTCTTCATAAATAAAAGTACACATGAAATTGTATATATATCTTAATATATTTATCAATAAATTCAAAGTGAAGATCAAGAGAGCCAATAACATCATAATAGCATATACCATAAGTAATCACACATAAAACATGTTAGACTAAGTCTTCATATTATTTAAATGAATAAAGGATAACCATATATCATCTATAAATGATTTCCATTTCCATTTTTATCATAATAAAATCATACAACTACTGCTTAGTTTCTAGCTACTAAATATCAATTACTAGCAAGCATATAATAAGAGTAAAACTATATAAACATGTTATAAATACACTAGAACTATTTCTTTTCTATTCCCAAATGTAATATAATAATAATATGTATGTTATAGGACAATAGAGATCACATGATTCAAAAAATTTCCATATCTACAAATTCAATGCATGCACTTACCATAAGCATATAAAAATACTAATAACTGAGTTAACTCAACCAATTTCTGATTAAGGTTTTCATGTCAATGCTGAATGTTTTTTCAGTAATCAATGTCACCAATTAAAAAATTATTCCATCATATAAAAAATAACATCAACATATCAAAATTTAGGGATAACATTTTTACAACCATGTACCATCAATTTATCAAGTGAACCAATGCAAATAACATATTTAATAGTAAAATAAATAGTAATAGCTACCAAAACTTAATTGAGTATGCAAGTAAGAGATTTAGCCACTAGTCAACATGCAATAATTAATCAAAAAACTAAAGACCATAATATACAAAACCAAAAGGGGAATGACCAAACTAAATAGAAATCCATATAACCATCAAGCATTCTTAGAAAGACAGAAAGTGCATGGGAACCTTCAAACATTGCTTAAAGCTCATGGAACCCAATTTACTAATAAAACTATGGTCACAAAATTCAAGTCTTAACATGATAGTGTTTTGTCCCTCCTTGCAGGTGGTTACATAATTATTTCTAGTATAGCTATAATAACCACTTCATAAACCTAATGTTATTGTTTGGTCTTAACTTGTTCATGAAATGATATTTATATGGTTGTTAACTAAATGGGGAAGGATTGATCAATAGGTCTTAAATAAAAATCATGGTTATGGCAACAACAAGATATTTTAAATACATAAAATTGACATTAGGATCCATTACTTGTTCCTAAGGATTCATTCTGACTATGTAACACTATATTTTTATTAATCAAATAAATACATAGATTGTCTTAGGAAATTGTATTGGTGCTACATGTCGAGGGTAGATAAACATCTCTCTAGCTCATGGGATCACCACAACATTACCTTATTAGGTAATATGCAAGATTTGTCCATTATTATTTATGATTATATAAAAGAATTGATTTACCCATTACACCCTGTAACTCAAAATAAATCTTATAAATACACAACTTAAGACTAGTTATCCATTGATTCAAACATCGAGCTCCTCTTTCTATTAAATAATATTGCCAAAAAAGTTATGGTCACCAATTATCAACATATGAGATATGGTGTACAATTCAAAGTTTCTCTTTATGTTAGTAAGTCATGTTTTAAATAATGGTTATTGTGTATATGATTAAATTCATCCTTCATCGTAATGATAAGGATTAGTGGATCCATTTAACATATCACCCACCATCAATAATTTCTAAGGAGTAATAATCAACATCATTCATATCACCATTAGTAGATTTACATATAAATGTTAATTAATGTTATCCCAATGTAATGAGTATTGGGGGTAGCATAGGCAATTAAGTTGGTACTACCTACCAAGGATTCTAAAATAAATCTATGACTTGGGTCATCGCACCTTAATGGTCTACCTTTACTTATTATGGAAATTTTCAAAAGTTGGATTAAAAATAAATCATAAAATCTTATTACCTTCACCCTTATTTTCATAATAATTAGCAAATCTCATCAATAAGACCAATTGGTATTCATTTCCAATTTGCAACCAATTACCATATTAGTACTTTAGTTAGGAATAGTTATAGGATTGTTCATTTACACCCAAAAAGGGTATGCTTATTCAAGGGAGACAACTCAACCAAGTCTAAACAAATTTACACTAATAAGGAAAATAATAATTTAATCTTAAACTGATTCCATTTAGACATACAATGGTAGTAAATAAGAAACATAATTTTCCTACTTGTTCATGAATTCCATATATAATTCCAAATGCACAATACATAGCTTGGATTATAAATCCAAATTCTTAAATGGTGATTTTTAGGTTGTGGGAAAGGACTATTTTTTTTTTTTTTTTAAATTTTACTACCCCATTTTATGTTGTCCACATCATTCCCTTCCATTCTCCCTTCATCCACTCTCATGGTGCATTTTAACCTATGTCATCCACTTATCTCCCCCAACTCCATCACATATCTCATCTTCCATTTTTAGTAATCTATCTTTCTGACTACCCATGCTTCCTCACAACACCATCAATCTCCCAAATCCTGACCAACCATTCTTTAATTCCTAATCTTCCTCTATAAATCCTTGTAACACCATCATCCACATCCTTCCTCCTTTATACTAATTATTTTTCCTTTTTCCGCCTCATATACCCATGTTCTTATCTCCTCTCTTTTCATCATGTATTCTCCTTCTCACCTTGTTGAACCAATCCTCTCACTCTCACCATCATCCTCTTCCTTCACACTACCATGCTTATTATTCACCCTATGTCCCCTTATCTCCTCTGTCAACTTATTTTTCCTATGTCAATTCCTCTCTACCCCCATCCTATGGATTCCCCCTCATTTTTTATACCATCCTCAACTTTATTCACCCTACATTTCTTTTTATTTCCTTTCATACATGACCAGGCCATGTGTTTTAACCCTTCAAGCTAAACAACATTCTCCTTATAATTAGTCCATCCCCAAAATTAAATTCCAACAACACTCAGGCATTCTCAATGAACTTTGAAAAGAGAGACATCATGGATAAAAATAATAAATCAAGTCAAGTTAAAATTTTATTTATTAGGAAGTAGGGGTCAACATAGATCTTATGAAGGGTGTCCAAGGAAATGACCACAAAGGGACAAGGCAAGGGTAGATGTGTTAAGTTCTATGCCAGACATAAAATATGTCACAAACCCACACAAGTTATGTAATGTCTATCAACCTACCAACAAAGATATCATTATGAGATTAAAACACAAAAGGAGGTAAGATATGACTGATATAGTCTCATACAAAGACAAAAAATAAAGACCGACTATGTACAAGACCAACACAAAATAATTAAGGTGAAACAATAAGCAACACTAAGTCAGAACTTGAAATTAAACAACCAGTAGACAAAATTTGACTGATGGCTTATAAATCTTGCACATAACATATATTCCCTGTCAAGGTCAAATCAAATGCCTATCAACCTTTCCTTATTATCCTAGGTGTTGAAGTCCACCTCGATCCTAGCTCATTGTCCCATTCCTACAATCAGAAAACACAACATCACTACATATTATCAATCATGAACAACAAATGTCAATATAATTTTGATAAACATAGAATATTAAATTCAACATGTATAATTTAGCATAATCATAAACTATATTAAATAATTTTACTAGTTACTTGTTATGACTAACTCTTAGTAATTAAACCAAAATCACATCTCCAATAAATAGCTAATGTGTTAACCATAATTAGTAAACATGATAATAGAACATGACATATGCATTAATCATACAAGTGCTAATTTGACTTAGATACAACATGTTAATAGTCCCTCTAGATGAGAAATCATAAGGTGGAATTAATTTTGGTTATAACATCCTCCCATTCCTAAAGAGGAACTATTATGATGACTTTTCAAATAGTCAAGGAACACATATTACCTAAAAATAGGTTTAACTTATTAAATAACATTATTTCATAATATATATAAATTTTACAATGGTGATGCTCAATATTATGTGATTTGAAATTCAAATACACCCATTAAGGCAACATTGTCTTTCTTTGCATTAGGCTAATAAGCAATGTCTTACTTACTTTATGTGTCATTTGTGACACCAGGATGGGTAATATAGGGTGTCGTATGCACCATTTTCAACATTGTTTTTCACAAGTATTTCAATTTTTTTGTAAATTCCACAATTACATTCCTTACAAGGCCAAAGGTTACAACATAAATTATTAAAAACAAATACACACACACACACACACACACACACACACACACACACACACACACACACACACACACACACACACACACACACACACACACACACACACACACACACACAGCTATAATATAAACTAGCCAAATATACTCTTACCTTATCATATTACATTAGTAAAAACTAATAATTTCACTTTAGCCACTTCTAAATTTAACCATTTATATCCACTTGTGTGGTTGTGCAATTAAAATACTCTATAAATACAATGTTACATGTTATTGTAGCTTAACTTACCATAATGTACTTACCATCAATAATGCTACTTGCACTTTCAAACAAGGATTACAACCATTTAGTAATGTATTTATTTCTCAATCCAGCTTATCATTTTGAATATAATAACTTTTTTAGGATCATTATTCCCTTTTATATCATCACATGTAGACCTAAAAATTAAATACAAATGTTATGATTGTCCAATTTGCCCAGATTGTAACCATTTTTATATGTTGAAAAAAATTGAAACCTCCACTATGAGCATTAAGTCTTATGCATAAAATTAATGACATACATCACATAATGCCATTAAATAACCATAAATCCATACTATTATGGTTAATTATCTTTCAAACTTTACCATTCATGGGTTAGTGGAGTGTCATTCACTAACCACACTGAACATCAAATAATCCATTTTAGACATCACATGAAACCCCAAGGCTTAAAACATGTCATCCATACTTATATATAACACAATGGTGTACAAATCATAATCCCACCATATTTTTATTATCCATATGAGGTTATTCACCTAAATTGTATTTTTTCGTCAAATATTGTAGTGGGTATGTATGATTTTAATAACTACCTAATCAGGGATTTATATTTGTCCTTCTAAGCACAAGAATACATTCCAATCATTCTTCTAAACAAACTATAAGTATTCATTTTATAATATTATTCTATATAATACATAAAATAATACTTTATTGATAACATGTTGGTACTTACCAACCAACACATGCATGTGTTTCAATAATTACACCATTGCTTGATTCATCATAAACATCCTGCTCATAGGACCTAGAAGTTATTCTTAAGAACTTAGTTAAATCTTAGGTAATACATCATGGTTACAATTTAGTCCACCAAAATACTATATACAGATAAAGCAATAGTATATACATAGATAATATCCATCTGTTTTCACACAAGGGCTTATATTCATACCATCCAAGGGTGAGTTAACTGTGGGACAAGATTGCCAAATAAGAATAAGCATATCTCTATTAATATATTTTACTTAGCTTAACACCAATCATCACTAGAGTATCATATTAGCTCAAAATTATTGTAGTTTCTAAGCCTTTTTATTATGTCCATTTTTACAACAAATTAAAATATTCCCTTCACATTAATGTAATATCATTTTAGTTCTAAATTTAGCATACTTTTATCATTATCACATATGATTATTTAATGCTTCAATGGTGTCTCAACTAAACTAGGATGAAAATATCAACCGTGGTAACTTTTTTTTCCTAGAGAAAAATTATGACAACAAGCATGCCATCATAAGAACTCTAACTGCAACATTTTTTCCAATGATAAAAAATAATTACACACATTCCATCATGGTTCCCAAACCCATTTATCAAGAACATTAGTTGTGAAAATATTGTAATCATATGTATTTTCAAACTTACTAACCTATCATCATGTTCTTTTTGGTTGACTTAAAATAATGATAACATCATCAAGGCTTAACATATCCTGGTAAGGTTCCACTATGTTTTTATGTACACTAGGCACTGAGAAATGTTGGATGTAAAAATATCTAATATTTTCTAAATGTTATGATAATTAATAAAACCCATCCTCTTATAAAACATGTTCATCCCTATGGGTGTCATGCATAACATTTCCCTAAGGAAAGGTATGTTCCAACAAATCCCATCACTCTATATCCATGCATCCAAAAATATCACCAACAATTGTCTATGTCTCATGGATTAGATGGATTGTGATACTAATTATAAAAATATATCCCCCAAACATATCAAATTTCCCAAACATTCAAAATCTATTCACCTCACTAACCCCTCTAGGCTTCATTCACAACCTTGGACCTCTGAATGATATCACACCTCAACATCAAATGATGGGTCACTCATGTGAACCATCAATGGACACTGAGATACATTTTTTATGATTCTAATATCAAGATTATGCTTTTATTCTTATCATTGACTTTTTTTTTACAAGTCAATGATTAACTAGCAATACTTGATCAGGCACAATATAACTCTTGGAAAGGGTGGACTTCACTAAGGCTTAGGTTAATTAATTTTTTTTAACACATAACATTTAGTTTCAAACACAATTTAATTACTTCCAACCCTTTAGAGTTATGAAATAGTGGGCTTCTCTATTCAACCCATAAGGGGATGAAAGTTTTTCATAGGCTCACACTATTATTCTTAAGTGAAACATTCTTATTTCACTTTGCTACATAATAAATCACCTTATTACTTATCGATATAACCATCAATGGTCATCATCAGCCATTCATGTTGAACAAATTTGTTGGCTCAAGATACTCCATCACAACAAAAGATCTTTAAATTACTGATTTACCCAAGTAAATCAGATACTCTTACCTTATTTAGCCTTCCATGTTTAAGCTAGTCCCTTGGCCTTCATAGCTATGTGTTGCCCTTATCATCTATTGATGACTTGTTGATACAAGTCAAAAATAGATTAAAAACATCATTTCCCTATTTCTAAGGGTGAATTGATTATCATAAGAATCCCATTGACTCACCAATACAAGTCAATAGTCAACCTATGATACTTTCCCTCAAGAAAATTGGTTTGAGATTAACAAGGCTAGTAGTATATATCATAGTGTTATCATAGAATTTACATATTTATGCACATGTATTAATTTAAATGGATATAGGAAATTATAACAACTCAATAATATAGAATAGATAACTACTCCATTCTAGTTCAATATCAATGTTCCCATGGACTATAAAGTCATACCCTGATCAAATCATACCATTACTAGCTTCATGATAGAAAAAATTCATGTCCCATAGTTCCTTATGGTAGAAACATTTCTATGAAACCAAATGAAACAACCTAAAAATAATTTGGGTTACTTTATAGAGTATGAAATAGAACTTCATGTAGATCACAATACACAACTTCATAATGCTTGAAATATCTCTTCATATATACACATTAATGTTTAACAACCAAAAAACAAATTGGGTCACTATGGACACTCACCTAGGGATAAACACATCTAGAGTATTCCAAAGAAAAGAATGTTGTCATGAGGATGGTATACTATTTTGGGGGTGTTAGTGTGTAGGTCCATAATAATAACCTCTAAACCTTATAGAAGTGACTCATCTTCCCTATTATCCCATCTAGGGATTCTCAATCCTATTCAAGTATCTGATTACCCTATGCAGTTATGGCTTGATAGTTTGAGAGACTAGAGAGATACATCCATACATAAGGTGTTTGTAATAATTTAACAAGTATCCCAATTCATTCATGAAGACAACATTAGATACATAAGGATAAAATTAATTATATCATAGATTATCTTATTGGCATTTGCTAAGGATGAAAATATGAGAATAGAGAAGTAAAATAATAAGAATGAAAGGTCTGAAATGGTGACACATAAGAATCATCATACTAATATTTGCTTAGGTAGGCCTTACATTATTTTAAAATCAACAATCGATGTCAGGAGACCACTTCAAAGATAATATGACATATCCCTTAAATCATTATCATTGTTTCAAAACTCACACAAGGAAAGGTGGATTCTGGTACTATCCCCATTAGAACATTATAACATGATCCAAAGTCCTTAGAGGTCATTGCACCACTATTTATTCTCTTTTTGAATTCCATAATATAAGATATAATTCATTACATCAGAATTATTTACCATTGATTAGAGATAATCCATGTATTCTTCATCAACATGGGTCATTTCATGTTCATCATATAGTACTGATTATAGCATACCTAAATATCTCATTATACAATCAAAAACTCATCCATTTAGGGATATCACCCAATATACAATGAATATTAGAAATATGATAAACCACCAATAATAGTTCTACTAGGTCTGGATTATAATAATAAATACTTGACTTTAGGTTGATCCCATCATATGGTTACTTAAATCCCTTTACTAAATATTGAGTCAAAATTTTACTAGTAACATGAATAGTAAATTATTAAAATATTCATGAACATGGTCAGCTATGGGCTTATACTCATATATAGCTATCTAAAACATCACACATTGATTGCACAAGGTCTCAAGATGGTTAATCATACATCCAAAATAGTAATTTTCAAAAGTTAGTTAAAACATAAATGTTTGCCACTTCAACCAAAGGTTTATGCTATACCAATTAATATCATTACATCAAATTAAAAAATAAAAAGTTGATCATATATTAACCTTATATAAATCCATGCTATAAATTAAACTAAGACAAGATGTAATGAAATACATTGAGATGATTTTATATTTTGATATTTCAAATGCTAAAATTTATAGCTTAGTATCCTCCCATCACACTTTAATCAAACATGAGATTAAAAAAAAGTAACAATACCCAATATTTGTTCACTCCCCAATCTCTGCAAGAATGACCAACTATGGGCTCCATGACAATGGCTAGCTATATATCATATCAAGCTTAGATCGTGAGAGTTCAAGATCAACAATCTAAAGTCTCATTAGGATAATGAATCAATATAATATAACAACATATTAATTATTCCAATTAAATTTTAATCCAATGTTTTATTCCATAAGGGCAAGTAGATAATAAGTTAAAAATTCAGATAAATGTTTAACATACATTTAAGAATCTCCATAACATGGCCATGTATGGCCTCACTTTGTTTATGTTTATCTAACTTCCATATTAGGGGATGATTAAGGTCAGTCTTACATTTACCAAAATTATTCTAATTTCATGAATTTTTAAATTGTGTTTAATGCAACATAATCCATGCATCCTGAACATACAAGGTGTCCCAAATTATTTCAAAAAATGAACACAGATGATATTCCATATTTAAGTCATTTAATTATAATAATTAATCAAATAATAAATAGTCAATAATGCAAATTTTAGTCACACATCCTTATTTCTAACCAAAAAATATAATTAATAACAATTACATTATTTCTTCATCAATAAGTTCCTTAAATACAATCAACCTAGGTTTGTTAATTAATTCCTAGTATTTTTTAAGGTGAGTTATGATTATAAAATCATGAATAAAATAAACTATTTTAAATTAATTTCTTCATGAAATAAAAGTACACGTGATATTTTATATATATCTTAATATATTTGTCAATAACTTGCATGTGAAGATCAAGTGATCGAGTAACATTATATTAACATATACCCTAAGTAATCAAAATTAAAAAATTTCACACTAAGCCCTTATATTTTTTAAATGAATTAAGGATAACCAAATCTAATCTATAAAGGATTTCCTTTTCCATTTTTGATCATAAAAAAATCATATAAATTATATAACTATTTATTTTAGAGTTTTGCAAATGAATTCTAACAGCTATTAAAAGAAGGCATACTACCATCAAGAGAATTCCTCCTTTCTAGTGTTGCCAAGAAACATGATTTTCCCTAGATTTCGTACTCCAAGTATTTATCCATGATGATTAAATTTATTCTCCATCATCTCTCAATGCACTAAAGGCTTAGGATCATGAATCTGATCTCTATGTGAAAATGGTTGAAGTGTATCTATTATACTTTATACATAATAAGATTTAATGAATAAAGCTTAAAAATCATTGTATTTTCCCTATTATTTCTAATTTTTTGGAAATTATCAAAATAAACCATGATGATCCATGTTAATATCAAGATGTGTGGCCATGAATCACTCTAATTTTGGAGGGACAAGACATAAATATCACCACTAATATTTGGTAGAATGGGGTATTAATGAGACATGGGAGGGATTAAATGAAATATTTGTTCCATTAATGGGTTATGGATTCCACCCCACTAATGATGTCATAAGGTGATGTGTAACTATGTAACGAATGTCCACTTGATATATTTTTAATAACTTCAATGGAATTTTCACTTAAACTCTTAATTTGATTTAATTTTCTTAAGTGGGTTTAATTAATTTTCTAAAATTATTTATAAATTGGCGGTATATTAAATCAAAAAAATTGAAATGCCAATTTACTAAGTTATAATTTGACTGGAGTATAATTATAAGAACACGTTAGTTGCATATGAAGCAATACCCAATTTAGAGCATTATGGATGTAAAATAATACATGCATGTGATGGGTGATTTTGAATTAGAAGAATTCAATGGTTTAGGGCATCAGTTTGCATGGTCAAAATTTAAATCAAATTAATTTGAAAAAACATAATAATCACATAAAATGCATTGCCCTATTTTGGTACACGTTAGCCTAAATCATCCCCTTTATGTGACAATTTCAAACCATTTAATAGATTTTATTGATTTTCACTTAGATTGTTCTATATCATATAATATTCTCTAGATTGAAAATTTAAGCACAATAGTGATAGGAATTGGATGTTAACATTTTCCCCCTATTTGAAATGGTGTGGTGAGATATTTAGGCAAAGCAACATATTTTCAAAGAATGAAAGAGTTATTAATAATTGGTTTGAGGGTAATGATTAATAAATGACACATTATGCCCCATTGAGAGGGAATCTAAGGATGAAAGAAAGGGTTGGATTCTCAAAAAAGAGAGAGAGTGAAATTAACCCATGGATGAGAGTATATCTATATATGCTAATGCTTGCACATATTGATTCTCAAAGATAAAAAATAGAATATAATAGAATGGGTCCCAAGGAGGGGAAATGTGTCAATAATGTAATCTCAAAAATATAAGTGACACATTTTGACATACACCAAATGATGGTAAAAGTTGCATGCTTAGGGAATGATTGATCCTGAGACAAGTTGCACACTTTGAAATTGTCAAAATGAGGGAAAATGCCATTGAGATTAGAATTGAAAAAATGACTTCATTTCTATAGAAAAAAGAGTTAAATGAATTAATAATGTGCCCCAATGGAGCAGATTTCATTAGATGATAAAAATATTTTTCCCCAATAGGGCTGAATTTGAATATTTTTAATTAAATTTATCCCAATAAGGATGATTAGATCATTGATTGGTCTAAATATTGTTCCCCCCTACAGAAAATTAGAAAGCATAGCTAAAATATATAAGCTAATTGATATATTAAATATATTGGTAAAACTAGAGTTGTAAAGAGCCAAACACTCAGAGATCAATTAGAAACACTGATAGAATATTATTTACTCACACATTAATTATAAAACCATATGGGACATTAAATATTTATAGGAAAATCATTCCTATATTCATGGAGATTATTTCTCCATTAACATTTCACCCAAAATCCCTATGCTTATGCAAAATACTATATATGATATATTGATATAGCTCTCAATAATATATCTAAACAAATAATATATTCTAATCTATAATCATAGCATTGTTTATAACAATATTATGACTAATAATTACTAACCAAATATATCTAACAAACTAACTATATGTAATAGTGAATTATTACTATGGTAATTATTTACATTACAAATTACCATGAGGACTAACTATTCCCTAACATTCCCCCCTTTATGCCTTGCATGGTAATTTATGTTTCACTAGAATTAATGAAATTAATTAAGAAACACATCAAATTATTTTCAACCATTTAGTGTCATGAAAACACCAATAAAATAAATTTTAGAATTTAGAATAAGATTATTTACCATCAACCATTCAATGAGGGAACACATCAGCCTAAATAGTGTGGGAACCATGGTAGGAACCAACTTTTCAAATTTCACTCCTACATCTCCTAAACATCTTTTTTATGCAATACACTATGTGATAAAATAGGAAATATAGCTCTTATTCATCACACAAAAAAGCAAATGCTGAAAATAAAAATATATATGTGCTACTATAGCAAGAAGTGGCCCTTCATTAGTGGCTAATGAGAGGTGTATAAAGCATCCATCATCTATGATCCTCCAACATCTAGTTCATGAAGCTACTCACTTATAGGTAGAAGTTTTGAATATCAAATGCATGCCAGTTTGAATAAAATGTGGTTCCTCACATAAGAATGACATAAATGACATTTGACTTAGGACATCAGGGTCACCCCAAAATACATCATTATAGATTTGAACAACTTGTATTGATTTCAATTTTTGATAATAATGACAATAGATGTAAAATGACTAGAATATTATCAAAGAATAGATGCAAAGGATAAAATGCTAAAAAAATATTTTTTTAATTTAAATAGTATTGTCTTTTATAAACCTGTATATGATATATTCAAACCTATAACACACGTACATGGGTTTTTCAAGCATAAAATGAAACCTACAAAAAAATGTACTTAAAAAAATTTAATATGAAGCCTTTTAGATGTATTAATTGAAAAAGACCAATAATGAAAACTCTAAATATAATTTGTGTTAAAATATTGACATGTAATCACAAGACTTAACCTACTACTAGATATTTATATAAAATATTTTTAAAAGACTAATTTCATTTAATTTAAAATAGAAATAAACACTATAAGTTACCATTGAAACATACAAATGGGCTTGAGCACTATGTTGGAGACATATAAATACATGCATGTAAATGCATTGCATACAAATTTGAATACGGTAAGAACTCATAGTGGCAAGAATGAGTTATGACATAGAATGTCGAGGCCTATAGAAAAGAATGCCTTGAAAATCATTCATCTATGTTTCCACGTAATAATTGATTTTTTTTCTCCTCAAATATTACCAAACCCATGATTCTCCTATTTTAGATCTATTTTTCTATGAATTTATCCCCAATATTTTATTTTGATAATGTACAGAGTATAATAACACAGATGGGAATAATAATAGTGAGTAATAGGTGACATAATCATCTGAATAAGAAAATGGTGAATTAAAACTCTAACTAATATAGAAGATATTATGCCGAGGGTCGAGCATTCGATCTAGAAGAATATAATTTTTTTGTGAATCAAGAAAAACTAGGATATATAATAAATAATATAAGTATATGTGGTATGAGGTGATCATTCACATAATCTTCATTCTACACATGGCACACAATGTTACAACCATGAATAGATGAATTAAATAGTGAATGATGAATGAAGGTATTTAGATTTGTAGGCTATAGAAGATGTATGATGTTGAGATTATGTCACATATCATACAAGATGAATAGCCATGCCATTGATACAAGTGTAAAATTAGACTATGAAAGAAGATAAATTTAAGTCTATATTGCACAAATATATCAAATTTATAGATATATTATGACTAGCTAATAGGGCACAACATTTTTTCTTAGACTCTAAAAGCTATTAACAAATATATAAAAATAAAAATGAAATTACAAAAATTTCATCCATACGGACAAAATGCTAAGCAACTGCCCCTCACCATCTTTAGGATTTCATTGCTCTCATACCAGATATTGTTAAAACTAGAGTTGTATAGAGCCAAACACTAAAAGATCAATTAAAAATAGTGATATAATATTATTTACTCACACTCTAATTATAAAACCATATGGGACATTACATATTTATAAGAACATCATTCCTATATTCATGGAGATTATCTCTTCATTAATATTTCACCCACAATCCCTATGATTATGCAAAATACTTTATATAATAATCTGTGTAAATCTTAAAAATATATCTAAACAAATAATATAGTCTAATTTATATTTTTAACATTTTTTATAATATTATTATCATAATCAATTACTAATCAAATATATCTAACGAACTAACTGTACATAATAGTGAACTATTACTCTCATAATTATTCACATTATGACATACAAATTACTATGAGGACTAACTATTCCCTAAAAAAATATGATTGGGCACAAATCTATATGAACTAGTCTAATGAGTAAAGAATCCAAAAAAAACTAGGCATATAAGGATGTACAAAGTGAGAGAGAGGTGAGTGGAAGGAAGAGAGTGGATGAATTATTTCAAGATATTTATTGTATTCAATAACTACCTACATAGTCTAGATGAACCTTAGGCTAATGTAGTTCTCTTATAAGTGGGAGAAAATGGAATGAGGAAAGAAGAAGAAGAGAATAAAAATAGACCAATGTTCAATTCTAAAATTATGATAATTATGCAGATATGTAGGTTAAAGCCTTCACTAGGTGCTATGGTATAACTTAGGAGATGCACATCTCAAACTAATCAAAGAAATAGCCTTGTAAAGAGTCTCAATTTAGTTATGTTTCATTATGAAATGATCTTTTGATCTTGATTATCTTTGGGAATTGGAGCACTTAGTGTTTAGGATATCAAATTGAAATTATGCATCATAAGTATTAGTAACTTATAATAACATTGTATTTCTATTGAAAATGGTCATTTCAAATGTGAATATTTATAACTAAGGTTAGTGACAAAAAATACCAATACCATAGTTATAACTATTTACATTTAAATTAAAAAAAAGGATGAAAACAATACATAAATGTAACCTCACTTAAAATTAAGATATGAACAATGAGGATTTAAGTAGGAACATGAATGTACAAAATTAGAGTAAAAGCAACATGAAATAAAAATATGAATAATCATGATTCATGTGTATTTAAGAACATGTACTTGGAAAACAAAACAAAGAACAAGTTGAATACAACTCTAAACAAATCAAGATTAACTAAAAACTAGACTAAAAATGGTTGTAGAATGTATTTGAACTCAAAATAACAACACAATATAATTAAAGACAAAATAGGAACACAAAATCTTAATATAATAAAAACCCAATAATAAACAATCAATGATGAATTAAAAAATAATAAATAAAATGACAACTCAATAATAATGAAAACATAATAGAGACATACCAAAATACCAATGAAAGATAAAAAAAACTAACACAATAAACAAAGAGATTAAAAAGCACAACAAAATAATAATAAAAATCAAATAAACACACACGTACAAATAAAACGTAAATGATTTATGTAAGTGTAATACAGATATTACTCTTTATGATAGGGTGACAACTAATCTAATAAATAATGAGATTGACACAATAGAACAAGAATAAAATAGATAAATTTTCCCCCAAGTGATAATGAAGTAAGACAAAACAAAATGGTGGGAAAAAAAGGTTGAGCTGACTTCAGATGTATGAGACAAGTGTATACTATCTACATAGTTCTATGGATGCAAGATCTAGCATGAACTTGAAGCCAAATGCAGTATTCCTAGGAAATGGGATATAAGGAAAGTGATGATAAAAAAACATGATTGATGTTGTAGAGGAAATATGGAAATGGGCTTATAAAATGGTGAGAGTGTTAAAATGAGTGCTCATAAAATAATGAGAAAGTTCAAACTTGGAAATTTTTCGTAAAATGGTGAGAGAGTACAAAATTGAAAATGATCATAAAATAGTGAGTGCATGGGATTAAAATTTAAAAAAAAGTGTAAAATAATGTTTTTGTTTATGTTTTGATAGATTTCTAACATTTTTATATTTTTGGGATAAGCAACAAAAATGAAATATGAACAACAAGCCTAAGAAACCACCTAGCTAAAGAGATGTACTTCTACAGGTAAGATTTAAAACAAAAACTAAACTAGATATAATTGGGATTGTGAATATAAACATTGGCATCAGGAACTAATTAATCAATGAGATGCACATCTAAGAGTAGAATTTCCAATAAAATATAAAGCTGCCAGTAACGGCCATTGAGATCTTATGAAGGGAATAATGCCTATTAAATAGTATAAAAATAATAGTAGAATAATATGCAGTGTGATATAAATTTGAAGAACCATGAAATAGTAAAAATTTATGTGTATAGGCATCTATGTTCACTTGTTTGTAAGAGGAAGCTGTAAAATATTGTTCATGTTGAACTGCTTTGTTAAACTAGCACTGTGTGTGTCCATAATTCCTTGGACTCATTATAGCTTGATAATATACCACTATGAAAATGGTGAGAGTGTATGGAAAAGGGGCACTAAGCTAAACTCAATATAAACTGAGCACATCATACATAATCCCATTAGGACTAAAGTCAAAATAGTTTTGCCAACACAAAAGGTGGTGACACTCATCCATGTAATAACAAGCTCATAAATAAAGGCAAATGGCAAGTTAAATGATAATAGTAATAAAAATATGATGTGTATATGAATGATAAAATGTGTTGTTCCTAGTTTTCCTATAGATGTTTATAGTTTGGAAATAATAGTATAAGCATGTGTTACTAATTTGCCCATAGGTAGTTATAAATAGTACGACAATATAGAGCAATAATTTTCCCATAGGTGATTATAATCAATGGCACTAGTCAAAGGTAGATGAAATATAACTTAAAATCTCAACTATCACACTACCTTCATAAACTATCATATAAACACAAAATTCTAAAACTAATGAAATTGGATCAGAATCCCCTTGCAGAAGGTGCATAAAGAACCAAAGGAACCAAGATCAAATTGTTTTGGGTAAGGTGGCTAAAAATAGGCTTTGGTTAATAATAAAGAAATGGTAAAATGAAGAACAACATGGTTAAATAATATGACAAGATGGAAATGGGATATAATGGTAAAAGGGTTGCCCCCAAGTGATAAGATAAGGTAAATGGTAGGGTAATTGGCAAAAGCAAAATTTATTTGTTATTCCTATTAATGTGGAGATGCACGTTCTAGTCAATATATGAAGCAAATAGAATAATCAATCATTAACATTTATAGCCTATAGCCTTTATGAATAGTTTATCTATTAATAACCTCCTACATATTTATATTCCAATGATGTTATTGTGATCCAATTGGTCTTTGATTCTTCTTCCTTCAAACTTCTAGAAAAAATGTCTTTGTAACCTCTACAAAGGAATGTTTAGCCAATAATATTAAATAGTGCTAGGCATAGGATAAATGGTATAAGTTGGTAAAGTAAAGGTGGATGATAATGGAATGTATAATGGTTGGGAAGAAATTTAAGATCAGGACTTTTAGTCATGGGCAATGTTACTGATTCCAGATTTAACATAATTCTGGTTATGGTGGGGCCAAAGAATTACGAATGTCCTCTAAATAGGACCACCAAATGTTTATATTATTTGGGCCTGAGTATGACTAACATCTTATTATGTTGTATATTAGAAGCTATATTTATGTTATCTTTGATAATGTCTTCATCAAGTAGTAAAGAACTATTGTGCTCACCTATCAGTGCTTTAAAGAGGGTTCTAGTAATGAATTTGTCTTGATTGTCCCATTTTTCCTTCAAAAATGTTTCACTAAAAACATTGAATTTTGAATTTTATTGTCTTCTAGTGCCCTAAAAAGGTTTCACTAGAAGATGTTGTGTTGAAACATTTATTATCTCCTAGCACCTCTAAAAAAGTTTCCCTGGGAGATTATTCTTCTTCTACATGAATGTGGTCTTTGTCCCATAGATATTTTGCACCTAATATGTCACCATGGATGTAGTTCAACGAAGTGTGATTATATTGGTCCCAATCAATCCTTGTGGGAGGTGGAATGTGAAAATAATGTCTATATTGGGTGGTGATAATGAAATGATGAAAAACAACATAATCCTCATAATATATACTTTGATAAATTACATCTAAGATAATAAATAATCATCAAAAATCATAAAAGGATCAAAAATTTATTAAAATTTATCTACACGAAAAGTATAACCAATATTATAACCATGACTGTAATATGATTCTAAACTTGAATCCAACTTAAGGGACTCTAAATCTGATGTTGATAGTGATGTTAAATGTGCTTTTGATGTTAAATCTAATAGCCGTTTGAAAATAGAACTAAACATTAATATTGATTATTCATCTAGTGTGGATTCTACTACAAATATGCTTTGTTAAACATTTGATATTAGAAAAATAACAACCTATGATGGCATAATGGTCTATGTGAAAATAGATTCATCTAAGAAGGGTTCAACATAGACTAGATCATGTAGGTGAATCCCCTCAAACGAAGATAAAAAATCAAAGGGTGACACCATAGAGACTAGTTTTTCAAAGTGAGACTCCTCAATGAGGGTAATAAGGTCAAGAGACAACTCAACATAGAATGGATTGTTAAAGGGACATTCTTTTAGAAAAGGACAATCGTCAAGATAATGATTTTCCCAAAGGTGGTTATAATCATTAAAAAGTGGCTCAACAAGGACTAGCTTGTTAGAGTGAGATTCCTCAACAATAGTTATAGTATCAAAAGGTGATTCACCAAATGTTAACTTGTTAAACATAGGTGTTTCAACAAAAAAACATATTGGTGCTAGTTTATAATTGGTTGTAAAATATCAACTTTGAACGCATTTTGGTCCTTGTAAGATGGTTCTTAAAAATATAATGGTTGGTTCTATTATGGCTCAAAGATCAGCACAAATTTTTTAAATTGAGGAATAATTGGCACAAGGTGAATAATGGATTGTGGTTTAATAATGGGATCTCTAAAAATTAGACTATCAAAAAAGGGATCACCAAATATTGGTTCATCAAATTGAATGTTTTTAACAATAGGCTTAATAAATATTGGCAATGGGCCTAGAATGGTAATGAATAGGCACTGCAAAGTTTAGTTGATTGTGTAATCTAGAGGAGGAGGGACTAAAATGGTAAGCTTAAGCATTTTCGAGCTTGCTCACTCATGAAAGCTAAAGGATGATAACCTATAATGGTAACCTTCAAATGCTACATAGCTTGGTTACTTGTGCAAGTTGAAGGAGGATAACCTAGAATGGTAACATTTGAGATTTGTAGAGCTTGGTTGCTTTTGTAATCCAAAGGGAGATAACCTAAGATGGTAACCTTTAAGTTTTGTAGAACTTGGTGTTTTTTGAAAGCTAAAGTGGGATAACGTAGAATGGTAACCTTCAAATGCTATGGAGCTTGGTGACTTATGGAAGCCTAAGGAGAATAACCTAAAATAGTAACCTTCAAGCAATATGGAATTTTTTTGCTCGTGAAAATAAAATGAGGAGAATGGGATCGATGTATGAAAATAGGAATGGAATAGTTTGGTATTTTAAAACTAGGCCCAAATATGGCACTATATTCAAACACAACGTAGTACTCATTTCTATTCAAAAAATGTTATTCCCCATAAATAGGTCCATAAGATACCCCATCGTGAGTATACCTTTTTGTCATGTATAAAATATTAGTTTTTTTTCTATGATGTGAAATGTTTTTTTACAAATGTTGAAAGGTGTGATTTGGTTTCTCCAAATAAGTGACAAGGTAAAATGACATTGTAATAAAATAAGTGGCATAATACCACACAATTATAATAAATGGTTATGAATTTACTCAACTTTGATTTGTTGATATTGTCAAATTAGAAGAGGGTATGATAACCTTGAAACCTAAAGTGCAAGCTATATAAAAAACTTATGTCAAAGATATGTCGATACTATAAAATTTATAAATAGATATGATGACTTATTAATATAAAATTATAATAGGGTATTTTTTATTAGGATGATAATAATGTGAATCGAGAGGCCAAAAATATGGATTAACAAAATAACTCTTAAGTATAAGGGTAAAACTAAATGGGAAACATGATGCTACCAAATGGTAATAGGATGTAGAATGGTCCATTATCTTAGAGTGTGAATGAAAGAAAGATAATCTAAGCCTAGAATAAAATTAATAATTATGATGAGTCTAGGTAATAACCTTCAATCCAAATGATAAATCGTACTCTAGTTTATTCAAAACAAGTGTAAGAGAAAAATTGACAGTACCTTGACTTAGAACTTAGACAGGTGATATTTAAATTTAGATTTTAAATGAAAATAATTAAGATTATATAAAGTGGGAAAATGGTCTAGACTCAAATGGACAACGTAAAAATGTTGTTTAGTAAATACAAACATAATGTTCTAAATGATTATTTAAATAAGGTAAGAAATGATTTTGATTTAGTTAATGTAACATCTCCTTGCTCAAATATAATGGTGTATAACAATTTTTTTTTGTTTTATGACATGTTTTTGTTTTCAAATAATTTTAGAATTAAAATCTTCAAGGAAGTAAAGGATAAAATTACAAACACCTTAGTGTAATGTTTTATGTCTTAAAATTTACAAGGTTGCATGGCATTGCTGAATTCCATCTATATTCATGCTCTTCGAATGATTTTAACTGTTAATCAAAAAATAAAAGTGCATAAATAAGTAGGGTTTTTTAATTCTCCCTTTTATCAAGATATTTTACAATGATATGGAACATGAGACTACTCACCTACACCAACAATAAGTCTATAGTAAGTGGGGTTGTTCTAAAACTAATTTTCCACACATCTAGATAGTGCTAAATTTGGCTAACACTAGAGATGCTTCACATCAATTAGGTTTGCATCAATCATCTTATTGAGTAAAGGTCTTATCAATTTTACAACCACTACATCTGTGACTTACTCATTGTAGTGCGATGTCTGAATTTCCCCTATAGTCCAAGTTAGAGTACCACTAATGGAGATTGTTTTTATCATTCAAATAAGCATCCCAATGGGGAAACCTTTATTTATATACCCCATCTTGGATTGGGGTTGAAATTATTCTAGGAGATTAATTCTTAGGTCAACACTTCCCTAGAGAAGCCATGAAGAGGTGATGAAATCCTGCTCATAATCCAAAAGACTTAAATAAAAAATAAGTGAAAGGACTTTAGGGTCATTATAGGATCACTTAAATCATACAAATTTAAAGAGTACCCTAGTGATGTTATTTTCATGTTTTTTGGACTAAAAGAAACCAAGGTAAAGAAATAACACTTTTTGTCACCTAAGTTCCCTAAATGGGATGGAGGGAAAGCATACATGCACCAATCATTTTGAGAAATTAAACAACTTTGAAAGAATAAGCATAAAACAAACACTATTAAGAGTATTATCTAAGTGTGAATTTTTATTTTTTATCACCACATGGAGATGTTTATGAAATTTTGGCCCCTTGACCTTAGTTGAAAAACATGTAAAAGCTTTCAAAAATAACTAAGCTTAAATACAACTAAATTCCTTTTAGGCACCAAACAAAATATTCAAGAATTAACCACCTCTAGGCTTTTTCCTTTTTCCATATAAGTTCCTACAATTTTTTGATTATTTTTTCCTACATAGAAACCCAAAGATAAATGTGAAAACAAGATTTCAAAATTATCTCTCGGGTCTCTATTCTTATGTTTTAGAGACCAATGCCGGTCCACGTAGGGATCAATGTCATTTCACATAAATTAATGTCAGTTGGTTCATAGAGGGACAATGCTGGTCAACTAGAATTGACATCAATTTAAGAAAAAACATAGGAAAATAGAACATAATTTTGACAAAAGAAGTTGTTATCAAAGTAAGGATGAAAAAACAAAAACTCTATATATCCTATATGAAAATAATCAAACAAAGAACATGCAAGTGTTTAAAAATATAATAAGACCAAGAAAACCTCAAGAAAAACCCATTTTTCACAT
>JARHVA010009525.1:160000-190000 GCA_037957365.1 Torreya grandis
AAAAACATATTAATCATGCTCATTAAAAGTTAATCAAAATTTTTATTCCATAAGGGCAAGTAGGTAACCATTTAAGATTTCAACTCAATAGTTAACATACATTTAAGAATCTCCATAGTATGGCCATTTATGGGCTCACTTTGTTTTTGTTTAGCTATATATCATATTAAAGGATGATTAAGGTTAATCTTACATTTACCAACATGATTCAAATTTAATGCAACACAGTCCATGCATCTTTAACATATAAGGTGTCCCAAATTATTTCAAAAAATTAACACATATTATAATCCATATTTAAGTCATTTAATTATAATAATGAATCAAAGAATACTTAGCCTATAATGCAAATTAAAGCCACACATCCTTATTTATAGCTAAGGAATATAATTAGGAGCAACTACATTATTTATTCATCAATAAGTTCCTTAAATAGAATCAACCTAGGTTTGTTAATTAATGCCCAACCTTTGTTAAGGTAAGTTATGATTACAAAATCATGCATAAAATCAACTATTTGCATGTAATTGCTTAATGCAATAAAAGTACAAATGAGATTGTACAAATATTTTAATAAATTTGTCAATAAATTCAATGTGAATATTGGGAGAGCCAGCAACATCATAATAGTATATACCATAAGTAATCAAAATTAAAATTTGTCACACTAAGCCTTTATATTCTTTAAATGAGTTAAGGATAACTAGCTCTCCTCTACAAAGGATTTCCTTTTCCATTTTTTATCATAACAAAATCATTAAAAATCTTAGTTTTGAGCTTAAAATGACATTAATAGGAAGCATAAACTAAGATTAAAACTATATAAACATGTTGTAAATACACTAGAGTTATTATTGTTCTATTCCCAAATGTAATGTACTAATAATAAATATGTTAGAGGACAACCATGATCATCTGATTTAGAATTCTTCTATAGCTACAAATTCAATGCAATAACTTTCCATAATCATATAAAAGGACTAATAATTGAGTTAACATAGTCAATTTATTATTAAGATTTTTGTGTCATCACTGCATATTTTGTAAGTAATCACTATCATCAATTAAAATAACATCATTCAATCATATATTTCAAGCCAAAATACAAATAAAGTTAGTCAATTCATTCTTAGATAAAAACCCAAATAAGCACAAAGAACAAAATGTGCTAAGGCTACTTGATCATGGGGTTTTGAAAATGAATTCAAAGAGATATTAAATTAAGGATTACTGCCATCAAGAGCGTTATTCATTTCAAGAGTGGCCAAGAAACATTATTTTCCATTGATTTGATACTCCAAGTCTTTTTCAATGATGATTAGCTTTATCCTCCATCATCTCTCAATGCACCAATGGGTTAGGCTCATGAATTTGATCTCTATGTGAAAATGGTTGAAGCTTGTCTATTGTAATTTATGTTTAATAAGTTTAAATGAATGAAGCTTTAAAATGGTGGTCTTTTCCATCTTGTTTATAATTTTTTGGAAATTATCAAAATCAACCATGACCATCCATCTTAAAATCAAGATGTGTGGCCATGAATAAATTCAATTTTAGAGGGACAAGACATAAATATGCCAATTAATATTTGGTAGAATGACATATTAATTAGGCGTGGGAGGGCTTAAACCAAATATGTGTTCCATTAATCAGTTATGGATTCCACCCCCCACTGATGATATCATAAGGTGATGCAAAATTGACGAATCAATGTCCAATTAATAGATTTTCACTAACTTCCATGGAATTTTAACTTAAGATCTTAATTTGATATAATTTTCTTAGGGGGGTTTAATTAATTTTCTACAATTATTTAGAAATTGATGGTTCATTTAATCAAACTAGTTGAAATGTAAATTTACTGAGTTATAATTTGACTAGAGTATAATTAGAAGAAGTTGTCTATTATGTACAAAGAAATACCCCATTTAGAGAATTATGGATGTAAAATAATACATGTATGTGACATGTGCTTTCGAATTAGTATAATTCAATGGTTGAGAGATTAATTTTTCATGGTCAAAAATTGACTTGAAGTAATTTGAGAAAAGATAATAATCACGTAAAATGCATTGCCCCATCTAGGGATACATTAGCTTAAATTAGCACATGTACATGAAAATTTCAAACCATTTAACACATTTTAGTGATTTTAGCCTAGATTGTGTTACATCACAAAATCTTTTCTAGATCAAAAATTTAAGCACAATATTGAGAGGAGTTAGATGTGTACATTTTTCTCATATTTGAAAAGGTATGGTGAGACATTCAGGTAAAGCAACATCTTTTCAAATAATGAAAGAGTTATTAAGAATATGTTGGAAAGTAATAATTCAAGAAATGACCCATGATGCCCCCTTGAGATGGCATTCAAGGATGAAAGAGAGAGTTTAACTCTCAAAAAAGAGATAAAGAGTGAAATTAACCCACGACTGAGTGTGTGTGTGTGTGTGTGTGTGTGTGTGTGTGTGTGTGTGTGTGTGTGTGTGTGTGTGTGTGTAAGCTAATGCTTGCACACATTGATTCTCAATGATAAAAAATAGAATATAATATAATCGGATCCAAGTAGGGCAGAATTTGGAAGAATGTAATCTCAAAAATATGGAAAAAGTTGCATCCTTAGGGAATGATTGATCCTGAGACAAGTTTCACACTTTAAAATTATCCAAATGAGGGAAAAATCCACTGAGTTTAGAATTAGAAGAAAAATGAGAGAATTAATCTAGATAAAGGAGGTCAATGAATTAATAACATGACCCAAAAGAGGAGATTTGATCAGATGATAAATAGATTTTGACCCAATAGGCCTAATTTTGACCATTTATAATTGAATATCCCCCTGTAAGGTTGATTGGAGTGGTGATTGGTTTGAATATTGCACACCCGTAGAGAAAATTGGTAATCATATCTCAACGATATAACCTAATGCATATATTAAATATATTGGTAAAACTAGAGTTGTAGAGAGCCAAACACTCAGAGATCAATTAAAAACATTGATATAATATTATTTAATCACACTCTAATTATAAAATGATATATGACATGACATATTGATAGGAACATCATTCCTATATTCATCATGATTATCTCTCAATTAATATTTCACCCAAATTCCCTATGATTATGCAAAATTCAATATATTATATATTTTTGTAACTCTCAACAATATATCTAAACAAATAATATATTCTAATATATATTCATAACATTAATTATAACAATATTACAACAACTAATTACTAACCAAATATATCTAACAAACTAACTATATGTAATAGTGAATTAATATTATGACATACAAATTATTGTGAGGACTAACTATTCCCTAACATCCCACCTTTAGGGCTTGCATGGTGAATTGTGTTTAACTAGACTTAATGAAAGTAATGAAGGAACACATCAACTTCTTATCAACCATTCACTATTGAGAACACATCAATCAAATTAATGTGGGAACTTAGAATAGGAACATATACCATCAACCATTCACTAAGGGAACACATTAACCTAAATAGTGTGAGAACCATGATAGGAACCATATGTTCAAATTTCACACCTACATCTCCTAAACACCTTTTCTATGTAGTACATTATCTGATAAAATAGGAAATACACCTCTTATTCATCACACAAATAAGAAAATATCAAAAATAAAAAAAATATGTGTACCAATATAACAAGAAGTGACCCCTCATTAGTGGCTAATGAGAGGTGTAGAAAGCCTCCATCCTCCAGTATCATCCAACCCCCAATTGATTATGTTTCTCACTCAACCGTAAAAGTTGTGACTCTCATATGCATGTTACTTTTAATAAAATGGGGTCCAACCCACAATAATGAGACATATGAAATTTGACTTAAGACATCAAGGTCACTTGAAAATGCATCCATAAACATTTGAACAAATTTTCTTCATTTCAATTTTTGATAATAATGACAATAGATGTAAAATGACTAGAATATTGTCTAAGACTAGACACAAATGACAAAATGCTAAAAACATGTTTTTTTTATTTAAATATTTGTGTCATTTATAAACTCGTATATGATATATTCAAACCTATAACACATGTACATGGGTTATTCAAACTTAAAATGACACCTACAAATAAATTGACTTCATAAATTTTAATATGAAGCCATTTAGATGTATCTAATGAAAACACAAATTAGAATTTATGTCAAAATATTGACACATAATCACAAGAAATAACATACTACTAGATCTTGATATCAAATCTATATAAAAGACTAATTCCATGTAATTCAAAATAATATTAAACACTACAAGTTACCACTAAAACATAAAAATGGACTTGAGCCCTATGTTTGAGATATATAACAACATGAATGTGAAAGGATAGAATACAAATTTGAATATGGTAAGAACTCATAGCCACAAGTATGAGTTATGATGCAAAATGCCAAGGACTATAGAAAATAATGCCTTGTAAATAACTCATCTGAGTTGCCACGTAATAGTTGATTTTTATTTTCTCCTCAAATTTCACCAGACCCATGCTTATCCTATTTTATATCTATTTTGATATGAATGTATCCCCTATATTTTATTTTTACAATGGACATAGAATAATAGCACACATAGGAATAATAATAGTGAGTAGTAGGTGATGTAAGCTTTTGAATAAAAAAATGGTGAATCAAAACTCTAACTAATGTAGAATATATTATGTTGAGGGTAGAGCATTCAAACTAGAAGCATATAAAATTTGTGTGAGTCAAGAAAAAATAGGATAGAGCACACACAATAGAATTATATGTGGTATAGGGTGATGATACACACAGTCTTCCATCTACACATGACTTAAAATGTTATAACCTTGAGTAGATGAACGAAACAATGAACGATGAATGTATGTTTTTAGATTTGTAAGATTTAGAATATGTATGATGTTGAGAGTATGTCACATGGCATACAAGCTGAGTAACCATGTCATTGATTCAATTTTAAAATTGGACTTTGAAAGAAGACAACCCCAATTTTATAATGTATAAAGAGATCAAGTCTATAGATATATTATGACTAGCTAGTAGGGCACAACATTTTTTATTAGACTCTTAAAAATAGGAACAAATGTATAAAAATAAAAATGAAATTACACAAAACTAATCTATAGAGACATGTGCCAAGAAACTACTCGTCACCATATTTAGGATTTTATTGCTCTGATACTAGATATTAGTAAAACTAGAGTTACAGAGAGCCGAACAATCAGAGATAAATTATAAATAGTGATATAATATTATTTACTCACACTCTAATTATAAAACCAAACATGACATTACATATATATAGGAACATCATTCATATAATCATGAAGATTCTCTCTCCACTAATCCTTCACCCAAAATACCTATGATTTTATAAAATACTATATATAATATATTTTTGCAAATCTCAACAATATATGTAAAAAATTAATATATTATAATCTATATTTTTAACATTATTTATAACAATATTACTACAACTAGTTACTAATTAAATATATCTAACAAACTAATTGTACATAATAATGAATTATTACATAGGTAATTATTCACATTACAACATACAAATTATTATGAGGACTAGCTATTCCCTAACAAAATATGAGTGAGCACAAATTTAGATGCACTAGTATAGCCACAAAATAAGCCACAATAAACTAGGCATATGAGGATGCAAAAAGTGATGAGAGAGATGAGTGGAAGGAAGAGGGTGGCCGAGTTATCCTAAGATACGTCATTTATCTAAATGCTACCTACATAGGCTAGAGGAACCTCAGGATAATGTAGTTCTCATATATGTGGGATCAAATGGAATGAGGAAAAAAATATATCAAAAACAAACAAATCTTCAATTGTGAAATCATGATAAGTATGAAAATATGTAGTATAATGGTTTCACTTGGTGCCATGGTATAATTTTGGAGATGCACATCCCAAACTAATCATATAGATAGTCTTGCAAAGATTCTCATTTAATTTATGGTGTATTCTAAAATTATCTTTCGACCTTCCTTGACTTTTGGACTTGGAGCACTTGTTTGATATAGCAAATTAAAATTATGCATCATAATTATTAGTAACATATAATAACATTGTATTTCTATTTCAAATGGCTGGTTCAAATGCAAATATTTATAATTAAGGTTAGTGATAAAAAACACCAATACCAATGTTATAAATATTTATATTTAAATATTAAAAAAAAGAAAAAAACAAAGATCGAAATAATACATAAATGTAACCTAACTTAAAATCAAGATATGAACAATCAAGATTTATGTAGGAACAAGAATGTACAAAAGTATAGAAAAAACAACTTAATAAACAAAATGAAAGAAATATATGAATAATCATGTTCCATTTATATTTAACAAGAAGTAATTGGAAAACAAAACAAAACAAAAAGTTGAGTGCAACTCTATACAAATCAATCCTAATTAAAAAATAGACTAAAAATATTTATAGAATGTATTTGAACTCAAAAGAACACCACAATATAATACAAGAATAAAATAAGAACACAAAATCCTTATACAACAAAACACCAAGAATAAACAAAAATAGAAGAAGAAGAAAAGAACAAATAACAAAATAATAAATAAAATAACAACTCAGTAAGAATGATAACATAATAAAGACATAAGAAAATACCAAATAACAATCAACAAAATACTAAAAAAATAAATGGAGAGATAAAAGAAAACAACAAAATAAAAATAAAAATCAAATAAAAACATAAAAAAAAGAGTTATTAACAATGTTAGTGTAAGCAAAGAAAAAGCAAAATGGTTCGTGTAACTATAATAGAGGCATTACTCTCTGTGATAGGGTAACCCCTAATCTAAGAAATAATGAGACTGACATAATAGAATAAGAACAAAATAGATAAAGTTTCACCCAAGTGATAAGGAAGAAACACAAAACTAAATGGGGGGAAAATAATACCAAGCTAACTCTAGATATACAAGATAAGTGGACATTTTCTACATAGTTCCATTGGCATAAGATATAGTTTGAACTTTAGGCCAAATGTAGTTCTCCTAGGAAATGGGATATAAGGAAAGTGATGATAAGAAAATGTGATTGATGTTGTAGACAAAATATGAAAATGAGCTTTTAAAATGGTGAGAGAGTTTAAATGAGTGCTCATAAATTAGTGAGAATGTTCAAACTTGGAAATTTATCATAAAATGGCAAGAGAGTTTAAACCTAAAAATTATCGTAAAATAGCACGTGCGTGCAATAAGAATAAAAAAAAGTATAAGACAATGTTTTTTTTTTTTTTTTTTAAATGATTTATAATGTTTATGTGTTTTGGGATAAGAAACTAAAATAAAATATGAACAAAAGGCCAAAGGAACAACCTAACTCAAGAGATGTACTTCTACAAGTAAGAGTTCAAATAACAACTAAACTAGCTATAATGGAGATCATGGATATAAATAATGGCATCAAGAACCAATTAATGAATGAGATGCACATCCAAGAGTATAAGTTTCAATAGCAACTAAAGTCAGCTGCAACAACCCCTATGATACTGTGAAGGGAATAATGCCTACCAAATAGTAGGAAAATAACAATACAATAATATATAGTGTGAGATAAATATGAAGATCCATTCAATAGGAAAAATTAATGTGTACTGGCATCTGTGTTAATTTTTTTTTAAGAGGAAGCTATAAAATACAAAACTACTTTGTAAAATTGGTGTTGAGTGTGTCCATAATACCTTAAAATCATTAGATACTAACAAGATATCACTAGTAAAATGGAGAGAATATATGGAAGAGGGGCACTAAGCTGACCTCAATGTGAATTGAATATGGCCTACATATTCCCATTAGGACCTAAAATTACAATAGTTTTACCAAAATAAATGGCAAGTTAAATGATAATAATACCAAGGTGATGTGACTATGCATGATAAAAGGTGTTGTTCCTAATTTTCCTATAGGTGGTTATAATTATTAAATAACAGTATAATCTTATGATAATACTTTTCCCATAGGTAGTTATAATTAGTAACACAAGGTAGAGAACTAATTTTCTCATAGGAAGTTATAATCAGTAGCACTAGTCAAAGGTAAATGAAAGATAACTTACCAGCTCCACTATCACACTACTTTCAGAAACTAACATTTAAACATAGAATTTTAAAACTACTAAAACTAGATCAAAATCCCCTCATGGAAGGTGTAGGAAGAACCAAATGAACTAAGATTAAAAAAGGTTAGGTAGGGTGTCTTCAAACAAGCTTTGTTCAATAATAAAGGAATGGTAAAATGACATACAATATGGTTAAAGAAGATGACAAGAAGGAAATGGGAAATAACAGCAAAAGGGTTTCCCCCTAGTGATAAGGTAAATGGTAGGTAAATGGAAAATGAAAAATGGTTTTGTTTCTCCCGTTAACATGGTGATGTGCATCCTAGTTAGAATATGAGGCAACTATAATAATCAATCATAAAAATTGATATCATATACCCTTTATGAATAATTTCTCTATTAAGAACCTCTTGCATATTTGGATTCCAGTGATGTTGTTGTGTTCCTAGTTAGTATTTGATTCTTCTTCCTTAAAAATTATATACAAAATGTCTTTGTATCCTCTATAAAGGAAAGTGTATCATGAAAGGTAAATAGTGCTAGGCATAGGATAGATGTTATAAGTTGGTGAAGTAAAGGTCGATGATAATGAAATGTATAATTTTTTGGAAGCAATTGAATATTGGGACTTTTAGTCACAATAAATGTTTTTGATTCAAAATTTGACGTAATTTTGGTTATGGTTGGTCCAAAAAGTTTTGAATATACTCTCAATAGGACCACCAAATTTTTATATTGTTTGGGTATGAGAGTATTTAACATTTGATAATGATGTATATTAGAAGTCATATTTATGTTATCTTTGATATTGTCTTCATAAAGTAGTGAATAAGTATTGTGCTTAGTTATAAGTGCTTTGAAGAAGGTTTGTACCAATGAATTTGTCTTGATTGGTGCATAGTACCTCCAAAAATGTTTCACTAAGAAACATTGACTTTTGAATTTTATTATCTTCTAGTGCCTCTGAAAAGGTTTCACTCTAAGATGTTGAGTTGAGACATTTAATACCTCCTAGTACATCTGAAAAGGTTTCACTAAGATATTATTCTTCTTCTACATGAATGTGGTATTGGTCACCTAGATATTCTGCACCTGATATGTCACCATAGATGTAGCTCAACAAAGTGTGATTCTATTGGTCCCAATCAATGATTATGGGAGGTGGAATATGAAAATAATAGCTATATTGGGTAGTGATAATGGAATTATGAAAGACAATACAATCCTCATAGAATGTACTAGGAGAAATTATATCAATGCCGAATAAATAATCATAAAAAAATGTAGAAGGATCAAAAATTTATTGAAATTGATCTACAAGGAAAGTGTAACCAATATTGTAAAAAACAAAACTATAATCTAATTTTTAAGTTAAATCCAACTTAAATTAATCTCAATCTGATGTTGAGAATGATGTTAAATGTGCTTTTGATGTTAAATTTGATATCAGTTCAAAAAAAGAATCTAACTTTTATATTTATTATTCATCTAGTGTGGATGTTGCTACAAAGATGCTTTATTAAACATTTGATATTGGATAAATAATAGCCTGTTATGACATAATGGTCTTTATAAAAAAAATATTCATCTACGAAGAGTTCAAAATAGACTAGCTTGTCTATGTGAAGCCCAATAAAGAACAAGAAAAACTCAAGGGGTGACTCCAAAAAGATCAAGAGACAAGTCCACATAGATTAGATTTTCAATTGGAGGCTCTTTAAAAATAGGAAAATGGTTGATATAATGATTTTCCCAAAGGGTGTTATAATATTAAATAAATTTATCAATAAAAACTGGCTTATTAGAGTAAGAGTCCTTGATAATAATTATAGTAACTAAGTGTGATTCGTCACAAGTTAACATGTTAAATATAGGTGTTTCAACAAAAATATAGTGGCCATAGTTTATAATTGGTTAAAAAATATCATCTTTGAACACATTTTGGTCCTTATAATATGATTCTTTAAGATATAATAGTTGGTTATATTGTGGCTCGAAGACTAGCACACATTTTCTAAAGTGGGGAATAGTTGGTAGAGTGTGAACAATGTCTTATGGTTTAATAATGGTCTATCCTAAAATTATACTATCAATAAAAGGATTAAATAATATTTTCTCATCAATTTGATGGTCTTTAACAATAGGTTTAATAAATATAGGTGATGTACCTACAAATGTAATGACTGGGCATTGCAATGTTTGGTTGATAATGTAAGACAAAGGAGAAGGTCCTAAAATGGTAACCTTAAAGAATTGTGGAGATTGGTCACTCATGCAAGCAACCTAAAATGGTAACCTTAAAATGTTTCAGATCTTGGTTATTTGTGAAAGTTGAATTAGGATAACATATAATGGTAACCTTTGAGAGCTACGAATTTGTGTTACTTGTGAAATTCAAAGGGGAATAACCTAGGATGGTAACCTTCGAGTGTTGGGAAGCCTTGTGGCTTACACAAGCTAAAGTGTGATAACCTATAATGGTAACCTTCAAGTGATATGGAGCTTGGTGGCTCGTAAAAGCCTATAGAAGGTAAACTAAAATGGTAACATTTGAGCATCATAGATTTTGGATCCTCATGAAAACCATATGAGGATAATGGGATCAACATATGAAAATAGAAGAGGAGGAATTCTCCTCAAACACAATGTCGTTCTCATGTCTATCACAAAAATGATCTTCCTCATACCTAGGGCCATAAGATACCCCATTGTGAGTATACCTTTGTGTCATGTATATAAGATTGTTTTTTTTTTTTTTTTTTCGAAGATGTGAAATGTGTTTTTTAAGTGTTGAAAGGTGTGATTTAGTTTGTCTAAATAAGTGACAAGGTAAGATGATACTATAATAAAAAAAATGGCATAGTAACACATAATTAGAATAAATGGTTACAAATTTACTCAACTTTGGTTTGTTCAAATCATTAAATTAGAAGAGGGTATGATAAATTTGAAACCTAAAGTGCAAACTATCACAATAAACTTAGGTCAAATATATGTCGATACTATAAATATAGATACAACTATGATGAGTTTTAAATATAAAATTATAAAAGGGTGTTTTTGATTAGGAAGATAACAATGTGAACCAAGAATCTCAAAATGTGGATTAACACAAGAACTCCTCAGTATAAGGCTAAAACTAAATGGGCAACACAATGCCACCATATGGTAATAGGAGGGAGAATGGTCCAAAAAATTTGAATGTGATTGAACACATGATAATCTAAGCCTATAATAAAAATAAAAATGATGATGAGTCTAGGTAATATCCTTCAATCCAAATGATAAATCATACCCAAGTTTACTCAAATGAAGTGTAAGTGGAAAATTTATAAGACCTTCGCTTATAAATTATAAAGGTGAGATTTAAAAGTTAGATTAAAAATGAAACACTTTGAGATTATATAAAGTGGGTAAATGGTCTAGACTAAAATACACAACATAACAATGTTTTTAAGCAAATACAAATGTAATGTTCTAAATGATGATTTGAATAAGGAAATAAATGATTTTGATTTGGTTAGTGTAATGTCTCCTTGCTCAAATATAATGGTGTATAACAAAAGTGTTTTGCTTTATGATGTGTTATTGAATTTAAACAATTTTAAACTCAAAATGTTCAAAGAATTAAAGGATAAAATGATAATCACTAAGTGTAATGTCTAAAGTCCTAAAATTTACAAGGTTGCATGGTATTGTCAAATTACATCTATATACATGATCTTTAGAGGATTTTAAGTGTTAATGGAAAAATAAAAGTGCATGAATAAGTATGATTTTTACACTCCCTCTTCTCTCAAGATATTATACAATGACATGGAACTTCAGGCTACAAGCCTGTAATAATATGTCCACAGTAAGTGGGGATGTTCTAAAACTAGTTTTTTGCACATCTTGATAGTCCAATGTTTGGCAAACACTAGAGATTCCTCATATAAAATAGATCCACATCAATCATATTTTTGTGTAAAAGACTTATCACATTTACAACCACTACATATATTATTTACTTAGTGTAGTGCGATATTTGAATTGCCTCTATGGTCTAAGTTGAGGTACAATTAATGTAGCTTGTTTTTATCATTCAAAATAAGCATCCCACTGGGTCACCCTTGATTTATATACCGCATCTTGGAGTGGGGTTTAAATGATGCTAGGAGATGAATTACTAGGTCAATTATTCCCTAAATAATGCATGAGGAGGTGATGAAATCCTACTCACAATACAAAATACATAAAGAAAATACAAGTGAAAATATGTATGGTCATTATATGATCACTTAAAATATATGAATTTAAGGAGGACCCTAGAAATTTTATTTTCATGTTTTTTGGACTAAAGGTGACCAAAGTAAAAATATATCACTTTTGTTCACCCATGTTCCCTAAAGGGGATAAAGGGAGAGCATACATGCACTAATCATTTTTAGAAATTAAACAGATTTGAAATAAAAAGCATAAAACAAACAATATTAAGATCATGTATCTAAGTATGAATTTTTATTTTATATCATGAAAGTAAGATGTTTATTAAATTTTGGCCCTTTGGCCTTAGTTGAAAAACATGTAAAAACTTTCTCAAAAAACTAAGCTTAAAAACAACTAAATTCCTTTTAGGCATGAAAAAAAAAATTCAAGACTTAAACACCTCCAATCTTTTACCTTTTTATAGCTAAGGTCCTACAATTTTTTGAGGGTTTTTTCCTACATAGAAGCCTAAAGATAAATGATAAAACAATATTCCAAAATTATCTGTCAGGTCTATATTTTTATGTCTCAAAAACCAACATTGGTCCACATAAGGATCAATGTTAGTTAACATAAATCAGTGTCAGTCAGTTCATATAGGTTCAAAGATGATAAACTAGAACCGACTTCGATTCCTAAAAAAAATATGAAAATGGAACCCAATTTTGACAAAATAATTTGTTAGTAAAACAAGGATAAAAATCTTAGAGATCTCTAGATCCTAGAGGAAAATAGTCAAACAGAGAACATCAAAGTGTTTAAACATAAAATAAGACCATGAAAACCTCAATAAAAACCCATTAATCACATTTTTCACTGTTCACTATTCTTCACATAGGAACCAATGTTGGTTCCTAGAGGATTGATGTTGTTCAAACATAATTGATGCTAATCTCTTTGTAAAAAATTTATCACTAAATAAGATAAAAAACATGAAAAATGAAAGTAAAACATAAATTTTAAAGATTATTAAGCATCCATTAGTAAAACTAAGAGTTTCAAAGTAATCTCATTCATTGTATAGGATGTGTGCTCCCATTGAACATGCCAAAAAGTAGAGAAGGAATCTAAAGCACATTATTCAATCCATTAGTAGAGACAACCCCTAATAAGCATAATGAATAAAATGTGTTAAGCCTAATCCCTATGCAGTTTTGAAAATGAATTATAAGAGCTATTGAATGAAGGGATAATACCACTAAATGCTCCAAAGATCATCCCACCTTCCAATAGCAGCCAAGAAGCATGATTTTCCCCAAATTTGGTGCTCCAAGTCTTTTTCAATGATGAGTAGCTTGCTCTTTCATCATCTCTCAATGCACCAATAGCTTAAGCTCATGAATTTGATCAATATGTTTAAATGGTTTAAGCTTGTAAATTATAATTTATGAATAATAAGTTAGCACGAATGAATATTAAAACTGATGATCTTGATCCTCTTATTTATATCTTTTTTAAAATTATGAAGATTAAAACTGATGATCTTAACCCTCTTATTTATATTTTTTTGGAAATGATAAAAATCAACCTTGACCGTCCATCTTGAGATCAATATGTGTGGGCATGAATCAATTGAACTTTGGAGGGACAAGCCATAAATATCCCCACAAATATTTGAAATAATGGGGAATTAATGAGGTATCAGAGAGACTAAACCATATATTTGTTACATTAATTGCTTATGGATGCCACCCTACTAATGATGTCACAAGGTGATGCAGAATTAAGGAATAGTTTTTCAATTAATAGATTTTCCATAACTTCCATAGAATTTTCACGTAAGCTCTTAATATGATTTAATTCTCTTAAGTGGGTTTAATTAATATTATACAATTATTTTGAATTTAGTGGTTCATTTAATTGAATTGGTTAAAATGCTAATTTATTAAGTTGTAATTTGACTAAAGTATGATTATAATAAGGTTTCAATTACATATGAATCAATAACCCATTTAGAGCATTCTGGACTCAAAATAACACATGTGCATGATGTGTGTTTCTAAATTATAAGAATTTAGTTTTCTAGAACATCATTTTGTGTGGACACAATTTGACTCGAAGTGATTTGATAAAAGATAATAATGACATAAAATACATTTACCCTTTTAGGGACACATTAGACAAAATTGGCACCTTTATGTGACAAGTTCAAACCATTTAGTGTGTTTTAGTGATTTTGGCCTATATTATGTAATGCCACATAATATTTCCTAAATTGACAATTTCATCACAACATTGACAGGAATTAGATGTCTATAATTTATACAAGAAGATCAATATAATAAAACTCATTTATGGCAATGCTATAACCAATTACCATCAATTTTTAGGTAAAACAATGCATAGAGTATATTTAGAAGTAAAAACTACCAAAAACTAATTTTACATCACCAAGAGAATCTAATGAATGGATATAGCACCAAGAATACATAAAAAAAGTATCCCTCAACATCATTCCAATGAGCCCAACTATATGGAAGCTATTACATCCCCAACCATCAGGTAGATGCTAGAGTTAAGTAGATATGTTTTATAAAAGGTCAATTGAGCATGCAAGGGAGAGATTTTTACATTGGTTAACATGCAACAATCAATATAAAAAACAAAGACCATAATATATAGAAACAACCTACACTAAAAGGTGATTGACCAAACTAAACATAAATCCATATAACCATCAAACATTCCCATAAAGCATAACAAGTGCAAAGGAACCTCTAGACATTGCTTCAACCTCATGGAACATGATTTACTCATAAATACATGTCTTTCAAATTCAATACTTGACATGATACTATTCAGTCCCATCTTTTGGATGGTTACATGATTATTTTTAGAATAACTAGAATAACCACTTCATGCACCCAATGTTATTATTGGGTCATAACATGTTCATGAAATGAGAGTTATATGTTTGCTAACTAAATGGGGAAGGATTTATCAATATGTCATAAATAAAAATCATGGTTATGGAAACAACAAGCAATTCAAAATACATAAAATTTATAGTATGATCCACTAATTATTTTGGAGGATTCATTATAAGCAAGTTAGAATATGTTCTTATTAATAAAATGAAAACATAGTGTATCCTAGGCAATTGTATTGGTACTACCTAATGAGGATAGAAAACCTCTTGTCTATATCATGGGAACATCAAAAGAATGGCTTATTAGTTAATATTCAAGAGTAATCCATTATTATTTAGGAGAACATAATTGAATTGCTTTACTCAATACACCCTAGAACTCAAAATAAATCCTATAATTACATAACGTCAGTCTAGTTATCAATTCATTCAAACATTGAGCCCCTCTATCTATTAAAGAATGTTTTCAAATGACTTATGCTCACAAATTATCAATAGACAGGATATGGTGTACAATTCAAATATTCTATTTATGTTAATAATTCATGTGAATTCAATGGTTATTATGTGTTTAATTAAATTCATTCCTCATCATAATATTAAAGATTAGTGGACCCATTTATCATCACACCTACCATTAATGATTTATAAGGGGTACCAATCAACATCATTCATCTCACAATTAACATATTACATATAAATTCAAATTAATGTTATCCCAATGTAATGAGTATTAGAGGTAGCTTAGGAAATTAAGTGGGTGATACCTACCAAGGATTCTAAAATGAATCTATGACTTGGGTCATCACACCTTAATGCTCTACCTTTAATTATTAAATAAATCTGTAACAAGTTGGCTTAAAAATATATGAAAACAACTTACTACCTTCATTCTTGGTTTCGTAGTAATTAGTAAATCTCTTCAATAGGACCAACAAAGATTCCATTTTGAGATTAAACAACATAAGGAGGTAAGAGATGTCTAATACAATCACATATAAAGATGTCAAGTAAGACCGACTGCTCACAAGAATAACACAACATAATGAAGGTGGAACAATAATCAAGACTTACACATAACTCAAAATCAAGTAATAAGTAGAATAATGTTTATCAGTGGCTTATAAATCTTGTATATAGCATTTATTACCTATCAGGGTCAAACTAAATACCCTTTGACCTTTCATTATTATCTCATTTGTTGAAGTCCACCTCAATCTTAGATCTTTGTCCCATTATTAAAATAAAAAAATGGAACATCAGTAGAATCTCATCAAACTTGAACAACAAATATCAATATAATTTTGATTAAAAAGAAATATTAAATGCAACATGTATAATTGAGCATAATCATAAACTATATTAACTAACCATATCGGTTACTCATAATGTCTAACTTATATTAATTAAACCAAAATAACATATGCCATAAATAACTAGTGAACTAACCATAACTAGTAAACATGACAATAGAACATGACATATCCATTACTTAGACAATTATCAACCTAATTCAATACAACACATTAATAGTCCCTCTAGATGAGCAACCATCAAGTGGCATAAATTTAGGTCGTAAAAATAATATGGGAAGTCCCATTCAGATGGTTTTGGGGGATGATATTATAATGCATCAATTTATTGGTTCAACATATCAAGCCTTGGTTGTAATATTTCAATGTCATAGAATGTGTGATAGTATCTTAGATATTGGCTAGGTCATATATAAGAATTGATTCTAGGATATCATCTACAATTTCATTTACTATCTAGAGGGTCGATGGAATTTATTTTGAGGGATACATGTGATGTGATGAATATCATGGGTAAAATCTGACATTGGGATTCCAAACCTTTAACTCTCAAGAGATAGATGCCATTCTTTGATCCTAAATAAGAGAAATCATTTATTATTATAATTTGGGTAAAGCTCCCTAATTTACCTTTTGAATTTTACTATGTGGACGTTTTAAAAGAGATAAGGAGTTCCATTTGAGAATTATTTGAGTGGAAATGAGTGTTTTTTCATTTTTGAGTCATTACTATTTTTCCTATTTTGGTTTGTATTTATCTTGAGGATGGATTGGTGGAGGAAAAAATCATTCAAAAGGATCTATCTGCCATAAAAATATTATAGATTATATAGGTATCCCCTTTAGGTGAAATTAATGTCATAGGAATGGATACATGGTGGTGGATTATGTTGTTAAATTTCATAATAAGAAATGGGTGCATACTTATTTTGATTGGAGGAAGGTGAAAAATGTAGTAAATGAGGCATTGGCTACTGATTCATCTTAGGTGGATAAGTGATAACAAACAAATCCATTAGAGGTATTAAAGATGGTTACAGTAACTCAAGAAGACATTATCAAGAAAAGGTATTATAGTATTGTTACAACAAAAGTTTAAGATAGTTTTTGGAATATTTAGAGGTTGATTGTCTACCTCAAAACATCTCCTCTACAATGCAAAAAATTATTCTTGATACACATTTTGTTACTACTAAAATTTTGGTCAATATAAAAGTGGATATGGAGTTATATTAGACTAGAAGTTAGATAATCCCTATTTTTCTTAAATATGTGGATGTAAATATTTTTGAAGTGCATGTTTCTCTTTTATATTGTGATTACAGAGACAAATTTTATAATAAATTTAATGCAGAGGTTGATAATGCATATTAGTATAATATGATGTATACTCCCTACAACTCAAAGGAGGGTAGAAGAGGTTTAGTTGGATATCAAAAGTAATCTTTTAGGACTAGAATAACTAGTCTCAATATGATTTATTTAGTTTCTAGTAGGGTAGTAGGGGAAGTAATTATTTTTTTACTAGGGCATAATAGAAATCTCAAAAAGAGGATTTGGTAGGCCAAAAAATCACTTTAAATAGGTTTGTTAGATTATATTACACCCATGGGATGGGTGATCAATGATCTTAATGATTTTGAATGTGTTCTGTAATCTACTCTATTAATACAAACCATAAAATAAAGTTTTTGTTTTTGTGACTAATGTTGGGCAAGTGGACCTATGACATGGAATGTTATCATAAATAATCTATGTATTTTATTAGTTTAGGTAACTATATAGAATAAACCAAATAAAAAATACAAACAACCTAGTGTTGGTGTTGCTATCATATCTTTGCTATTGGGTGAAACACTGATGATGAAATGTGGATTGAACCCATTAATATTTAAAAATAATTTTACACTCTCTATCTAGGGGATTACGATGGATAAATTATTTTCATTACAATTGTACCCAAAAAAATGGAAATAACCAAGACAATGAGGTTCCAAAGTCTACGATGTAACTTATATTCATCTATGCTGCAATAATATTGACACCTAGAGAAATGACATCACCATTAAGAACATACAAAATACCATACTAATACCCATATAATAAAAGGCAAGGCCATAAAAAACATACAAGCAGTGAAATTTTTTAAAGTGAGCTTGGTGGTCATGGTGAGAGGCAATGATAAGGTATTTCATGTGATATCCTACACCAGAGAGCCCATATTATACACATTCCCTAACTTCAAGTAAGTTGTTTGGTTACATACCCTACACGCATTACAAAGGTATTCATAGATTTTAGGGTGGTGGCATATTTTATTGACTATTTTCTATTTTACTATGGAAGGTCTTCACCTCTGATGTTTGGATCGAATTAATAATTGAATGTTATTGATGTGGCGGAAATACATTGAGGTTATCAAGTCTATTTTGTTATTTTCATTGTGTTGGTGATTTAATTCTCCTCCTTTTAAAGGTAACCTTATTCTTATCTTTTCTAGAAAAAATTATTCATCAAGAATTGATTTAAGCACTAGAATAAAGATGATGTTCATCTGTTATCATCAATGACCTACTGAACAACTCTATATCTAGTATTGTTAACATTATAAACTTGTCAAAGTAGAAGCTAATATATGGCCAATATTTGAGATAAAATATAGTGTACATGGAAAACAAAAATTATAAAAAACATATATTTAAAATTTCAAATGAGGAAATCCCTCCAAAAAATATGATTGTTTTGTGATATCAGGGGACTAGGATATAAATAAGTGGACTTTGGATGGGGAGAAGTAGATAATGTCATTCTCATGCAAATAAGTTGATAGGCCTCTATTGGTACAAATTTTATTTTCTTTCTTCCACGAAAGAATAGGGATGAAGTAAAATATTTAGTCATCTTGTTTTAATTAGTTCATACCTTTATATTGTTATTCATATTTTGATTTCTCACTGTAGTTTGAATGTTTAACATTCTAGGTAGAATATAATACACATATTTATCATTTACATCACACAGCGTCTCATTTATCACTATAATGTATTTTAGTATGTGGTAGGCTAAAATTGGTGAATGTTTTCATTGAACCACCCATTTTTTCTAGCCTGGTCACCTGTTATCCTTGGAAGATCATCATTTCCACTCCCATAATTAATTTAATACCTATGCTTTCTAGGATATTGAAGTCTATGAGAGGTGTCTGAAATATCCCCACTTTTCTTATCTTTTATTACTTCAAGATATATCTAACTTATTTCAAACATATAATAGCACACTCCAATGGTAATGAATCTAAATTTAAGTAATACACACAATTACTACATACTTGTAGATTGACCTTCAACAAAGCTAGTGAATAAATGAGTGGTTGTCACCTGGTAGTTGAATGGGATGGATGTCATACATGCAAGTAATTCTCTACATTTTCTATAAATATTTAAAAGGATTTAAAATTTCTAATAATGACAATTATATTATATTAGAATATATATTATTTAATAATATTATAAATTATTATATAATATATCATTTTATTATAATTATAAATATATATTTCATTATTATAATAAAAACATAATATATAATCATATATAATATTATAATAAGAATAATATTGATATTATATATATTATTAGTAATATATACTCTTTTCATCATAATAATATATATTATTATATACTATTAATATATATTAAGAGTAAAAAATATATTAAAATAACATTTAATAATATTTATACTTATAAATTTATAATATACTTATCTATATAATATACTACACATTATTATAATATATCATATTTATAATAATATATATAAATATATTCCATAATTTTAATGTATTGGCCCCACATTAGTGGTATTATAGTGATGATTGAAGCCACACAACATATGTTGACTACTATCACAATTGAATCATCTCTTATGACATATTTATCCACCCTTGATAATATAAATTAATGAATCAAAGATGGTGACTCTATGTAAGTTGTATATCCCTTTGCAATGCAATAAGGGCACATAAATCTACTAGCTTCATTGAATCTACATCTAGTGTACAATATGGGCCCTCTTTTGTCAAGTGTACTATAATAATATATGATATATTTACATTGAAATAATATACACCATTATAAAATAATCATAATTTAACCTTCGATAATGCTAGTGAAGAGATGAGTGGCGGACACTTCACAGTTACATGGGACAGGTTTCCTAAATCATATATTCACACAACACCCTACATTTTCTATAAATATAGTATTACTAAAAATATATCAGATTATTATAATATATATTTATATTATGTATGTATATATGTTATGTTCTAATACTATATAATATTCCAATATTATGATAATATATTAAATATTATTATAATATCATATTATTATATTATACTCTATAAATAATTAATATAACTAGTATGTTTAAAAATATATAATATTTATAATAATTATATGTAATATTATCCCCCAACATATTTTATCACACTCCACCTACAATGAATTTACATTTAATTAATATACACAACAACTATATACTCGTAGATTGACCTTCAACAATGGCAATGAAGAGATGAGTGACTATCACTTTACAATTGCAAGGGATATGGTTCCTAAATTATACATGTAGTGAATGCCTTGCATTTTATATAACTACAATATTACTAATAATAAATCATATTATATATATATATATATATATATATATATATATATATAACATTTTTACAATATTAATTAAATATAGATATTAATATATTAATATATATATATATATATATATATATATATATATATATATATATATATATATATATAAAATACCTTGCCCCCATGTTAGCAACATTATAATGATGTCTCATGTTGCACACAGGATGTGGAGTCTTGACACAATAAATTCAATATCAATGGCCACATCAACTGAGTTGTTTGCCTTGTAATCAACAAAAATGGTTTCTTTACTTTCTTTCACATTCATTACAAATCATTAATAAAATTACTAATATATAATTTAAATATTTCATCCCACTTCTACTTGTATTATAGAACAAACATTATCATTGATGTAATACCAAAAATATAACCAAGATCCAAAATTATCATCAAATTCCATACATGGGAAGGGATTAAGGAAACTTGATTTTCAAACAAACTAATTGGATTCAATCATTGAAATGATTTTAATACACTAAGGTAACCCATAATAAGTGTACTATTGGGTGGAATCATCTAAAGGATGATTTCCATCCATAGTAGTTATAAGTAGAAATCCTTGTCACACATTTAGTAACAAGGAGGCATATAGTTCATGAGATTTTTCAAACTACTACTTTCTAAAAATTATTTTTTTTGAGGCAATATCTTGCTATTCAAAATCATATTTATTAGTGAATATCATTAACACTCTTTTAATTCTCAGCCCTAGATTATGAGGTGAGATTTGTTAACATTTACAAATGTGTCCAAAGTAACATAGCTCTCCTTCTATTTCATCCCTCTATTATAACTTGAGAAATATAATGTCTTTTTCAAAATAGAGGTAACTAAAGAAACATTTTAAAAATTATAAATGAGGCCAAACAATTAATTCAAGAGGCTTTGTGATGTGCTAAGGGCACTAGGCAGAAGGTTAAGTACATTATCTATACAAAAAACAAAAGAAACCAAGACAAATTTGGAAATAAAAAAATAGAGTTTTACATGGTAATAATTTGAAGCTATGACTAGATGAGTGTCATATGGTAATAATACCATTGTCATATGTAAATGGAATTAGACAACAGGTAGTAGTTACAAGCAAATAACACACAAACAAATAGCTAAAGAAGAAGATTTTTAAAAAAACCACTGGTATAGATATGTTACAACCATCAATGGCTACCACATGTTCACACTTGTGATATATGATATCAATTTCATTCGACTTTTCCAAATTTATTACAATTGTCAAGTGCCTCTCATTAACTTCTAGTCACTTAAATTTTAATCATTTGTAACTTCGCTTAGTCATTACTTCATTTCAAATTTTCAATTTTTATTATGTAATAATATATATAACATATATCATATTAATAATATTAATATATTATTACAAAAAATGTGGTATTTATAGAAACCCTATATGACAAAACTACTATGAAAAACTAGGAAATTAATAAAGCCATAATAACATTAATTGATTTAAAATTACTATAATTTTAAAAGTTACTATAAATAGTAAAGGGTTTTAGCTATTTAGGTTTTAAAGGATGCTCATGTGGACTGATCATAGCATGGAGGAAAAAAATATTAGAATACACTATTATATTTTATTTTGAATATGGTTTAGGTATTGTTTTTTATGATCAATATATTGGAGAAGATATCATTGTCTTAAATATTTATGGATCATACATTGAAAAAGTGGCCTATTGGGATAATATTTTTTCCAAGAGATTTCTTTGAAAAAGGTTCCCAATTGTTGGAGTTGATATGAATTCATCTTTGGGGAGAGCATAAATATGGTTTACAATTACAAGTGTTGATCTGATTTCTATTATTTTGTGAGTAAATTTTATGAGTTGTGTCCTTATGATAATGAACTGATGAAGTTGAATCCTCCTTGGATAAACATATGAAAAGGTGTTAGAATAATAGTTAAAATTAATCATCATTTCCTGTGGAATGATGATTTAGGGAGGATTCAGTCAAAATTAGATAGTGTATCAAATTAGGTGATGCATCCAAAAACATGTTTGTTCTCTTGGGAATTGGAACAATTAGGAAATAACCTTCAAACCCATTCACATCTAATTACAATTTGAATAGTTTGGTTGACTATGTAATGATGATTGATGATTCTTGGATTGATTTTGAAGACTCTTAAAAATAACCTAAAACCTTATAATTTTTTAGGAACCTTAAGAATATTAAATAATTATATACTAATTAGTCACACAAAAAAGAATAAATGATGCTCATATGCTTGACTATGTGGATGTCCAGTTGGAAGAAATATCGAAGAAATAATGGGTGGTTTTTCCATATGAGGATTATAAAAAATATGTTAGAATCTTAGATCAGATGAGGTAAAAAACCTTGGCAAACAAGGAATCTTCTTGGAGGATCAAAAGTTGGGACATTTGGCTACCAAGGGAGATGATAATACTAAATTCTTTGACAAAATTGTTGATTAACATAACAATGTAAATATTTAATGGAAAATGAAAAATTCTATGGATTGGTAGTATCTAACTTTAAAGGAATTACTCATCTAGAGGTGGACTATTTGAAAAATATTTACAAAGTGGAGAGTCACGTGTACACATATGAGGTTGTAAACATGATGTCTTTCTTTCCTAGTTTTGTGAATGCTGATGAAAATCAAAGAATGATGGAAGAAATAACTAGGGATGAATTTTAGAAGGTTATGTATAGATTTTAAAAGTATAATATTTTCTACCTATATTGATGGACTATTGAGTTTTATTTGGGGTTTTATGAGAATCTTGATAGGAAGACACATTGAGGGTTATTAGTGAACCTAGAGCAGATGGTTGGACATAAACCACCTTCAACTCTACTTTTATTTATTTGATTTGTAAGGTTGATATCCTAGTTTCTTTTTATCAATATAGATTGATTTGGTTATGTAAAAACATATGTAAAATCATCTCAAGTTCCATTTCTTTAAGATTTTTGAGACAACAAACATATTGCATCTCTATGGTGTAGTTTGAACTTATTTCAAATAAAGAGATTCATGAGGCTATATGGCTAGCTTAGGAGGGATTATATACCATAAAAAGTAAGAAGTTGTATTATATGCTCATAAATTTAGACCTATATAAATCATATGATAGAGGTATTTGGTTGTATTTGAGATTGATGTTGATCCATTTGGGTTTTAACATTCATACTATAAATTGGATTATGAGTTGTGTATCCTTTGTCTTTTCTGTAATCTTAATTAATGGATTTTATTTTACCTCTTTTATACCTGACATGATGTTATTTTAGGCATCTCCTCTATGCCATTTATTATTTCCTATAGTTGTTGAAAGATTAAGTATAACCCTTCTAGAGGATAAAATCACTAGGTATTTTAAAGACATTTTTATTGGTGGTGCATCCTTCTATTTTTTTATGGCACTAGAAGGGATGAACTGAAGGTTAAACAAGTTTTAGACCTTTTCTACACAACTAACAAAATGGTTGTGAATGTACAAAATTCCATAATTAATTTTTCAAGTATTGTGTATGAGGAGATTAGATTTTTAATTTAGCTATTTCTTTCGAGTGAATTGGTTTTTAGGTTGGGTTTTAATATTTAGGATTATTTCTCAATAAAAGTACATATGTTATCAAGGATTGGAATTGAATTATCACTAAGGTTTATAAATGTCTAAATATGTGGTGTAATTGGTGACCTTTATAACAGGTAGGCTAATTTTAGTCAAATATGTTCTTCAAGCCACCCCAGTCTATTGGATTTCACTTGCTTGTACTCTTAAGGTGGTGCTAGAAAAGATCAGACAATTGATTTTTTGGTTCTTGTGGTTAAGGAGTAAGGATGAAAAATAGATAAGATAGGTTAAATGGAAGCACATTTTTAATCCAAAAGACAAAAAAGGCTTGAGTCTTAAGAATATTAATTTTTTTATTAAGGCATTGACTACCAAATGTGTCTGGAGACTGATTGGTGATAAGTGAATTTAGTTTCAAGTAATTAACCATAAGTATATATGACATGATTCAATGGAATATTAGATTAAGAAAAAAATAATAATGTCATACCATTTCTATTATTTAGAAAACAATGGTATTATATTTTCCTCTAGTAATAACCTTGTATATGTGGCAGATATGGAATTAGATGAGAGCGAGGATTAGTTTTGGACCATGGTTGGGTAGTGGTGATGGTTATAAAGTTTCTAAAGTTATGGTTGGTAATCTCCATATAAAAGGTATTTTAGTTTTCAATTAGGTAGCCCATCATAGGTTATCTTCTATACAAAACTAGGAATGGAAAACAATAGTGATACATGGGTTAGAAGGTAGAGATACATATGATTGTGATATATATAAAATCTAGAGACATATGGGGATTAAAGATGAGGACAATGAGGTCAACTAGAGCAAAAATCCTACGACATGGATTTATACACCTAAAAATAATTATTGCTCATTACTTACTCATATAGGGACAAGGATCAGGTATAGTGGTGGAATCACATATGGAATCTCAAATTCCCATTGAAATATCACATCTTTATGCGGTTTTATATTTAAATTAATTAACTCACTTGGGATGTCTTACCAAAAAGAACCAATCATAGTCTACAAATGTGCATTCCATGCAATGGTTTGGAGGTATATATTGGTCATTTATTTTGATTTTTTTTGGGCTATAAGTTTGATTTATTAAGCTAGTACTATTTAAGAAGGCTTGTAACTAGGGTATAATCCAAACATAAAAAATATAAATGCATACCTTTAATTATATTATGTGGAGTATGGCTAATGCATAATGCAAAAATATTTAAAGATAGATATATACCTCAAATTCAATTGATTTATTTAAATGCATAACACATAATTCATATATAATTAAAGATAGATATACGGTTGATTTATTGTGCCAATGATATCAAAAGAGGGATTACAACTAATGTGTAATGTGAATTCCATTAGATATTTAAAGATAGATATAGGGTTGAATTAGTGTGCCAATACTATTAAAGATAGATATAAGGTTGATTTAATGTGCCAATACTATTAAAGATGTATATAAGGTTTATTTAGATAGATATTATAATGTGTAATGCGTAATAAATATATATTTAAAGTTAGATATTATGTTGATTTACTGTGCCAAGGCTATCAAAAGAGGGATTACAAATCGATATTCAAATTTAGCACATATAGGAGAGGATGGATGGTCATTCTATGGAGTATTATCTCCCCCATTTTTATGAGTGACCATGTGTGATGATCTACCTTAAATGGGTCTATTTTATTGGTCAACTCTGTTTATTGTGTTGGTGGGCTTATGTCATTTGTTGAGATTTTTTTGTGTCTATACCTTTGATTTAAAGCATTTAGTTTCTTGGGTTTGTTTGTTTGTTTTTAGTGTTTCCTATTGTTTTCCCTTATGGATCTCATTGCCATGCATTTACGCATATTTGGAATGTAATTTTCTAAAATATAATAAAATATATTTTTTCTAGGGAATTTTTATATTAATTAGTGAATATTTATATTATATTATATATAAATTTATTATTATATAGATTTATTTAGCTATATAATATTACTAATAATATATTCTATTATTATAGTATTTTTTAATATTATTATTATAACACTGAATATTATTATTAAGTTATATTAAAAACATAATATATATAATTATATAAAATATATTAATATTATAATAAATATATATTATTATTAAATATTTTATTACATTTCTTATTATCAAATATGTCATTAGATTTTTTATTTTTATTAATAAATTATAATAAAAATAATATTGTTATTAAAAAATTATTACATTGCTTATTAAAAAAATAATAATATATTTTATTACTATTATGAAAAGGTACTAAATAGGTCCATCTCGGCCCACATGGTTCTTGATTATAAATAAGTATTTAACATCATTAAAAATCACGTTTGTAAATGTAGACATTTGAAAATGTAAACGATGAAGATGCTAATTTAACATCATTAAAATATATAACATAATTAAAGATACTTTAACATGGGACGACTAAATGCTTTATCATTAAAACGCTTAGTGAAATGTTCAAAATTTTAAAAGATAAGGATTTTTTTTTTTATCCCAAAAATATGTAAAAGATTTGGAGGATGATTTTTTATTCACCATTAAAAAATCTAATGTGACATAAGGATGATGATTTTTTATTCATTAAAACATTTAATATCATTAAAATGTTCTATCATCAGTAAAAAGTTGACGTGACATTTGAAAATTTTGAATAGAAATTCGGTGTCAATAATATGGTGTTAAGAGTTAAATTATACGGTTGTATGAATGTATTCATTATTTTTAATAATAATATTTATTGAAAATATTTTGAAGACCATAATAAGAAATTTTTGTTTGATTGTGAATTTTTTTTAAGGATTATGTAAATATGTGTGAATGATTATAGATGGTATATATTTACTCTTTGATATTTATTTCTTGAAAAGTGATTGTCGTAAAATTAGAGAGAAAATGTTGAGTGGATAACCACCATAAATATTCACCATACAGGTAAGGTTAACCATTTAAATTAACCCCTACATTGAAAGACTAATTAAACAAAGTAGACTTTGAAATATATTCACTTTATATGTCAGCCTTCTTCTCAACATAGCTAAACCAATATGTGAAAAATATGAACTTCTTAAGCCTAGACATCCACCATGCATAGAGTTTCAACATGGCTAGTATCAATATGTGCCTCAATAATGTTGTTTCCATGCTTCATCTAGAAAGTTATAATTAATTAATTGAAGCTTGTCTAGTCTTAAGATCTTACACCATAGCATAAATGAAATCCATAATCGAGGAATGTAAATAGTTGTGTTACTACTCTAGGTTTGAGGTTGTGGCAATTTTGTCTTGGTTTACAAGGACAAAGGCTCTTGGCATTCTAGTTCCTCATAATGTGTAGTTTTTCTTCCTTGTGGATGCAAAGAGACAATTTAAATACCCCCTCCCTAAAAGATACTATGGTAATGCCATCATTACTACCAATTCCTAGAATATTCTTGATTTTATAATGTTTTACAACTTTGATAGATCTACAACCTCATTGTTGATTTATATATTGTTCCCAAACATTCCTTCAAACATTACAACTACAATGCATTTGCATTTAAGTAATATAAAAAATGACTACATACTCATTTCCCACTACAAAATGAATGTATTTCTCATTTCCATTGCACAACACCTCATTTCCCATTGCAATATATTTGAGTTTGTGGTAGGTTAGTACTAGTGAATGTTATCATTGACCAACCTATTTGTTACAACCTTATCACTAGCTATCTTTTGAAGCTCATCATTTCCTATATCTAAAATTACTTTAATTCATGTGTTCACCATGTTTTTCAAGGATATGTGAAGTGTATAGAATATCCTCTCTTTTATGATGTTGTATTGATTCAATATATATATATATAACCTCATTTGGGACTAAAAAATTATTCCCTAACATTTTTTCGCTTGCTCCAAATACAATTCGTTTACATTGAAGTAATATATAGAATGACTACATACTCATAGATTGACCTCTGATAATGAAAATGAGGAGATGAGTATTTGTCACTTCAAAGTTGCATGGGACATGTGTCTTAAATCATAAATGCAATGACTATCATGCATTTTAAATAGATATATTATTACTAATAATATATAATTTCATGGAAGGGAGATGGCATGATAGAAAAGTCGCTCAGATGATTCAAGAAATGAGTTAGATGAGAAGAGGATAGATAGGAAGGGAGTCACCTAACAACACAATGAGAAAATGTATATGTGTAGGGAGGGAGATTGGGAAGTAGAAAGAGCCTAAGATAAGGTTTGGGAAGAGTGGGTTATTTTGGATGTTCCTCAAATGAAAGATGAAATTGAAGATAAAACCCTAGGTAGATCCATTCCTTCAAGTATAAGTGAAAAGGTGGTGGGGGACCTTTTAAACAATCTTGATATTGACAAAAGTTAGAGTGAGTATGGTATTAATTCATAGCCTTTTACTACTTTAGATTTTTTCCCTATGGCCATAAGGTCTGAACATCCAATTATATTAGAAGTAAATTATTTGGATGTGAATATCACACTCTTAGAAGATCATGTTATAATTTTCAAGTTCGTAGGCAAATGGGTGGATATAGGCAAAGTGGAGGTCTGGGTCAAAGAGATGTTGGGGGAATATGTTCTAATTAAAATCATTCTAACAGATTTTTTTGGTTTTTTTTCTACATTGGGCTATAAGGGATGAAATCTTATCCTCTGGTTCATGGATGCTAAACTAAGTAGGTGTGTTGAGTCAAGCCTATGCCTTAATTTTAATTTGTATAAGTAGATGTAAAATAAGGTTCTTATCTGGATTCACCTTTTCATATAGCCTATTGAATACTACAGAGAAGAAATCTTAAATTCTATTGGTAATATTCTGGGAAACTTTATATTTATTGATCATGTTACTCTAGATGGTTCCTTAGTATATTATGCAAAAATAAGTGTTCAAATTTACTTAGATGCAAATATATTGAAAGATGTCATTCTCAATTCCTTTGGTAAAGAATGTATTTTTAATATAGATAATGAACAAACTCCTCTTTTATTGTTTGAAAGTTTAGGGAAATATTGATCCTTAATGTCTTTCACAAAATAATTATTAAAGTGTTAGGTGTTTCCTCTTCTCTTGTAAATTTTATTACTTCA
>JARHVA010009525.1:195000-197500 GCA_037957365.1 Torreya grandis
ACTCATTCAACCCCATATAAGGTGTCTTGGTTGCAAAAAGGACATCAGGTATTGGTAACAGAACAATGTCAAGTAGAATTTCAAATAGGGAGTTATAAAGTAATATGTGATGTTATGCCTATGGATGTCTGTCATATTCTCTTAGGTAGACCTTGGCAATTTGATAAGAAGGCAATCCATGATGGAAGATGTAACACATATACTTTTGAAAAAGATGGACATAAACACACACTAATACCTCTTAAGGATGAAAATGTAGTTGAAGAGGTCAGTCCTAAGGTATTAATGGCAAGTGGGAAAGAATTTTTGCATCAAATCAATAAGGAAGAGGTAAATTTTGCTCTAATTGGGAAACCAAAGGTAATTCTTACAAGTACAAAATTGGTTGATTTACCTTTAGAAATTCAAAATATGTTAGATGAATTTATTGATATTGTTGTGGATGATTTTCCTGATGAGTTACCACCAATAAGAAGTATCAGCCATCATATTGATCTTATCCCTTGAGCTAACTTGCCAAACAAAGCAGCCTATAGAATGACTTCAAGAGAGAATGAAGAGATCAAAACCCAAGTAAAAGATTTGCTTGACAAAGGGTTGGTCAGAGAAATTCTAAGTCCCAGTGCCGTTCCTATAGTATTGAGTCCAAAAATAGATGGAGGATGGAGAATGTGCATAGATTCTAGAGCCATAAACAAAATCACCATCAAGTATAGATTTCCTTTGCCTTGTATGGATGATTTAATGGATTGTCTAAGTGGTGCTAAGTATTTTTATAAAATAGATTTAAAAATTTGATATCATCATATTAGAATAAGGGAAGGTGATGAATGGAAAATGACATTTAAAACCAATTATGGGCTTTATGAATGGTTAGTAATGCCATTTGGTTTAAAAAATGCTCCAAGCACTTTTATGAGATTAGGAAAATTTTTAATAGTCTATCTTCATTATATTTTAATCTATAGTCAATCAAAAGAAGAGCACCTTTGACACTTAAGATTGGTTTTAAGTAAGTTGAAGCAAGGAAAACTTTTAATCAATCTTAAGAAGCGAATATTTTTGAAGGATGAGTTAATTTATTTGGGTTTTGTAATATCTAAATATGGATTGAAAATGGATCTTGAAAAGGTTAAATCCATAATAGATTGGCCTACTCCAAGAAATGTTTTTGAAGTTAGAATTTTTCATGGACTAGCGAGCTTTTACAAGAAGTTCATAAGAAACTTTAGTGGTATTTGTGCTCCAATTGTTGAAACAATCAATGGAAATAAATAGTTATTCCAATGGACTAAAGAAGCAGAAACAAGTTTTCAGTTACATAAGAAAAAGATTAATGAACAACCTATTCTAGCCTTACCTAATTTTGATAAACTCTTCCAAGTTAAATGTGATGCTAGTGGAATGGCTATAAGTGCTGTTTTAAGTCAAGAAGGTAAGCCAATCGCTTACTAGAGTGAGAAAATAAATGATACAGGGAAGAAATATTCTTCATATGACAAAGAATTTTATGCTCTTGTTTAAGCTTTGAAAAAGTGGAGGCATTACTTGATGCCCAAAGAACTTGTGTTGTATACTGATAACCATTCTTTAAAGTTTATTAGTAACCAAACGAAATTAAGTCAAAGGCATGTAAAATGGATTGAATTTCTTCAAAATTTCACCTTTGTTATCAAGCATAAAAGTGGTCAAACTAATAAAGTTGTAGATGCTTTGAGTAGAAAAAGTTTGATCATGCAGAGCTCTGAAATAAGCATAATGGGTTTTAATGATCTAAAGGAGATGTACAAGGAAGACATAGACTTCAAAGAAGCATATGAAGCATGTGTGAATCCTCTTAGTAATGATAGAAGTCCTTAGATGTATTTTATGATACAAGAATGTATTCTATTCAAAGGAAGTCAGCTTTGCATTCCAAGAAGTTCCATGAGAGAGAACTTGGTGAAAGAAAAATATAGTGGTAGTTTGGCAGGACACTTCGGGCAAAACAAGACACTAGCTCAGTTGAGTGCACACTATTACTAGCCAGGTATGAGCAAAGATGTTTAAAACTTTGTAGAAAGATGTAAATTGTGTTAACATGCCAAAGGAGGCAGTCAAAATGCAGGTTTATATCAGCCATTGCCAATTCTCAATAGACCATGGGATTCAATAAGTATGGACTTTGTACTTGGTTTACCAAGAACTCAAAAAGGGCATGATTCAATATTTGTAGTAGTTGATCATTTTTCCAAAATGGATCATTTTATTCCATGTAAAAAGATAAGTGATGCTACAAATATTACCAATTTGTTCTTCAAGGAGATAGTTCAGTTACATGGACTGCCTAAAATCATTGTCTCTAATCGGGACACTAAATTTGTAGGACACTTCTGGAGGACTCTATGGAAAAAGTTGGATAAAAATTTAAGCTTTAGCTCAGCTTATCATGCTCAAATAGATGGTCAAACATAATTATTCAATAAAAGCCTTGGGAACATCTTGAGAAGTTTGATCAATA
>JARHVA010009525.1:202500-205000 GCA_037957365.1 Torreya grandis
TATCTAGGTCTTTCTCTATAGATCATGTATTAGGTGTGAGAGCTTGTGATAACTTGTGCATACCACTGTGTGACTGAGTTTCATTCAAAACCCTATCTCATTGACATATGAATACCAATGTAAATCAATGTGGAAAATGGGGTCAGTAGTTGAATTTTATCAAGATATCAACATCCTATGTGATGAGTATTGCCTACATACTAATACTTCGAAGAGGGATTAAACTTCATGTAGTTATCCCATGTTATGGTGGTGTGTGAATAACTAGTTTAATATGCTAGATGTTTCTATAATATTGATGTGATTAAGTGCCTTAACAATGACTTATGACTTGTAAATTATATTCAAACTTGAGATCTTTGCTACTAGGGTTATATTTACTTAGAATTGGGAGAAATGGATACTTTGTTCTTAATGTGAAATTATGATTCTAGTGTTATTTGATATGGAAGCCCATTTTATGAAAAATTATTTGAAATTTTTTAATATATTCATATATTTGAAATTCATTATAAGGGGTCTTATTAAGGTCAAAAGGGGATCATTATGGATATATGAAGTCCTTCATGTAGATTTTTATGATGGAAAGGGATATATTATTTCATGGTAAGACATGAAATGGGGCAAGGACACTAAAGTAGTGAGCTATAGTCCCTTAGGGCACTACTATTGAATGGTTAATTTCATCATATTGATTGTTAGGAAAGGAATAAAATATGTCTAAGATTGATAAAAATAGGGATGTTTACATTCATGGGTCATCTATCAGCTTACAAGAGTGTGTAATGTTGTCAAAAGTGATCAAAAGGGGATCTAAAATAGGTCTAGATCCAAGTGTGTAAGAGAGTGGTCAAAAGTGCAAGGTTTTAGTTTAAATATTAATTTATGTGTCTATAATATTGTATTATATTTAAAATATTATATATAATAATTAATAATATAATATAATAATAGTTAATAATATTAAAATTTATTATTATAGATTTTTTAAAATTATATATGAATTTTTATATTATTTATTTTATTACAAAATATATATTTCTAACTTATGAATAGATTATCTTTTTGAATTCATAAAAATTTATTAGAATTGTTGGATCTATGGTATTTTAAAATTTGTACTTAGGTCAAAAGTGCTACTGATCATGATATATGATGATATTGTGGACTATACAAAGGAACTGCTAAAGGAATCTAAAATTTTATAGGTCAAAACATGTAGTCAATGACTTCTTTATGACCAGGTGGTTAAATAATTAGTGTTCAATGTGGAAAGTGGGTATTATTTGAGAATAAACAAATTTTGTAGTGATGGTATAAAGGCTCATATTGAAATGGATTGGTGGAGATATTAATTTAGGGGCTCCAAAAATGTTATGATTTTGGCTCATTATAGTAAGTATAATACAACATGTACTATCTTGAGCCTAACTTTGTAGGAAACTCCTTAATCCCTTATATATTATTATGCTTCTTCTTAGGGCATGTCTTCCTCATAAATAATTTTATTTAATGAGGAGGATCATGTGGTCAAACTTCAAGCTCCTTTTGGGGGAGATGTTAATATGGATTCTTTTGTTATTCTGGACCTATTCCAAGAATTGAATCAGAGGGAGAATTAAGGGTTAGGAGTGTTAAAATATTCATATGGGATCAATGGTACTGGGGGGTGTGGGTAGGGGGAACATATATAGTGATGGAATAAATATCATGATAACTAAGAGGTGTGTTTGTAAGTGAAATAAACCGAAAAATATTTGAGTTGTTTTATAGAGTAGGAAATGGACCTCTATGTAGATCCCACCACACAACTTCATGATGCATTACACACCTCTTTAGATATGAACATTAATGTTTAGATAACCAATAACCATATTGGGTTACTATGGACACTCACCTAGGGATAAACACCTCTAGAGGATTCCATAGATAATAATTTTTCCTTCAGGATGGTATACTATTTGGAGGGTATTAGTGTGCAGGTCCACATTGATTGCCTTTGACCCTTATAAAAGGCACCTACCTTCCCTATCAAACCCATAGGTATCTTCAACCCTATCTAACTATCTAATTACCATATGCAGTTATGCCTTGATAGTCCAAAATAATAGAGAGATACATTCATATCTAAGGTTTCCCTAATAATTTAATCAGTATCCTAATTCATCCATGAATACAATGCTGAGACATAAGGATAAAATTAAACATATCAGAGATTATCTCATTGGCATTATTAAGCATGAAAATACAATAATAAATAAGTAAAATAATAATCATGAAATGTATGAAATGATTTCATTGAAGAATCATCATACTAAGATTTGCTTAGGCAAGATTTATAATATTTTAACATTGGTAATAAATATCATTAGAATACTACCAAGAAAATTTGACATAGCCCTTAAGCCATTATTATCCTTTCAAAACTCATACAAGGAAAGGTGTATTTTGATATTATCCTCATTAGATCATTATAAAATGATCCATAATGCTTAGGGGT
>JARHVA010009525.1:210000-225000 GCA_037957365.1 Torreya grandis
ATCATTCGTATCACTAGCTGTATGGTCCATGAATAAAGCAGAGGGAATTTGACACAATCTTCCATCAGGAGTTTTTGGAAATATGGCTTCATGACTGACAATAACCTTTCTCCATAAGGAGGCAACTGGCATAGCCGGTTGAATGCGAGCATGGGCATTGAATTGATGATTTTGTACCAAGAATAATTCAAACTTAACCCAAAAAGGAATTCTCAAAGCAATAAAAATATTGCGAAGCATGTTTGGAGCAATATTCACAAAATAATTTGTGGTAGTTGTTCTTGGCATGATATAGTCCAAGAATTTGAACATATAATTAGGCATATCTTGAGATTCCCAATAATTTTCACGGCTTGGGTTAAACTTTGGCCAAAAAGTAGACCATCTAAAAGTAAAGGTAGTGCCCATCCTGTAAAGCAACTTCATCAACAAATTGTTAGAACCCATTAAATCTGGAATATTACCAGGCTTATTCAATAGTGTAGTATGTACGCTATTGTCTCCTTCAATTTCTGCATAATGGGTACTCCATGCAATATTATGATAATTTAAAGTATCTGCTATAGCATAAGATTGAACTTGCAATCTTGTAATTTCATTCTACAACTGAGTAGTAACCAGAGGCCTTGAGCGCCAAAGATGCTCATGAAATTCATCACGAATTTTAGTAACTGTCATGATGCTTTTAGAATGAAATTCTCTGGTAAGATAATTAGCTAAAGAATTCTTATGACCAGCAATGTGCTCAACTGTAAAATGAAAATCTAATAAATATGTTGCCCACCTGATTAATCTGCTCACAGATCCTTTCTTCAAATTATCAGTTGAATTTAAAATACTCATAAATTTTTTTAAATCAAAACGAACAATGAAATGTTCTAACCTGACAAAGAACATAAAAGCTTGGATAGCTTTTATTATAGCTAAAATTTCTTTGTGAGTTGAATGATAATTCAACTGAGCTTTCTTGAAACTTCCAGAGGTATACCTGCAAGGTTTTTCAAATCCATCAAATAATTTTTCCTTTAACACAACACCCCAATACTAATCTGAAGCATCAGTTTCAATAATTTTCTAACCATTTCCTGGTAACTGTAAAGGAGGAAAATTAGCACATTTCTATTTAATTCTTTTAACATCATCAGTCATTTCATCATTCCATGCAGGAGGATGTTTTGATAATCTTTTATTAAGCAATACTCTATCCCGAGCAATATTAAAATAATGACCTGCTATATAATTAACACAACCCAAGAATCTTTGTAGCATTGTTTTCTCAGTATTTTCATTAGGAAAGTTCTGTATACTCTGCAATACATGAGGCTGAACACTGACTTCACCTGATCTAATAGTAATCCCAAGAAAATATATTTCATCTTTGAAGACTACCATTTTCTTTTCTGACAAAACTAATCCATTATCAAATATAATCTAATAAAACTGCTGTAAATGATTAAGATGATCCTTAGGTGATTTACTGAACACAAGTATATCGTCAATATATACTATTATGAACTGACTATAGGCAGCAAAAATATGATTCATCATTTTCTAAAAAATGCTAGGAGCAGTCTTAAGACCAAATGGAAGGACATTCCATTCATACTATCCAAAGGGAGTGATAAATGTTGTCTTATATTTATCTTCTTCTGCTACCTGAATCTGCCAAAATCCTGATTTCAAATCAAATTTACTATATACTTTACTACCAGTTAGTCTCTGCAAAATCTCATCTTTAGAAGGAATCAGATGTTGAACATGAACAACATACTTATTCAGATGGATATAATTTATTACCAGTCTTTTCTTACCTCTAACCTGCTCACTTCTCTTATTCACATAGAATGCTTCACAACCCCATGGGCTATGAGAATCTCTAATTAAGCCTTATTCTTTCAGCTATTTAATTTCTGCAAGGCATTCTTCTCTGAGAGAGGGTGACATACCAGAGTGGTGAGCTTTAAACTTAGGTTCGACATGCTTACCATTCTTATCAGTGACTAACTTCAAATCTATTTTACAAACAAGAATCTTTCTGTGCTGAAAAGCAAGAGGATTCTCTGAACAACAATCTCTAACAATCTTTGCAAGCACAGGGTCAATACCAGCTTTGCAACAATTAATTTTCTGAAATATCCAATCATTATTTACAAGTTTCTGAACCTTGGATTTTAATGGAATTCTACATTCATACCTATGCTTTTTATAAAGAGAATACTTCTGAGCTAACAGAATCTCATGCTTATTTATGGTGATCAGATAGAAACAAGATAAGTTATCATATCCAAACATCATATCAAACAAAGGCATTTCATGATGGATAACCTTAAAATTAAACACAGTATTCCCTAACAGAACAGGAACACTAGTGGAATATTCAGAGATGATCGTCTTAGTGTTGAAAGTAAGATGAACAAAGTTAGGTATCCATTTATCTGTAGGAATAGTATGAAATCTAGCTAAAGAAGCATCAGCACCAGTGTCTAATAAGACATCTAAAGCATAAGGCTTAAATCCTTTCCATTTTATACTTACTTCACAGACAGGATTAATAGTTTCATGAACAGAAACTTGATGAATATTATTGTCAACTGTCATATGAGTAGCAGCATATTTTGCTTCTGCAGCATCAACAACTCTTATCAATTCTTCTTCAAATTTTTGTTCTTCATCTTCCTCATCTGCTTCTTCTCTAAGCAGTGTTTCCAATTCTTCTTGAGCCTTTTTTAGAAAGATTTGCAGCGTCTTGATACGCTTTGTTCTCCATTATTTTCTGTAGAGATCTGTAGAAGAAGAACTAACAACTTCTTTTCCTTTATCAAGACTATGCTGAGAAAACTGAGAAGACAAAGAACTTTTTTATTTTTGGATATAATCTAACTGATTTAAATATATTTTTTCTATTTCCTGAATTTGACTTTGAAGAAACATTTTTTCAAACATCATATATGGAGGTAAACTATCATATCTTAATTTTAATGTTTGCAACTGCTGAGACAAACTTAAACTGTCAGAAAATTGATTCGTAGAATTCTGCATACTATTCATACCAATCTGAAAACCAATTTCTGACTCATAATCTGATGACAATTCTGACTCAGAACTATATTCTTCAATATTCATATTAATCACATTTTCTACTTCTGAATCTTCATCTGTATAGTCAAAATCAGATTCATACTGAGCTTTATCAGCAGGAATTAAAACATACTCATCCTCAGTAATATTATGACTATAAAAAATTAACTTTTTTCTCTTTATTCTTTTTCTAAGGACATTTATTTGCATAGTGGTTTCCCTGGCAGAGAAAACACTTAATAGGGGCTTTCTGAAACCCATGTTTCTTCTTTCTAAATACTTTCTTCTGATAATGGAACTTTTTATACTTAGGTTTTCTAGACCACTTAACAGGTTTCATAGAACAATGACATGTAGACTTATCTTTATATTTCTGCTTATATCTCTGTTTTCTATATTTCTGCGGATTAGAATATCCGTAATTATTTTCAATAGAATCACAAAACTTAATACCAAGCTATTTATGAAACTGTATAGCTTCTTTATGAGCTTTCTTTTCTTCACACAGCTTTTGATTAGTTTTTCTGATAAACTGATTGTATATAAACATATGTATATGTGTATATATATATATATATATATATATATATATATGTATATATATATATATATATATATATGTATGTGTATATGTATATGTATATATATATATATATATGTATATATATATATATATACATGTATATATATATACATGTATATATATATATATATATATACATATATATATATACATACATACATATATATATATATATATACATATATATATATGCATATATATATATATATATGCATATATATATATATATATATGTATATATATATGCATATATATATATATATATGTATATATACATATATATATATACATACATACATACATATATATATATATATATGTATACATATATACACATATATATATATATATTATATATATATATATATAAGTATTAATGCTTAATGTTTAATATATAACAGATTATTAATGGTTTTATTGGCTCTGATTCTGATGATGGTCATGTCTGGAAGACACCCCAAGGAGATGAATCCTACAACGAAAAGGTTTTCCCCAAAACCTCTTATTTTAATCAATACTCTCTAGATGGAAAGAATAGATCTCAAATGTATTATTTGAGAACTACAGATAGATCCATAGAATAGCCAACTGAAGTAAGGTTAATGAATTTGAATAATCTAGCTACCAAATGCATCAACAATCGAGTAGCCAGTATCCAAAATAGTTTGGATCAAGTCTAAAAAATGTTTAAAATTATTGAATTATATCAGAAAGGTGACATAGCAAAAGCATTAAAAACCATGGACATTAATACTAGGGTACATTCTGCTCATATTCATCAGAAGATAGAGAAAGAGGCACAGAATAAAGTTAAGAAAGAAGAAGAAATTAGTACAAAGATAGATACTGTTATTAGTGGTCATCAAGATATAGCACAGAGCCAAGAAGAATTAAAGTCAGAAGCTTTTGATGTAGAAACTAAAGTTGATACTATTATTTCTGGTATAGATTCTTTGAATAGAGAGGTTTCTTCCTAGCAACAACATCTTGCTCTACTTCCTACTAGTCATCCTACAAAGATTCACCCTCTAAACATGAATCTAACTGAAGCTGATATCATCAGTTGGGCATCAGTAGAGAAAATAGAAAAGGAAGAAATAGAAGAAGATACTCCTAGCCCTGCTTGGCAAATACCCTCTTTAAAACCCTCTGATGTCTATGACAAACTTCCATCTTTTAATCTTCTTGCTAGAACCCATATTAAAGTCATTGAGAATATTCTTCAAATACAGTCTACTGATCAAGATAAATATTATCTTCAGATATTAGATGATAGGGAAATTAATGCTTTAAAATCCCACACCAAATATAAGTTTATACATATCAGTGTTATCTCTATAGGATTTCATCCTTTGTTTAGGAAAGGTCTTAATGTTAGTATGCTAGCCTGTCTCTTAGACAACCGACATATGTATTTATTTGACTACTTACAAGCTGCCTTACAAACTGGTTTACATGATGGATCAGTTTATACTACTGTCTATCCCAATTACTCTGTTACTATACACTAGGAGAAAAACTTGAATCAAATCTTTAAGCTTTATATTCAGACTGCTAGATTGCGTATGCTTGCTGGATCTTACCCTCTTGCTTTACAGTATCAAGTGATGTATCGGCTTACCAATACCTTGTATCCTGCTGTTAAGCATTCCCCTATGCCTGGCAAAAGTGTGGTGACAAAAGGCACATTACATAGCCAAGTGATGGCCTCTGAAGCTATTACATGGTCTGATTTAAAGTTTCCAAGAACATGGGTAGTAGACACTAAATTCATGCAGCCTACTCGTAAGTCCTTAGCCAGAGCTACCTCTATTAAAGATCTCCCAGATAAATCCATTATTAGATTTGATACTTCTGTAAAACCTTCCTCAAGTTCATCTTTGTCATTCCCTTCTCAATGTCTTCACCCTCAGAAGATTCATGATCCCAAGATAGATTCATTCTATTGTCCTGACTGTAAAAATATTTTGAAAAAGCCTAGCCATGCTATCATCAACATGGTTACTAGTAGAAGTCAGAGAGACACTGAATTGCAAAAACTATTTGAGAAAAATAGATAGTTGTTATCATATAAGAAGAATATTCAGATGGAAAGCACATCACAGAATCCCTTTGATTCTGATGATGGTCATGTCTGGAAGACACCCCAAGGAGATGAATCCTACAACAAAAAGGTTTTCCCTAAAACCTCTGATTTTAATCAATACTCTCTAGATGGAAAGAATAGATCTCAAATGTATTATTTGAGAACTACAGATAGATCCATAGAACAACTAACTGAAGTAAGGTTAATGAACTGGAATAATCTAGCTACCAAATAAATCAACAATTGAGTAGCCAGTATCCAGAATAGTTTGGATCAGGTCTCAAAAATGTTAAAAAGTATTGAATTATATCAGAAAGGTGACATAGCAAAAGCATTAAAAACCATGGACATTAATACTGGGGTACATTCTACTCATATTCAGCATAAGATAGAGAAAGAGGCACCGAATATAGTTAAGAAAGAAGAAGAAATTAGTACAAAGATAGATACTGTTATTAGTGGTCATCAAGATATAACACACAACCAAGAAGAATTAAAGTCAAAAGTTTCTGATGTAGAAACTAAAGTTGATACTATTATTTTTGGTATAGATTCTTTGAATAGAGAGGTTTCTTCCTAGCAACAACATCTTGCTCTACTTCCTACTAGCCATCCTACATAGATTCAACCTCTAAACCTAAATCTAATTGAAGCTGATATCATCAGTTGGGCATCAGTAGAGAAAATAGAAAAGAAAGAAATATTTAAGCCTATAGTTACTCCGCTCAGCATGAAAGCTCCTCAGCTTGATATAGATAAAGCCTTTAAGATAGGCATGGCAAAGATAGGAGAACCAGAAAAATATAGTTATTTCTCAGATGGAGAAACTTCAAAGTAACCTTTAGATGGACAAATACGAACTCTGAGTCTTCAGCCTTTCTTTTGGTAGTTTAACTGTGAACCTTCTGCTAAAAGGAAATATATGTGTCATGCTATGCTCTCTTGGGCAAGCGTATAGATGTTTGGCTTAAAAAGAGAAGCCAAAACTGTGGCTCAACAGATTATTAATGGTTTTATTGGCAACATCAAGGAATGGTGGGATGCTGGCAATAGTCAGTATAAAGATGCTATAGTAAATCATGCAAAGCCTGTCCCTTGATTATGTCAAGCCATATATTCTGAATTTGTAGAAGTCATAAAAGATGAAAAAGAAGCCAATAGATCAAAGTTTCTCAGAGCACAGTGTTGTGATATGTCCATATTAGAAGAATATATGTGTGAAATGGAAAATTTATTATATGCTTCAGGTGAGATGTTTAATCCTGCCTATAAGGTTAGATATGTTGAATCATTTTCTAAATATTTTGTAGAAAAGTATAAAGCTGCTATGGGTGTACAGTTTTCTAATATGTCTTTTGGTAAGTTCAATCAGTTTATCAGAAAAACTAATCAAAAGCTGTGTGAAGAAAAGAAAGCTCATAAAGAAGCTATACAATTTCATAAACAGCTTGGTATTAAGTTTTGTGATTCTATTGAAAATAATTATGGATGTTCCAATCCGCAAAAATATAGAAAAGAGAGATATAAGCAGAAATATAAAGATAAGTCTACATGTCATTGTTCTATGAAACCTGTTAAGTGGTCTAGAAAACCTAAGTATAAGAAGTTTCATTATCAGAAGAAAGTATTTAGAAAGAAGAAACATGGGTTTCAGAAAGCCCCTATTAACTATTTTCTCTGCCAGGGAAACCACTAGGCAAATAAATGTCCTCAGAAAAAGAATAAAGAGAAAAAAGTTAATTTTTTACAGTCATAATATTACTGAGGATGAGTATGTTTCAATTCCTGTTGATGAAGCTCGGTATGAATCTGATTTTGACTATACAGATGAAGATTCAGAAGTAGAAAATGTGATTAATATGAATAATGAAGAATATAGTTCTGAGTCAGAATTGTCATCAGATTATGAGTCAGAAATCGGTTTTTAGATTGGTATGAATAGTATGCAGTATTCTACAAATCAATTTTTTGACAGTTAAAGTTTGTCTCAGTAGTTGCAAACATTAAAATTAAGATATGATAGTTTACCTCCATATATGATGTCTGAAAAAATGTTTCTTCAAAGTCAAATTCAGGAAACAGAAAAAAGATATTTGAATCAGTTAGAATATATCCAGAAATAAAAAAATTCTGTCTTCTCAATTTTCTCAGCATAGTCTTGATAAAGGAAAAGAAGTTGTTAGTTCTTCTTCTACAGATCTCTACAGAAAAGAATGGAGAACAAAGCGTATCAAGACACTGCAAATCTTTCTAAAAAAGGCTCAAGAAGAATTGGAAACACTGCTTAGAGAAGAAGCAGATGAGGAAGATGAAGGACAAAAATTTGAAGAAGAATTGATAAGAGTTGCTGATGCTACAGAAGTAGAATATGCTGCTACTCATATGACAGTTGACAATAATATTCATCAAGTTTTTGTTTATGAAACTAGTAATCCTATCTGTGAAGTAAGTATAAAATGGAAAGGATTTAAGCCTTATGCTTTAGATGTCTTATTAGACACTGGTGCTAATGCTTCTTTAGCTAGATTTCATGTTATTCCTACAGATAAATGGATACCTGACTTTGTTCATCTTACTTTCAACACAAAGACGATCATCTCTGAATATTCCGTTAGTGTTCCTGTTTTGCTAGGGAATACTGTATTTAATTTTAAGGTTATCCATCATGAAATGCCTTTGTTTGATATGATGTTCGGATCTGATAAAATATCTTGTTTCTATCTGATCACCATAAATAAGCATGAGATTCTGTTAGCTCAGAGCCATGTTCTATGACTATATGTATGTTTATGTACATACATACATGTTGATAGAATTTGGTTACTTTTGACGGTGCGTAGTGGGCCCATAACCCACATGTTTATCGCATCTTTTGTAGCTTTTGTTGTGTGCTGTTGATCTTGTTGGCTTGTAATAACCATTGATCTTCCCTTCCTAATGCTATAAAAAAGGGAGCTCTATGAGTTATTTGGCAGATCAACTTAGAGAAACTTGGAGTCGAAGTGTGTATGTAAGTGTCTAAGTTTTCAGTTGTGTTGTTATTTCTAAGTTGTAAGTGTGCAAGTGTGCAAGAGAGTTTAAAAAAAGAAAGTGTGAAGTTTGTGAATATTTTGATGAGATTCTGTTATAGTAAGTATTACATGTATATTCTATAGTTTATACTACTGTCTATCCCAATTACCCTATTGCTATACACTAGGAGAAAAACTTGAATCAAATCTTTAAGCTTTATAGTCAGACTGCTAGATTGCATATGCTTGCTGGATCTTGCCCTCTTGCTTTGCAGTATCAAGTGATGTATCGGCTTACCAATACCTTGTATCCTGTTGTTAAGCATTCCCCTACGCCTGGAAAAAGCGTGGTGAAAAAAGGCACATTACATAGCCAAGTGATGGCCTCTGAAGCTATTACATGGTCTGATTTAAAGTTTCCAAGAAAATGGGTAGTAGACACTGAATTCATGCAGCCTTCTCATAAGTCCTTAGCCAGAGCTACCTCTGTTAAAGATCTCCCAGATAAATCCATTATTAGATTTGATACTTCTGTAAAACCTTCCTCAAGTTCATCTCTGTCATTCCCTTCTCAATGTCTTCACCCTCAGAAGATTCATGATCCCCAGATAGATTCATTCTATTGTCCTGACTGTAAAAATATTCTGAAAAAGCCTAGCCATGCTGTCATCAACATGGTTACTAGTAGAAGTCAGAGAGACATAGAATTACAAAAATTGTTTGAGAAAAATAGATGGTTGTTATCATATAAGAAGAATCTACAGATGGAAAGCACATCGCAGAATCCCTTTGATTCTGATGATGGTCATGTCTAGAAGACACCCCAAGGAGATGAATCCTACAACGAAAACGTTTTCCCCAAAACCTCTGATTTTAATCAATACTCTCCAGATGGAAGGAATAGATCTCAAATGTATTATTTGAGAACTGTAGATAGATCTATAGAACAACCAATTGAAGTAAGGTTAACGAACTGGAATAATCTAGCTACCAAATGCATCAACAATCGAGTAGCCAGTATCCAGAATAGTTTGGATCAGGTCTCAAAAATGTTAAAAAGTATTGAATTATATCAGAAAGGTGACATAGCAAAAGCATTAAAAACCATGGACATTAATACTGGGGTACATTCTACTCATATTCAGCAGAAGATAGAGAAAGAGGCACAGAATATAGTTAAGAAAGAAGAAGAAATTAGTACAAAGATAGATACTATTATTAGTGGTCATCAAGATATAACACACATCCAAGAAGAATTAAAGTCAAAAGTTTCTGATGTAGAAACTAAAGTTGATACTATTATTTCTGGTATAGATTCTTTAAATAGAGAGGTTTCTTCCCAGCAACAACATCTTGCTCTACTTCCTACTAGCCATCTTACAGAGATTCAGCCTCTAAACCTGAATCTAACTGAAGCTGATATCATCAGTTGGGCATCAGTAGAGAAAATAGAAAAGGAAGAAATATTTAAGCCTATAGTTACTCCTCTCAGCATGAAAGCTCCTCAGCTTGATAAAGATAAAGCCTTTAAGATAGGCATGGCAAAGATAGGAGAACCAAAAAAATATAGTTATTTCTCAGATGGAGAAACTTCAAAGCAACCTTTAGATGGACAAATACGAACTCTGAGTCTTCAGCCTTTCTTTTGGCAGTTTAACTGTGAACCTCCTACTAAAAGGAAACAGATGTGTCATGATATGCTCTCTTGGGCAAGCGTACAGATTTTTGGCTTAAAAAGAGAAGCAAAAATTGTGGCTCAACAGATTATCAATGGTTTTATTGGCAACATCAAGGAATGGTGGGATGCAGGCAATAGTCAGTATAAAGATGCTATAGTAAATCATGTAGAGCCTGTCCCTTGTTTATGTCAAGCCATATATTCTAAATTTGTAGGAGTCATAGAAGATGAAAAAGAAGCCAATAGATCAAAGTTTCTCAGAGCACAGTGTTGTGATACATCCAGATTAGAAGAATATATGTTTGGAATGGAAAATTTATTATATGCTTCAGGCGAGATGTTTAATTATGCCTATAAGGTTAGATATGTTGAATCATTTCCTAGATATTTTGTAGAAAAGTATAAAGCTGCTATGGGTGTACAGTTTTGTAATATGTCTTTTGGTAGAATCAATCAGTTTATCAGAAAAACTAATCAAAAGTTGTGTGAAGAAAAGAAAGCTCATAAAGAAGCTATACAGTTTCATAAACAGCTTGGTATTAAATTTATTGATTCTATTGAAAATAATTATGGATGTTCCAATCCGCAGAAATATAGAAAATAGAGATATAAGCAGAAATATAAAGATAAGTCTACATGTCATTGTTCTATGAAACCTGTTAAGTGGTCTAGAAAACCTATGTATAAAAAGTTTCATTATCAGAAGAAAGTATTTAGAAAGAAGAAACATGGGTTTCAGAAAGCCCCTATTAACTGTTTTCTCTGCCAGGGAAACCACTATGCAAATAAATGTCCTCAGAAAAAGAATAAAGAGAAAAAAGTTAATTTTTTACAGAGTCATAATATTACTGAGGATGAGTATGTTTTAATTCCTACTGATGAAGCTCAGTATGAATCTAATTTTGACTATACAGATGAATATTCAGAAGTAGAAAATGTGATTAATATGAATAATGAAGAATATAGTTTTGCGTCAGAATTGTCATCATATTATGAGTCAAAAATTGGTTTTCAGATTGGTATGAATAGTATGAAGTATTCTACGAATCAGTTTTCTAACAGTTTAAGTTTGTCTCAGCAGTTGCAAACATTAAAATTAAGATATGATAGTTTACCTCCATTTATGATGTCCAAAAAAATGTTTCTTCAAAGTCAAATTTATGAAACAAAAAAAAGATATTTGAATCAGTTAGATTATATCCAAAAATAGAAAAATTCTGTCTTCTCAGTTTTCTCAGCATAGTCTTGATAAAGGAAAAGAAGTTGTTAGTTCTTCTACAGATCTCTACAGAAAAGAATGGAGAACAAAGCATATCAAGACGCTGCAAATCTTTCTAAAAAAGGCTCAAGAAGAATTGGAAACACTGCTTAGAGAAGAAGCAGATGAGGAAGATGAAGAACAAAAATTTGAAGAAGAATTGATAAGAGTTGTTGATGCTGCAGAAGCAGAATATGCTGCTACTCATATGACAGTTGACAATAATATTCATCAAGTTTCTGTTCATGAAACGAGTAATCCTATCTGTGAAGTAAGTATAAAATGGAAAGGATTTAAGCCTTATGCTTTAGATGTCATATTAGACACTGGTGCTGATGCTTCTTTAGCTAGATTTCATGCTATTCCTACAGATAAATGGATACCTAACTTTGTTCGTCTTACTTTCAACACTAAGATGATCATCTCTGAATATTATGCTACTGTTCCTGTTCTGCTAGGGAATATTGTATTTAATTTTAAGGTTATCCATCATGAAATGCCTTTGTTTGATATGATGTTTGGATCTGATAACTTATCTTGTTTCTATCCGATCACCATAAATAAGCATGAGATTCTGTTAGCTCAAAAGTATTCTCTCTATAAAAAGCATAGGTATGAATGCAGAATTCCATTGAAATCCAAGGTTCAGAAACCTGTAAACAATGATTGGATATTTCAGAAAATTAATTGTTGCAAAGCTGATATTGACCCTGTGCTTGCAAAGATTGTTAGAGATTGTTGTTCAGAGAATCCTCTTGCTTTTCAGCATAGAAAGATTCGTGTTTGTAAAATAGATTTGAAGTTAGTCACTGATAAGAATGGTAAGCATGTTGAACCTAAGTTTAAAGCTCACCACTCTGGTATGTTACCCTCTCTCAGAGAAGAATGCCTTGCAGAAATTAAACAGCTGAAAGAACAAGGCTTAATTAGAGATTCTCATAGCCCATGGGGTTGTGAAGCATTCTATGTGAATAAGAGAAGTGAGCAAGTTAGAGGTAAGAAAATACTCGTAATAAATTATATCCCTCTGAATAAGTATGTTGTTCCTGTTCAACATCCGATTCCTTCTAAAGATGAGATTTTGCATAGACTAACTGGGAGTAAAGTATATAGTAAATTTGATTTGAAATCAAGATTTTGGCAGATTCAGGTAGCATAAGAAGATAAATATAAGACAACATTTATCACTCCCTTTGGACAGTATGAATGGAATGTCCTTCCATTTAGTCTTAAGACTGCTCCTAGCATTTTTCAGAAAATGATGAATGATATTTTTGCTGCCTATAGTCAGTTCATAATAGTATATATTGATGATATACTTGTGTTCAGTAAATCACCTAAGGATCATCTTAAGCATTTACAGCAGTTTTATTAGATTATATTTGATAATGGATTAGTTTTGTCAGAAAAGAAAATGGTAGTCTTCAAAGATGAAATAGATTTTCTTGGGATTACTATTAGATCAGGTGAAGTCAGTGTTCAACCTCATGTATTGCAGAGTATACAAAACTTTCCTGACGAAATTACTAAGAAAACAATGTTACAAAGATTCTTGGGTTGTGTTAATTATATAGCAAGTCATTATTTTAATATTGCTTAGGATAGAGTATTGCTTAATAAAAGATTATCAAAACATCCTCTTGCATGGAATGATGAAATGACTGCTGCTGTTAAAAGAAATAAATAGAAATGTGCTAATTTGCCTCCTTTACAGTTACCAGGAAATGGTCAAAAAATTATTGAAACTGATGCTTCAGATCAGTATTGGGGTGCTATGTTAAAGGAAAAATTATCTGATGGATTTGAAAAACCTTGCAGGTATGCCTCTAGAAGTTTCAAAAAAGCTCAGTTGAATTATCATCCAACTCATAAAGAAATTTTAGCTGTAGTAAAAGCTATCCAAGCTTTTATGTTCTTTGTCAGGTCAGAACATTTCATTGTTCGTTCTGATTTAAATAAATTTATGAGTATTTTAAATTCAGCTGATAATTTGAAGAAAGGATCTGTGAGCAGATTAATCAGGTGGGAAACATATTTATCAAATTTTGATTTTACAGTTGAGCACATTGTTGGTCATAAGAATTCTTTAGCTTATTATCTTACCAGAGAATTTCATTCTAAAAGCATAATGACAGTTACTGAAATTCATGATGAATTTCATGAGCATCTTTGGCGCTCAAGGCCTCTGGTTACTACTCAGTTGCAGAATGAAATTATAAGATTGCAAGTTCAATCTTATGCTGTAGCGGATACTTTAAATTGTCATAATATTGCATGGAGTACCCATTATGCAAAAATTGAAGGAGACAATAGTGTACATACTACACTATTGAATAAGCCTGGTAATATTCCATATTTAATGGGTTCTAACAATTTGTTGATGAAGTTGCTTTACAAGATGGGCACTACCTTTACTTTTAGATGGTCTACTTTTTGGCCAAAGTTTAACCCAAGCCAAGAAAATTATTGGGAATCTCAAGATATGCCTGATTATATGTTCGAATTCTTGGACTATATCATGCCAAGAACAACTGCCACAAATTATTTTGTGAATATTGCTCCAAACATGCTTTGCAATATTTTTATTGCTTTGAGAATTCCTTTTCAGGTTAAGTTTGAATTATTCTTGGTACAGAATCATCAATTCAATGCCCATGCTCACATTCAACTGGCTATGCTAGTTGCTTCCTTATGGAGAAAGGTTAATGTCAGTCATGAAGCCATATTTCTAGAAACTCCTGATGGAAGATTGTGTCAGATTCCCTCTGCTTTATTCATGGACCATATAGCTAGTGATACGAATGATGACACTGGTGATACCGATGGCTCACCATATTCGCCAGCTAGTTCGCATGAATTTGCGGATGATTATTAAAGACTAATCATGGGCTCTGTCTGTGATAGTGAGTGGAGAGCACTATATCTCTCTTTATGTCATATTTGTGGACCTCACCACTATTAAAGGTAGTATTCTATTGGCTGTGTCGATAGAATTTGGTTACTTTTGGCGGTGCGTAGTGGGCCCATAACCCACATGTTTATCGCATATTTTGTATCTTTTGTTGTGTGCCGTTGATCTTGTCAGCTTGTAATAACCGTTGATCTTCCCTTCCTAATGCTATAAATAAGGGAGCTCTATGAGTTATTTGGCAGATCAACTTAGAGAAACTTGGAGTCGAAGTGTGACTGTAAGTGTCTAAGTTTTTAGTTGTGTTGCAATTTCTAAGTTGTAAGTGTGCAAGTGTGCAAGAGAGATTAATAAAAAAAAGTGTGAATTTTGTGAAGATCTTGTTTGAAAAGATCCTA
>JARHVA010009525.1:230000-277500 GCA_037957365.1 Torreya grandis
ATAATCATTAAAAATTGTAGAAGTATCACGAATTTATTTAAATTGATCTACAAGGCAAGTGTAACCAATATTCTAACAACCATGCCTATAATCTTATTTTTATCTTGAATCTAGCTTAAATGACTCTAAATTTGATGTTGAGAGTGACTTTAAATGTGTTTTTGATGTTAAATATAATATCAATTTAAAAATAGAACCTAACTTTAATATTTATTATTCATCTGGTGTGGATGTTGCTCCAAAGATGTATTGTTGAACATTTGATATTGGACAAATAATAACCTATGATGGCATAATGGTCTCTATAACAATAGATTCATCTAGGAAGGGTTCAACATATACTATCTCATCAAGGTGAAGCCCCTCAAAGAAAGAGAAAAACTTGAAGGGTGACTTCACAGAGACTAGTGTTTCAAAGTGAGACTCCTCAATGACAGTAAAAAGGTCAAGAGACAACACCACATAGACTTGATTTCCAAAGGGAGGCTTTTTTAAAATAGGACAATGGTCGAGATAATGATTTTACCAAAGGTGGTTATAATCATTAAAAAGTGGATCAATAAGGACTGGCTTGTCAGAGTGAGACTCCTCGCAAAAGGTGATTCATCACATGTTAACCTATTAAAAATAGGTGTTTAAATAAAAAAATACTATCATTGGTTTACAATTGGTTATAAAATATCATCTTTGAAGACATTTTGGTCCTTATAAGATGGTTCTTGAAGATATAATGGTTGGTTTCGTTGTGGCTCAAAGACTACCACAATTATTTTAAATTGGGGAATAGTTGGCATAGGGTGAATAATGGCTTGTGGTTTAATAATGGGCTCTCCAAAAATTAGATTATCAAAAAAGTGATCAACAAAGATTGGCTTCTCAAATTGATTGTTTTTAATTATAGGTTCAATAAATATTGGTAATGGGCCTAAAATGGTAATGAATGGACATTGCAAAGTTCAGTTGATAGTGTAATCCAAAAGATGATAAGCTTATATCATTGTGTAACTTGCTCACTCAGGCAAGCTAAAGGATGATAACCTAAAATGGTAACCTTCAAATACTGTAGATCTTGGTTACTTATGCAAGTTGAAGGTGGATAACCTATAATGGTAACCTTTGAGAGTTGCAAAGCTTGGTTGCTTGTGCAATCCAAAGGGGGATAACGTAGGATGGTAAGCTTTGAGTGGTGTATAAATTCATGTCTTGTGCAAGCTAAAGTGGGATAACCAAGAATGGTAACCTTTGAGTGTTATGGAGCTTGGTGGCTTGTGTAAGCCTAAGGAGGATAACCTAAATTGGTAACCTTTGAGCACTGTGTATCTTGGTTTCTCATGCAAATAAAATGAGGATAATGGGTTCGATGTATAAAAGTAGGCATGGACTAGTTTGGTATTTAAAAACTAGGCCCAGATAGGGTTATATCCTCAAATGCAATAGAGTGCTCATGTCTATCATAAAAATACTCTGTTATGATGTAAAATGTGTTTTATAAATATTGAATGTGTGATTTGGTTTCTCCAAATAAGTGACAAGGTAAGATGATACGATAATAAAATAAGTGGCATAATACCACACAATTAGAATAAATGGTTAAAAATTTACTCAAATTTGGTTTTTTGAAATCATCAAATTAGAAGAGGGTATGATAACCTTCAAACCTAAAGAACAATTTAGAAAAACAAACTTAGGTCAAATATATGTTGATACTTTTAAATCTAGATATAGATATGATGAGTTACGAATATAAAATTAGAAGAGGGTCTTTTTTATTAGGATGATAACAATGTAAACCAAGAAGCTCAAAATGTGGATTAACACAAGAACTCCTAAGTATAAAGAATAAACTGAATGGGTAACACAATGCCACCACATGGTAATAGGATGAAGAATGGTCCACAAACTTAGAGCATAAGTGAATGCAAGATAATCTAGACCATAATAAAAATAACAATGATGATGAGTCTAGGTAATGACCTTCAATATAAATAATAAATCATACCCAAGTTTACTCAAACCAAATGTGAGCGGTAAATCGATACCACCTTAGCTTAGAACTTAGAAAGGTGAGATTTCAAATTTAGATTAAAAATGAAAGGCTTTGAGATTTTTTAAATTAGGAAAATGGGATAGACTCAAATGGATAGCATAACAATGTTGTTTACTAAATACAAACAAAATGTTCTAAATGATGATTTGAATAAGTCAAGAAATGATTTTGATTTGGTCAACTTAACATCTCCTTGCTCACATAGAATTATGTATAATAAAAGTATTTTTTTTTATGACATGTTTTTGTTTTCAAACAATTTTAGACTCAAAATGTCCAAGGAATGAAAGGAAAAAATGACAAACACCTAAGTGTAATTTCCAAAGTCCTAAATTTTACAAGGTTGCATGGCATTGTCTACTTCCATCTATATACATGCTCTTCAAAGGATTTTAAGTGTTAATCCAGAAATAAAATTGGATGAATAATTAGGGTTTTTACACTCTCCCTTATCTTAAGAGATTTTACAATGATATGGAACTTCGGACAACTCACTTGTATGAATAGTATGTCTGTAGTATGTGCGGTTCTAAAAATAATTTTTTGCATGTCTAGATAGTCCCAAGTTTGGCTAACACTAGAGTTGCCTCACATCAATTAGGTCTACATCAATCATCTTGTTAAGTAAAGGTCTTATCACATTTACATCCAATACATTTGTCACTTGCTTATTATATTTTGATGTCTGAATTTCCCCTATAGTCTAAGTTGGAATACCACTAATGGAGCTTGTTTTTATCACTCAAACAAGCATCCCAGTGGGTAACCCTTGATTTATATACCCCATCATGGAGTGGGGTTGAAATGATGCCTGTAGATGAATTCTTAGGTGAACACTTCCCTATAGAAACCATGAGGAGGTGATGAAATCCTACTCACAATCCAAAATACATAAATAAAAGACAAGTGAAAAGACATTAGGGTCATTACAGGATCACTTAAATCATATGAATTTAAGGAGGGTTGTAGCAATTTTCTTTTCATGTTTTTGGATCTAAAACCAACCAAGGTAAAGAAAGAGCACTTTTGGTCACCTCAGTTCCCTAAATGGGATGGAGGGAAAGCATACATGCACCAAATATTTTGAAAAAATAACCAACTTTGAAAGAACAATCATAAAATACACACTCTTAAGAGTATGTATCTAAGTGTGAATTTTTATTTTACATCACCAAAGTGAGATGTTTATGAAATTTCATCCCCTTCACCTTAGTTAAAATAATTGTAAACACTTTCACAAAGAACGAAGCTTAAATACAAATAAATTCCTTTTAGGTACAATAAAAATGTTCAAGACTTAACCACCTCCAACATTTTTCCATTTTCCAACTAAGGTCCTACAATTTTTATAGGGTTTTTACCTTCTTATAAGGCTAATGATAAATGAGAAAATAAGATTTCAAAATTAGTTCTCAAGGCTCTATTTTTTAGGTCTTAGAGAACAATTTGAGTCCATGTAGGGATCGATGTCAGTTCACATAAATCAGTGTCAATCAGTTCATAGAGGGTCAATGCTGGTCAACTAGAGTTGACATCAATGCTTGAAAAAACATAGGAAAATAGAACACAATTTTGACAAAAAAGGTTATCAAAATAAGGGTAAAAACCCAAAATCTCTATGGATCCTACATGAAAACAATAAAAAAAAGAACATTCAAGTGTTTAAACACAGAATAAGACCAAGAAACCATCAATAAAAACCCATTAATCATGTTTCTAACCATTCACTATTCTTCACATAAGAACCAATATCACTTCCTATAGGATCAATGACAGTCAAACATAATTGATGCCAGTCTCTATGTAAATTATGTGTAACTAAGAAAGATATAAAAACATGAAAAGCAAAGGTAAAACTTGAATTTTAAATATGATTAAACATACATTATTAAAACTAAGAGTTTCAAAGTAATCTCCTTGATTGTATGGGACATGTGGTGCCACTGGGATTGCCAAAATGTAGAGTAAAAATCTAAAGCAAGTTAGTCCATGTATTAGTAGAGACAAACCCAATTAAGCATAAAGAACACAATGTGATAAGCCTACTCCCTCATGTGGTTTTGGAAATGAAATCTAAGAGCTACTAAATGAAGTAATTCTACCATCAAACCCTCCCAAGAGCATCCTACCTTCCAAGATCAGCCATGAAGCATGATTTCCCTGAAATTTGGTACTTCAAGTCTTTATCAATGATGAGTACCTTGCTCCTTCATCATCTCTCAATGCACCAATAGCTTAGTCTCATGATTTTTATCAGTATGTGCAAATGGTTAAAGCTTGTCTATTGTAATTTATGATTAATAAGTTGGTATGAATGAAGCTTTAAAATATGATCTTGGCCCTCTTTTTTATAGATTTTTGGAAATGGTTAGAATCAACCATGACCATCCATCTTGAGATTAAGATGTGTGGCCATGAATCAATTCATGTTTAGAGGGATAGACCATAAATATCCCTATTAATATTTGAAATAATGGGGCATTAGTGAGGCATGGTAGGGATTAAATGAGATTCATAATTAAATAATGGATTTACAATTAATATATTTTCAATAACTTTCATATAATTTTCACTTAACATCTTAATTTCATCTAATTTTCTTAAGTGGGTTTAATTAATTTTTTATAATTATATGGAATTTAGTGATTCATTTAATCTAACTGATCAAAATGTCAATTTACTAAGTTTTAATCTGACTAGAGTATAATTATAAGAAGGTTCCAATTATGTATGATTCAATACCCCATTTATAGCATTATGAACTCAAAAAAACACTTGCACATGATGTGTGTTTTCAAATTAGAAGAATTCAATGTTTTAGAGCATTATTTTGTGTGGTGAATTGAAGTTATTTGAGAAAATATAATGATCACATAAAATGCATTACCCCTTTTAGGGGCCCATTGGATTGAATTAGCACTGATACGTGACAAGTTTGAATCACTTAGTGTGTTTTAGTAATTTTGGCCTAGATTGTGCATTGTCATAGAATATTTCCCAGATTGATAATTTAATCACAATATTGATAGGAATTATATGTCTAAAATATAAATAAGAATTTTAATATAGTAAAAATCATTTATAGCAATGTGAAAACTAATTATTATCAATTTATTAGGTAAACCATTACATAGAATATATTCAATAGGAAAATAAATACTAATAGCTGCCAACAATTAATTTTCCATCACCAAGAGCATCCAATGAAGGGATATAATACCAAGAATACATAAAAATCAAATTCATCAACATAAATCCAATGATCCCAACTATATGGAATCCTTACTACCCCAACAATCAACTAGACGATAGAGTTAGGCAAACAAGTTTTATAAATGGTCACTTGAGCATGTATGGGAGAGATTTATCCATTGGTCTTCATAAAAATAGTCAATCATAAAAATCAAAGAAAATAATATACAAAACCAATGTACAAAAACATGTGAATGACAAAATGAAACATAAATAACTAGAATAACCACTTCATGCACCCAATGTTATTATTGGGTGATAACATGTTCATGAAATGAGAGTTCTATGTTTGCTAACTAAATGGGGATAGATTGATCAGTAGGTGATAAACAAAACTCATTCTTATGGTAACAACAAGTAATTCAAAATACATAAAATTTATAATATGATCCAATAATTATTTTGAAGGATTCATTATAACCAGGTTAAAATGTGTTCTTATTAATCAAATGATTACATAGTGTATCCTCGGCAATTGTTTCAGTACTACTTGTCGAGGGTGGATAACCTCCTCTCTGTCTCATGGGATCATCACGCCATTTCATTCTTAGTTAATATTCAATAGGCATACATTTTTGTTTAGGATCACATAATATAATTTATTTACTCATTACACCCTAGATCTCAAAATAAATTCTATAATTACATAAAATGAGTCTATTTATACATTCATTCAAATGTTGAGCCCCTTTATCTATTAAAAAATATTGACAAATAACTTATGCTTAGAAATTATTAATAGATGAGATTTGGTTTTAATTGAAACATTATATTTATGTTAATAAGTTTTGTGAATTCAATGGTTATTATGTGTATAGTTAAATTCATCCCTCATACTAATATTAAGGATTAGTTGACCCATTTACCTTAACATCAGCCATTAAGGATTTATAATGGGTACCAATCAACATCATTCACTCACAATTATAATATTTACATATTAATTAAAATTAATGTTATCCTAATGTAAGGAGTAATATAGGTAGCTTAGGCAATTAAGTGGGTGCTACTTGCCAATGATTCTATAATGAAACTATGACTTGGGTCATCATACCTTAATGTTCTACCTTTAATTATTAAATAATTTTTTCACAAGTTGGCTTAAAAATAAATTAAAAAAACTTATTATCTTTAGTCTTGGTTTCATATTAATTAGTAAATCTCTTCAATAGGACCAATAGTTATTCATTTTAGTTTGTAGCTAATTACCATATTTGTTTTTCAATTAAGAATAGTTATGGGGTTGTTCATTTACACCCAAAAGGGTAGGCTTATTAAAGGGAGGCAACTCATCCATGTCTAAAAAACTTTACACCAATAATTAATCTAATAATTTAATCCTACAATGATTCATTTTAGACTTACAATTCTAGTAAAGAAGCAACATAAGCTTTTGACTTGTTTGTGCATTCCATATATATGTTCATGTACAAGATATCATGGGAAATATTGACTAATTTTGTTTTATGTTATATTCTCTTTCCTCCTTTTATGCTCTCCATGTCATTCCCTTCCCTTTCCCTTATTCCACTCTTAGTGCCAATCTATACTTGTACATCATCTTATCTTCCCCAACACCATTGCTTATCTCCTTTCCCATTCAATGTCTTCTTTATTTGATGCTATAGGTGCTTCCCTACATCACCATCGATATCTTAAATCTTGATAGAACATTATTACCTTCCTCTTATAACTACTTAAATCCCTACATCACCCTCATCCTCATCCCTCCTCTTTTCTCTTCTTTGTTCTCCCTTTTTCCCACTCATACACCCATCTTCTACTCTCCTCTCTTATCCTCCCCCATTCTCCTTCCTACATCACCCATCAAATCCTCTGGCTCTCACCACCATCTCTTTCCTTCACTCTACCTATTTTCCTATTCACCCTAAGTCCCCTTCTCTCCTATGTCTACTTCATTTTTCCTATTCCAATCCCTCTCTCTCTTTGTCCTATTGAATAAGCATCCTTCCTTTTACCACCCTCAACTTCCTTCACCCTACATCAATTTTTATTTCCTCCCATGTGTGACTTAGACATGTTCTTTCACCAATGTCACTAAAAAAAATTCTCCTTAGAATTAGTCCATCCCCAAAATTAAATCCCAACAACATTAAAACATTTCCAAGGAGCTTATAAAAGAGGGTCATCATGGTTGAAATAATAAAATAGGTTAACTTAAAATTTTAATTTATTAAGATGCATTGGTTGACAAAGAGCCCATGAAGGGGGGTCAAAGTAAATGCCAACAAAGTGACAATGAAAAGGTGAATGGGTTATGTCATATGTAGGACACAAAGTAACTCAAAAACCCACACAAGGGTATGGTCAACAATATCAACTTTAGATCATGCAGAGTCCAAGATCAACAATCTAAAATCTCTTTAGGAGAATCAATCAATAGAATATAAAAACATATTAAACATGCGCTTTCAAATTTAATCTAAATTTTTATTCTCTAAGGACAAGTAGGTTACCAATTAAAAATGTATCTCAATATATAACATACATTTAAGAATCTCCATAACATGGCCATCTATGGGCTCACTTGGTTTTTGTTTAGCTAGCTTCGATATTATAGGATGATTAAGGTTAGTCCTACGTTTACCAAAATGATTAGAATTTCATCCATTGTTTAATTAGGTTAAATGGAACATAGTGCATGCATCTTTAACATATAATGTGTCCCAAATTATTTTAAAAAATGAACACAGATGATATTCCATATTTAATTCATTTAATTATAATATTGAATCAAAGAAGATTTAGCCAATAATGGAAATTAAAGCCACATATCCATATTTATATCCAAGGAATATAATTAGGAATAACTATTTTATTTCTTCATCAATAAGTTCCTTAAATAGAATCAACCTAGGTTTGATAATTAATTCCTAGTCTTTATTAAGGTGAGTTGTGATTACCAAATCATGCATAAAATAAACTATTAGAAAGTAATTTCCTAATGCAATAAAAATACACATGATATTGTATATATATACTAATACATTTGTCAATAACTTAAAAGTGAAGATTGGGAGAGCCAGTAGCATCATAATAGCATATACCATAAGTAATCACAATTAAAAATTGTCTCACTAAGGCTTTATATGCTTTAAATGAGTTAAGGATAACTAACTCTCCTCTATCAAGGATTTAATTTTTCATTTTTGATCATAACAAAATCACACAACTCTTAGTTTCTAGCTACCAAATGACATTACTATAAATCATAAACTAAGATTAAAACTACATAAACATGTTTTAAATACACTAGAACTATTATTTTTATATTCCCAAATATAATGAAATCTTAATATGTATGTTAGAGGATAACCAATATCATTTGATTTATAATTATTATATAACTAAAAATTCAATGCAACAACTTACCATAATCATATAAAAAGACTAATAATAGAGTTATCACTATGAATTTCTTATTAAGGTTTTTGTTTAATCACTGCATCTTTTATAAGCAATCATTGTCACCAATTTAAACAACCTCATTCAATCATATATTTAGAGGAGGAATCTAAATAAAGTTAGTCCATGCATTATTAGAGAAAAAAACCAAGGTAAGGCTACTTGCTCATTGGGTTTTTCAAATGAATTCTAAGAGCTATTAAAATAAGTCATACTACCATCAAGAGCATGATTTTACCTAGATTTGGTACTCCAAGTCTTTATCAATGATAATTATCTTTATCCTCTATCATCTCTCAATGAACCAATGGCTTAGGCTCATGGATTTGATCTTTATGTATAAATGGTTGAAGCTTGTCTATTGTAATTTATACATAATAATTTTTCTTGAATGAAGCTTAAAAATGGTGGTCTTTGCCCTCTTATTTATAATTTTTTGGCAATGATCAGAATCAACCATGACCATCCATCTTAAAATCAAAATGTGTGGCCATGAATCAATTCAATTTTTGAGGGAGAAGACATAAATATCCCCAATAATATTTGGCAAAATTGGGGTATTAATGAGGCATTGTAGGGCTTGAACCTATTATTTGTTCCATTAATGGGTTATGGATTCCACCACACTGATGATGTCACAAGGTGATACAAAATTGAGGAATGAATGTCCAATTAATACATTTCCAATAACTTCTATGAAATTTTCACTTAAGCTCATAATTTGATTTAATGTTCTTAAGTGGGTTTAATTAATATTCTAAAATTATTTGAAATTTGGTGGTTCAATTAATCAAACTAGTTGAAATGTTAATTTATTGAGTTATAATTTTACTAGAGTATAATTAGAAGAAGATGTAAGTTGCATATAGATAAATACCTCATTTAGAGCATTGTGGATGCAAAATAATGCATGCATGTGATGTGTGCTTTCTAATTAGAAGAATTCAATGGTTGGGAGCAACATTTTGAGTATTCAAAATTTGATTCGAAGTAATTTGAGAAAATATAATAATCACATAAAATGCATTACCCCATTTAGGGATACGTTAGCCTAAATTGGCACATGTACATGATAATTTCAAACCATTTAACACATTTTAATGATTTTGGCCTAGATTGTGTTATATCAAAAAAAATTGTCTAGATTCATAATTTAAACATAATAATGATAGGAAATGGATGTCTACATTTTTCCCCAATTTGAAAAGGTGTGGCCTAACATTCAGGTAAAGTAACATATTTTCAAAGAATGATAGAGTTATTAAGGAGAAGTTGGAAGGTAATTACTGAAGAATCAACCATGATGCCCCCTTGAGATGGCATCAAAGGATGAAAGAGATGGTTGGACTCTAAAAAAATAAATAAAGAGTAAAATAAACCCACAGATGTGAGTATATCTATATGAGCTAATGCTTACACACATTGATTCTCAATGATAAAAAATAATAGAATAAAATGGGCACCAAGGAGGGAAGTGGGAAGAATGAAATTTCAAAAATATAAGTGACACACTTTGACATACCCTAAAAAATGGCAAAATTTATAGGCTTAGGTTATGAGATATTGGTAAAACCAGAGTTGTAAAGAGCCGAACACTCAAAGATCAATTAAAAACACTAATATAATATTATTTACTCATACTCTAATTCTAAAACCATATGGGGCATTACATATAGGAACATCATTCTTATATTCATGAAGATTATCTCTCCATTAATCTTTCACCCAAAGTCCATATGATTATGCAAAATTATATATATGATATATTTTTATAACTCTCAATAATATATCTAAACAAATAATAAATTATAATCTATATTCATAACATTTTTTGTAACAATATTCTAACAACTAATTACTAGCCAAATATATATAACAAACTAACTATACATAATAGTGAATTATTACTCTCATAATTATTCACATTAAAACATACAAATTACTGTGAGGACTAACTATTCCCTAACATTCCCCCATTTAGGCCTTGCATGGTGATTTGTGTTTCACTAGACTGAATGAATATAATGATGAAACACATCAACTTCTTATCAGCCATTCACTATCAAGAACACATCAATCAAATCAATGTGGGAAATAAAAATATGAAGATCTACCATTAATCATTCACTGAGGGAATGCATCAACCTAAACAATGTGGAAGCGTGATAGGAACCATCTATTCAAATTTCACTCTTACATCTCTTGAACATCTTTTTTATATAGTACACTAAGTGGAAAAATAGGAAATACACCTATTATTCATCACACAAACAAAAAAATGTTGAAAATATAAAATATATATGCATCACTCTAGAAATAAGTTCCCCTTCATTACTAGATAATGAGAGGTGTAGAAAGCCTCCATCATCTATTATCCTGCAACCTTCAGTTGATCAAGCTGCTCACTCAATCGTAGAAGTTGTGAATCTTAGATTCATGTCAATTTTAATAAAATGGGGTCCCTCCCAAAAGAATGAGACATGTGAAATTTGACTTAGGAAATCAAGCTCACCTGAAAATTCATCCTTAAACATTTGATCAACTTTTATTGATTTTATTTTTTTTCAACAATAATAATAGATGTAAAATGACTAGAATATTGTCTAAGACTAGACACAAATGACAAAATGCTAAAAACATGTTTTTTTTATTTAAATAGTTTTGTGTTTTATAAACATGTATATGATATATTCAAACCTATAACACATGTACATGGGTTATTCAAACTTAAAATGACACCTAAAAATAAGTTGACTTCATAAATTTTCATATGAAGCCATTTTGATGTATCAAAAGACATAGACTAATAATGAAAACTCAAAATAGACTTTATGTCAAAATATTGAGATGTAATCATAAGACATAACCTAATACTATATCTTGATATCAAATCTCTATAAAAGACCAATTCCATGTAATTCAAAATAGCAGTAAACACTATGACTTTTCATTGAAACATACAAATGGGCCTAAGCACTATGTTAGAGATTTATAAATACATGCATGTGAAAGTATGATATACAACTTTGAATATGGTAAGAACTCATAGCCCTAAGGATTATCTATGATGCAAAATTTGAAAGCTCGTAAAAATAATGCCTTAAATATCACTCATCTGAGTTACCACATAATAATTGATTTTTATTTGTTCTTCAAATATCGCCAGACCCATTCTTCTCCTATTTCAGATCAATTGTGATATTAATTTTTCCCTTATATATTATTTTGAAAATGGATAGAGGAAAATAATATAAATGGTAAGAATAATAATGAGCAATAGGTGATGTAAGCTTCTGAATAAAAAATTGGTGAATCAAAACTCTAAATAATGTAGAATGTATTATGTTGAGGCTTGAGCATTTAAACCAAAATCATATAAAATTTGTGCAAATCAACTATAACTAGGATAGAGCACAAACAATAGAAGTATATGTGGTATGAGATGATGATGCACATAGTCTTCCATCTACACATGGCACAAAATGTTATAGCCATGAGTAGATGAATGAAATAGTGAATGATGAATGTAGGTTTTCATATTTTCAAGCTATACAAGATGTATAATATAGAGAATATGTCACATAGAATACAAGTTGAATAACCATGAGATAGATGCAAGTGAAAAATTGGACTTTGAAAGAAGACAAACCTAAGTCTATAATTCATAAAGAGATCAAGTCTACAGATATATTATGACTAGCTAATAGGACACACCATTCTCTATTAGACTCTAAAAAATATGAACAAATGTACAAAAATAAAAATGAAATTAAAAAACATTAATCCGTAGGGAAAAGTTACCAAGGAACTTCCCCTCACCATATTTAGGATTCCATTACTCTGATACTAGATATTGGTAAAATTAAAGTTACAAAAGAGCCAAATGCTCAAACATCAATTAAAAATAGTGATATAATATTATTTTCTCGCACTCTAATTATAAAACCAAATGGGACATTACATATTTAAAAGAACATCATTCCTATATTCATGGATATTATCTACCCATTAATCTTTCACCCAAAATCCCTATGATGATGAAAAACACTATATATAATATATTGTTGAAAATCTCAACCATATATCTAAATAAATAATATATTCTAATCTATATTCATAACATTGTTTATAACAATATTACAACAATTAGTTACTAATCAGATATATCTAACAAACTAATTGTATGTAATAGTGAATTATTACTCTTGTAATTAGTCACATTATGACATACAAATGATTGTGAGGACTGGCTAATCCCTAACAAAATATGAGTGGGCACAAATCTAGATGAACTAGTCTAGTGATTGAAGAAGCCACAAAAAATAAGGCATACAAGGATGCACAAAGTCATGAGAGATATGAGTGGAAGTAAGAGGATTGCTAAGCTATCTCGAGATACATCATCTATCCAAACACTACCTATATAGTCCTTTCAAACCTTAGGCTAATGTATTTATCCTAGAAGTGGGAGAAAATGAAATGAGGAAAGAAGAATATAACAAAATAGACTAATGTTTAATTATGAAATCATGATAAGTATGCACATATGTAGTATAATGCCTTCACTTGGTGCTATGGTTTAATTTAGGAGATGTTTATCCAAAAGTAACCATATAAATACTCTTATAAAGAGTCTCATTTTAGGTATGGTGCATTCTAAAATGATCTCCAGAGCTTAATTGACTTTTTGACTAGGAGCACTTGGTGTTTAATATAGCAAATTGAAATTATGAATCATAAGTTTTAGTAACTTAAAATAATATTGTATTTCCATTTCAAATGGCCAGTTCAAATGTGAATATTTATAATTAAGGTTATTGATTAAAAAAATACCAATATTAGAGTTACAACTATTTACATTTAATTAAAAATAAACAAATATATGTGTGTGTGTGTGTGTGTGTGTGTGTGTGTGTGTGTGTGTGTGTGTGTGTGTGTGTGTGTGTGTGTGTGTGTGTGTGTGTGTGTGTGTGTGTGTGTGTGTGTGTGTGTGTGTGTGTGTGTGTGTGTGTGTGTGTGTGTGTATGTATGTATGTATGTATAACCTCACTTAAATTCAAGATATGAACAATTAGGAGAATTTACAAAAGCAGATCAAGAAAAAATTAATAGACAACATGAAAGAAAGATATGAGTAATCATGCTCCATGTGTGTTTAATAACAAGTAATTTGAAAACAAAACAAAATAAAAAGTTGAATTCAACTCTAAAGAAATCAAGCCTAGCTAAAAAGTACACTAAAAAGGTTATAAAATGCATTTGAACACAAAAGAACAACATAATAGAAGATAAGACAAAACAAGAACACAAAATACTAATACAACAAAACACCAAGAATAAACAACAAAAAAAATAAGAATTAAAAAATGAACAAATAAAAAAATAATAAATAAAATAACAACTCAGCAAAAATGATGACATAATAAAGACATAAAAAAAATACCAAAGAATGATAAAAAAATACTAAAAAAGCAAATGGAAAGATAAAACACACAAAAAAAAATCAAATAAACACACACAAACAAGAGTTATTCATAATGTTAGTGTAAGAAAAGAAATTGGCAAATGGTTAATGTAACTATAATAGAGGCATTACTCTCTATGAAAGGGTGACCCCTAATCTATGAAATAATGAGACTGACATAATATAATAAGAAAAAAATAGATAATGTTTCCCCCAAGTGATAAAGAAGCATCACAAAACAAAATTGGGGGAAAAGAACGCCGAGCTAACTCTAGATATACGAGACAAGTGTACATTATCTACATAGTTCCATGGATGCAAGATATAACATGAACTTGAGGCCAAATGTAGTTCTCTTGGGAAATGGGATTGAAGGAAAGTGATGATAAGAAAACATGATTGATGTCATAAATTAAATATGCAAATGGGCTTACAAAATGGTGACAGAGTTTAAATGAGTGCTCACAAAATAGTGAGAAAGTTCAAACTTGGAAATTTATCATAAAATGTCAAGAGAGTTCAAGCTTGAAAATGCTCATAAAATAGCGACTGCATGTGATTAGAATAAAAAAAAGTGCAACATAATGTTTTTTAATTTTATTAATCAATTTATAATGTTTTTAATTTTTTTAGGATAAACAACAAAAATGAAATATGAAAAAAAGGCCAAAGGAACTACCTAAGTGAAGAGATGTACTTCTATAGGCAAGAGTTCAAACAAAAACTAAAATAGTTATAATGGGGATCATGGATATAAACAATGGCATCAAGAACCAATTAATCAAGGAGATGCACATCCAAGAGTAGAGGTTTTAATAATAGATAAATTTGGTTGCAACGGCCCTTATGATACTATGAAGGGAATAATGCCTAATAAATAGTAGAAAAATAATAATAGAATATCATATAGTGTGAGATGAATTTGATGATCCATGAAATATGAAAAATTAATGTGATGATGCATATGTGTTCACTTGTTTATAAGAGGAATCTAAAAAATACCATTTTGGTTGAACTACTTTGTAAAACTGGTGCTGATTGTGTCCATAATACCTTGAACTCATTACAAATCGACAATATAACACTAGGAAAATGAGCACTAAGATGACATCAATTTTAATTTAATATGGCCTACATACTTGCATTAAGACCTAAAGTCATAATAGTTTTGCCAAAACAAAAGGTGGTGAGACCTGACTAGGTAATAACGAGCTCACAAATAAAGTCAAATGGCAAGTTAAATGATAATAGTAATACTAAGGTGATGTAGTTATGAATTATAAAATGTTCTTTTCCTAATTTTCCTATAGGAAGTTATAATTATTAAACAATAGTATAATCATGTGCTACTAATTTTCCCATATGTAGTAATAATTAGTAACATAAGATAGAACACTAATTTTCCCATAGGTGGTTATAATGAGTGGCACTAGTCAAAGTTAAAAGAAATATAACTTACTATCTCCATTATCACCATAATTTCATAAACTATCATTTAAACATATAATTTTAAAACTACTAAAATTGGATCAAAATCCCATCATGAAAGGTGCAGGAAGAACCAAAGGAACCAAGATCAAAAAGGGCTAGGTAGGGTGGCTAAAAAAATCTTTGGTAGATAATATAAGAATGGTAAATTGACATATAATATGGTTAAAGAAGATTAGAATAATAAAATAGGATATAGTGGTAAAAAGGTTTCCCCTAAGTGATAAGATAAGGTAAATGGTACGGTAAATGGAAAATGCAAAATGGTTTTGTTACTCCTATTAATGTGCAGTTCCACGTCCTAGTCAACATATGAGGCAACTAGAATAATCAATCATAAAAATGGTTAGCCTACACCCTTTACAAATATTTGCTCTATTAATAACCTCTTGTAGATTTAGATTCTAATGATGTTGTTGTGATCCAAGTTTGTCTTTGATTCTTCTTCCTTCAAACTTTTAGACAAAATGTCATTATAGCCTCTATAAAGGAAAGTGTAGTAAGAATGCTAAATAATTATAGGCATAGGATAAATGGTATAAGTTGTTAAAGTAAAGGTGGATGATAATGGAAACTATAATGGTTGGGAAGAAATTAAAGATCAATACTTTTAGTCACATAAAATTATATTTATTCCAGATTTGACATAATTTTGGTTATGGTGGGGACAAATAATTTTTAATATACTTTCAAAAGGACCACCAAATTTTTCTATTATTTAGGCCTGAGAGTATTTGACATCTGATTATGTTATATATTTGAAGCTATATTTATGTTATCTTTGATAATGTCTTCATCAAGAAATGAATAACTATTGTGCTTAGCTATCAATGTCATGAAGAGGGTCACACCAATGAATTTGTCTTGATTATCCCATAGTGCATCTGAAATGGTTTCACTAAGAAATATTGACTTTTGACTTGGATTGTCGTCTAGTGCCTTTGAAAAGGTTTTACTAGAAGGTGTTGGATATATACTTGTATTGTCTCCTAGCACCTTTGAAAATGTTTGACTAAGATATTGTTCTTTTGCATGAATATGGTATTGGTCCCCTGGGTATTCTGCACCAGATATGTCAACATGGATGTAGTTAAATAATGCGTGATTCTATTGGTCCTACTAGATTATTATGGGAGGTGGAATGTAAAAATAATGGCTACATTTGGTGGTGATAATGGAATGATGAAAGGCAACACAATCCTCACAGAATATACTAGGATAAATTCCATCGATGTTGAAGAAATAATAATAAAAAACTATAGAACAATCACAAATTTATTGAAATTGATCTACAAGGCAAATGTAACCAATATTTTAACAAACACAAGTATAATATAATTTTGATGTTGAATCCAACTTAAATGACTCTGAATCTGATGTTGAGAGTGATGTTAAATGTGCTTCTGATGTTAAATCTAATATTGGTTTTAAAAATGAACCTAACTTTTATATTGATTATTCATCTGGTGTGGATGCTAATACAAAGATGTTTTATTAAACATTTGATATTGGATAACTAATATCCTGTGATGGCAAATGGTTTCTATAAAAAATAGATTCATCTATGAAGGGTTCAATATAGACTAGCTTATCTACGTGAAGCCCCTTAAAGAATGAGACCAACTCAAGCAGTGACTCCATAGATATTGGTTTGTTAAATTGAGACTCGACAATGAGGGTAAAAATGTCAAGAAACAAGTCGACATAGATTGTATTTTCAAATGGAGGCTCTTTAAAGATAGGATAATGGTTGAGATAATGATTTTCCCAAAGGTGGCTACAATCTTTAAGAAATTGTTCAATAAATCATGGATTGTCATAGTGAGACTCTTTGACAATAATTATAGTATCTAAGGGTGATTCATCCCATGTTAACTTGTTAAAAATAGGTGTTTCAACAAAAACATAGAGTCCCTAGTTTATAATTGGTTGTAAAATATCAACTTTTAACACATTTTGGTCCTTATAAGATGATTCTTGAAGATATAATAGTTGGTTATTTTGTGGCTCAAAGACCAACATGAATTTTTTTAAGTGGGGAATAGTTGGCACAATGTGAGCAAAGGATTGTAATTCAATAATGGGATCTCCAAAAACTATACTATAAAAAAAGGGATCAACAAAGATTTGTTCATCAATTTAACAATCTTTAACAATAGGTTTAATAAATATTCACGACGGGCCTAAAATGGTAATGACTAGGCATTGCAAAGTTTATTTTATAGTTTAAGCCAAAGGAATAGGGCCTAAAAGGGTAACCTTAGAGTGTTGTGGAACTTGGTCACTCATGCAACCTAAAGGATGATAACCTAAAATGGTAACCTAAAAGCATTGCAGAGCTTGGTTATTTTTTCAAGTTAAAGGACGATAACATATAATGGTAACCTTTGAGAGATATGGAGTTTGGTTACTTGTGAAATTCAAAGGGGGATAACCTTGGATGGTAATCTTTGATCAATTCAAAGCTTGGTGGCTTGCACATGTTGAAGTGGGATAACCTAGAATGGTAACTTTCAAATGATATGGAGCATGGTAGCTCATGCAAGACTATGAAGGGTAACCTAAAATGGTAACCTTCAAGCAATGTGGAGTTTGGTTGCTCATGAAAATGAAATGAGGAGAATAGGACCGATATATGAAAATATGTAAGGACTGATTTGGTATTTAAAAACTAGGGCCACATAGGGAAATATCCTTAAACATAATGGAGTGCTCATGTTTGTCACAAAAATGGTCTTCCTCATAACTAGGGATATAATATATCCCATTGTGAGTATACCTTTGTATCATGTATAAAATATATATATTTTTTATAAGATGTGAAATATGTTTTTCAAATATTGAAAGGTGTGATTTGGTTTGTCCAAATAAGTGACAAGGTAAGATGATACTAAAATTAAAAAAAGTGGTATAGTACCACACAATAAAAATAAATGGTTATGAATTTAATCAAAATTAGTTTGTTTAAATCATTAAATTAGAAGAGGGTATGATAACATTGAAACCTAAAGAGCAATCTAGAACAACAAATTTAGGTCAAAGATATGACAATACTATAAAATCTATATATAGCTACAATGATTTTCAAATATAAAATTATAGGAGGATCTTTTTGATTAGGAACATAACAATGCGAACCAAGAAGATCAAAATGTGGATTAACACAAGAACTCCTAAGTATCAGGCTAAAACTAAATGGGAAACACAATACCACCACATGATAATAGGAAGTAGAATGGTCCAATAACTTAGAGTGTGAGTGAACACAAGATAATCTAAGAAAATAATACGAATGAAAATGATGATGATGATTCTAGGTAACGGCCTTCAATCCAAATGATAAATTATACCCAAGTTTAGTTTAACTAAGTGTAAGTGGCAAATTGATAACACCTTAGCTTAGAACTTAGAAAGGTGAGATTTAAATTTTAGATTAACAATGAAATTTTTTTGTATTTTGTAAAGTGCGAAAATGCTCTAGACTCAAATGGACCACATAACAATGTTGTTTAGAAAATAGAAACACAATGTTCTAAATCATGATTTGAATAAGGCAAAAGATGATTTTGATTTGGTTAGTGTAATGCCTCCTTGCTCAAATAGAATGGTGTATAAAAAAAGTGTTTTGTTTTATTATGTGTTCTTGTTTTTAAACAATTATAGACTTAGAATTTTCAAGGAATTAATGAATAAAATGAAAAACACTAAGTGTAACATCCAATGTCCTAAAATTTTCAAGTTTGCATGGTATTGTCGAAGCTCATCTATATATGTTCTCTTTAGAGGATTTTAAATGTTAATACAAAAATAAAAGTGCATGAATAAGTAGGTTTTCTACACCCTCCTTTCTCTCAATATATTTTATAATGACATGGAACTTTCAGCTACTCACCTCCACTAATAATATGTCCACAGTAAGTGGGGTTGTTTTAAAACTATTTTTTCACACATCTAGATAATCGTATGTTTGGCTAACACTAGAAAATCCTCACATCAATTAGATATGAATCAATCATCTTTTGTTGTAAAGGAATTATTAGTTTTACAAACACTACATCTATCATTCATTCAGTGTAGTGTGATGTCAGAATTTCCCCTATGGTCTAGGTTAGAGTACCACTAACAGAGCTTGTTTTTATAGTTTAAAACAAGTATCCCAATCGGTCACCCTTTATTTATATACCCCATCATGGATGGGAATTGAAATGATGCCAAGAGATGAATTCAAAGGTCAATGTTACCCTAAAAAACACATGAGAATATGATGAGATCTTGCTCACAATAATAAATGCATAAAGAAAAGATAAGTGAAAATGTTTTAGGGTCATTATAGGATCACATAAATCATATGAATCTAAAGTGGACCTTAGTAATGTTCTCTTCATTATTTTTGGAGTAAAAGCAACCAAGGAAAATAATGATCGCTTTTGGTCACCTGAGTTCCCTAAAGAGGATAGAGGGAGAGCATACATGCACTAATCATTTTGAGAAATTAAACAACTTTGAGAGAATGAACATAAAACAAACACTCTTATGAGTATGTATCTAAGTATTAATTTTTATTTTATATCACCATAACGAGATGTTTATGAAATTTTGGCCCCTTGGCCTTAGTTAAAAACATATAAAAACTTTCATAAACAACTAAGTTTAAATATAACTAAATTCCTTTTAGTCACAAAACAAAATATTCAATACTTAACCATCTCCAATCTTTTTCCTTTTTCCAGCTAAGGTCCTACAATTTTAAGAGGGTTTTGCTTACTTAGAAGCCCAAAGATAAATGAGAAAAAATTTCCAAAATTATCTCTCAGCTCTATATTTTTATGTCTCAAAGACTGATGTCGATCCACATAGGGATTGATGTCAATTCACATAAATTAATGTATGTCAGTTCATAGAGGTTCAACACCAGTCAACTAGAATCGATGTTGATTCCTGAAAAAACATAGGAAAATATAACACAATTTTGACAAAAGAAGTTATTAGCAAAATAAGGATAAACACCCAAGAGCTCTCTGGATCCTACAGGAAAATAGTTAATCCAATACAATGAAAGTTTTTAAATACAAAATAAGACCAATAAAACCTTAATACAAACCCATTAATCACATTTTTCACCATTCACTATTCTTCTCATAGAAATCAATGTCAGTTCTTAGAGGATTAATGTCGATTAAACATAATAGATGTCAGTCTCTATGTAAATTATCTGTCACTAAATACGATTAAAAAACATAAAAAATGAAGGTAAAACATGAATTTTAGAGATTATTAAACATCTGTTAGTAAAACTAGGAGTTTCAAAGTAATCTCGTTGATTATATGGGATGTGTGGTCCCATTGGGCATGCCAAAATGTAGAGTAGAAATCTAATACAAGTTACTTCATGAATCAGTATAGTCAAACCCAAATAAGCATAAAGAACAAAATGTGATAATACTACCCTCTCATGTGGTTTTTAAAATGAATTATAAGATCTATTGAATGAAGGAATACTACCATTAAACCATCCCAACAACATCCCTGCCTCCAAGATCAACTAAGAAGAATGATTTTCCCTACATTTAGTGCTCAATGTCTTTATCAGTGATGAGTAGATTTCTCCTCCATCATCTCTAAATGAACCAATGTCTTGGGCTCATGAATTTTATGAGTATGTGTAAATGGTTGAATCTTGTTTATTATAAATTATGCATAATAAGTTGGCATGAATGAAGCTTTAAAATGATGATATTTACCCTGCTTAGTTATATCTTTTTGGAAATGATTAGAATCAACCATGACCATCCATCTTGAGATTCAGATGTGTGGCCATGAATCAATTCAATTTTGGATCGACAAGGCATAAATATCCTCTTTAATATTTGAAATAATGGGGCATTAATGAGGTATCAGACGGACTAAACCAAATATTTGTTCCATTGATGGATTATGGTTTCCACCCTCCTGATGATGTCATAAGGTGATGTAGAATTGAGGAATAGATTTTCAATTAATATATTTTCAATAACTTCCATATAATTTTCACTTAAGCTCTTAATTTGATTTAATTTTTTTAAGTGGGTTTAATTAATTTTCTATAATTATTTGGAATTTGGTGATTCATTGAATCAAATTGGTTGAAATGTCAATTTACTAAGTTGTAATCTTATTGGAGTATAATTAGAAGAAGGTGTCAATTACGTATAAGTCAATACTCCATTTAGAGCATTGTCAACTAAAAATAACACACATGCATGATGTGTGCTTCTAAATTAGAAGAATTCAGTGGTACAAAGCATCATTTTGTGTGGTCATAATTTGACTCGAAGTGATTTGAGAAAAGATAATAATAACATAAAATGCACTGCCCCTTTTAGGGACACATTGGACTAAATTGACACCTATAGATGACAAGTTTGAACCATTTAGTGTGTTTTAGTGATTTTGGCCTAGATTGTGCATTGTCATAGAATATTTCCTAGATTTATAATTTCATCCCAATATTTATAGGAATTGGATGTCTAAAATATAAATAAGAAGTTCAATATAAAAATCTCATTTATAAAAATGCTATAAACAATTACCATCAATTTATTAGGTAAACCAATGCATATAATATATTCAATTGTAAAACAAATAGTAATAATTAGTAATAATTAATTTTCAATCACCATGATCATCCATTGAGGGGATATAATATTAATAATACGTAAGAACTAAATCCCTCAACATTCGTCTAATGAGCCCAACTATATGGTAGCTATTACTTCCCCAAACATTAGCTAGATGGTGGAGATAGCTAGATAGGTTTTATAAAAGGTCCATTGAGCATGAAAGGGAGATAATTTTCCATTGGTAAACATGAAACAATAAATCATAAAATCAAATACCACAATATAAAATATCATTGTACACCATAAGGGGAATGACCAGACTAAGCATAAATCTATATAACCATCAATCATTCTCAGAAAGCATAACAAGTGCCAAGGAACCTCTAGACATTGCTTCAACCTCATGGGACCCAATTTAATCATAAATTTGTGTCGATGAAATTCAATCCTTCACACAATAGTGTTTTGTCCCACCTTGTCGAAGGTTACATGATTATTTTTAGAATAACTATAATAACCACTTCATGCACCAAGTGTTATTATTGGGTGATAACATGTTCATGAAATGAGAGTTATATGTTTGCTAACTAAATGGGGAATGATTGATAAATAGGTCATAAATGAAAATCATGGTTATGGAAACAACAAGAAATTAGAAATACATGAAATTTATTGTAGGATGCATTAATTATTCTAGAGGATACATTACAACCAGGTTATAATATGTTCTTATTAATCAAATGAATACATAGTGTATCCTAGGCAATTTTATAGTACTTCCTATCAAGGGTAGATAACCTCCTCTTTGACTCATGGGATCATCAAAACAATGGCTTATTAGTTAATATTCAAGAGTCATCCATTATTATTTATGAGAACATAATATACTTTATTTACTCATTACACCCAAGAAATCAAAATAAATCCTATAATTACATAACCCAAGTCTACTTATCAATTCATTTAAATATTTAGCCCCTCTCTCTATTAAATAATATTGACAAATCACTTATGCTCACAAGTTATCAATAGATGAGATATGTTGTATAATTCAATGATTCCATTTACGTTAATAATTCATGTGAATTTAATGGTTATTGTGTATATAATTAAATTCATCCCTTATCATAATATTAAATATTAGTGGACCCATTTATCACAAAACATACCATCAATTATTTATAAAGGGTATCAATCAACATTATTCATATCAAAATTATCATATTTTACATATAAATACAAACTAATGTTATCCCAATGTAATGAGTACTAGAGGTAACTTAGGTAATTAAGTGGGTGCTACCTGCCAAGGATTTTAAAATGAATATATGACTTGGGTCATCACAACTTAATTCTCTACCTTTAATTATTAAATTTGTTTTTCACAAGTTGGCTTAAAAATAAATGACAACAACTTATTACCTTTCATCTTGGTTTCATAGCAATTAGTAAATATCTTCAATAAGGCCAACAAGGATTCCATTTTGAGATTAAAACACATAAGGAATTAAGATATGCTCTATACAATCACATATAAAGATGTCAAGTAATACCAATTACTCACAAGAGTAACACAACATAATGAAGGTGTAATAATAATCAAAACTATGTCAGAACTCAAAATCAAATAACCAATCGACTAAAGTTGATCAATGGCTTATAAATCTCATATGTAACATTTATTCCCTATGAGGGTCAAACTAAATACCCTTTGAACATTACTTATTATCTCAGTTGTCAGAGTCCCCCTCAATCTTAGATCATTGTCCCATTATTAAAATTAAAAATGTGGAACATCACTAGAATCTCATCAATATTAAACATCAAATATCAATATAATTTTGAAAAAAATGGAATATTAAATGAAACATGTATAATTAAGGATAATCATCAACTATAGTAAAGATCCATATCAGTTACTTGTAATGACTAACTCATAATAACTAACCCAAAATCACATATGCCATAAATAACCATTGCACTAACCATAAGTAGTAAACTTGACAATAAAACATGACATATGAATTTATTAAACAATTATCAACCTAAATTCAATACAACATTCTAATAGTCCCTCTAGATGAGCAACCATCAGGTGGAATCAAGTTAGTTCATAAAAATAATATGGGAAGTCCCATTCAGATAGTTTTGGGGAATGATGTTAGAATGCTTCAAGTTATTGATTTAGTAGAGCAAGCTTTGGTGGGAAGATTTCAAGGTCAATAGAGTTGTGATAGTACTCTCAGATATTGGCTAGGTCATATATAAGAATTGATTCTAAGATATCATCCATAATTTCACTTACTAGATAAAAGGTGGATGGAATTTATTTTGAGGTATACATGTGATGTGATGAATATCATGGATAAATTCTAACATTGGGATTCAAAAACTTTAAATCTCAAGATATAGATACAATTCTTTGATCCTAAATAGGAGAAATCAAATATTCATATAGTTTCAATGAATAACCATAATTTCCGTTTGAAATTTTTCTATATGGATGTTTTGAAGGAGATAGGGAGTTCCATTTGGGAATTATTTGAGTGGGAATGAGTGTTTTTTCATTTTTGAGTGATTACTATTTGTCTTATTTTGATTTGTATTTATCTTGAGGATGGGTTGGTGGAGGCAATAATCATTCGAAAGGATCTATCTCCCACAAAATGATTATAGATTATATAGGTATCCCCTTCAGGTGAATCAGATGTCATAGTAATGGATACATGGTGGTGGATTATTTTGTTAAATTTCATAAAAAGAAATGGGTGAAAATGGGTGCATACTTATTTTGATTAGAGGAAGGTGAAAAATGTAGTAATTTAGGAATTGGTTATTGGTTCATCTCAAGTGGATAAGTTATTATAGATAAATCCATTAGAGGAGGTATTGGAGATGGTTGAAGTAACTCAAGAAGATGTTATCAAGCAAAGGTATTATAGTATTGTTCAAACAAAAATTCAATATATTTTTTAGAAGATTTAGAGGTTGATTGGATACCTCAACACATCTCCTCTACAATGGAAGAAAGTATTCTTGATACACCTTTTGTTACTACTCAAAATTTTGTCGATATAAAAGTACACATGGAGTTATATCAGACTAGAAATTAGATAATCCCTATTTTTCTTAAATTTTTCAATGTAAATATTTTTGAAGTGGATGTTTCTCCTTTATATTGTGATTAAATAGCCAAGCATTACAATACATTTTATGAATTGGTTGATAATACATATTTGTATAGTATGATGCATACAACCTTACAATCAAAGGAGGGTTGAGGAGGTTTGGTTGGATATCAAAAGTAATCATTTAGGACTATAATAACTAGGCTTAGTTTCTAGTAGGGTAGTAGGAAAAGCAATTATTTTTTGACTAGGAGATAGTAGAAAGCTTAGAAAGAGGATTTAGTAGGAAAATAAGGTACTTTAAATGAGTTTGTTAGATTAACTTACACCCCTGGGATGGGTGAACAATGATCTTAATGATTTTGAATGAGTTTTTTAATCCACTCTATTAATATAAAATATAAAATAAAGTTTTTGTTTTTGTGACTAATGTTGGGTGTCGTGGATCTAAGACAGAGAATGTTATTGTAAATAATTTGTGTATCTTACTATTTACAGTAATTAAAGAACATAAACTAAATAAAAAATACAAGGAAATTAGTGTTAGTATTGCTATCAAATCTTTGCTATTGGGTGTAACACCAATGATGAAATATGGATGGAACCCATTACTATTTCCAAATAATTTTCCAAACTCTATCTAGGAGATTACAATAGATAAATTATTTTCATTATAATTTCACAAACAAAAATTGAAGTAACCAAGACAATGAGGTTCCAAGTCTAAATTGTAACTTATGCTCATCTATGTTGCAATTATATTGACACCTACAGAAATTACATCATAATTAAGAACATACAAAGCACCATACTCATACCCATGGAATAAAGAGAAAGGCCATACAAAACATAGAAGTGGTGAAACTTTATAAAATGAGCTTGGTGATTATGATGAGGAGTAATGATAAGGTATTTCATGTGATATCTTACACCAAAGTGACCATATCATATGCATGCCCTGACTTCAGGTAAGTTGTATGGTTACATACCCTACACCCATTAAAAATGTGTTTGTACCTTATAAGGTGCTATCATATTTTAATGACTATTTTTTCTTTTCTTATGGAAGGGCTCCAGTTCTGATGTCTGGATCAAATCAACAATTGAATGTTGGTAATGTGGGGGAAATACATTGAGGTTATGGAGTCTATTTTTTTGTTTTCATTATGTTGGTGATTAAATGATCCTCTTTTTAAAGGTAACCTTTTTCATAAATTTTCTAAAAAAACTTAATCATCAAGAGTTGATTTAATCAATAGAATAAAGACCATGTTCATCTGCTATCATCGATGACCTATTGAACAAATCTTTGTACAATACTATTAACACTATAAGAATGTCAATGTAGAAGATAAGATATGGTCAATATTTGAGATCAAGCATAGTGTACATGGATAATAACCACTATAACAAATATATATTTAAAATGCTAGATGAGCATATCCCTTTAGAAAATATGATTATGAGTACTATGAGGAGACTAGGGTATAAACAAGTGGACTTTGGATGGGGAGACGTAGATAATGTGATTCTTATGAAAATAAATTTATTGGCCTCTACTTGTATAAATTATTTTATGTTTCTTCTACCCACGAATAGGGATGAAGTAAAATATTTAGTCATCATGTCATAATTAGTTGATTCCTTTATATTTTTATGCATATTTTCATTTCTCACTATAGTTTGATTGTTTCAAATTCTAGGTAGAAAATAATACACGTATTTACGATTTACATCACACATCACCTGATTTACCACTAGAATGCATTTAAGTTTATGGTAGGCTAGAACTAGTGAATGTTCTCATTGAATTTCCCATTTGTTCTACACTGATCACCTTCTATCCTTGGAAGATCATCATTTCCACTCCTATAATTAATTTAATACTTATGTTTTCTAGGGTTTTCAAGTCTATGAGAGGTGTCTAAAATATCCCCACTTTTCTTATCTTTTAATTCTTCAACATATATGCAACCTATTCCATAACATATAATAGCACACTCCAATGGTAATGAATTTACATCTAAGTAATACACACAATGATTACATACTTACATATTGACCTTAAACAATGCCAGTGAAGAAATGAGTGGTTATCACTTGGTAGTTGAATGAGACAGGGGCGATACATACAATGAATTCTCTACATTTTCTATAAATATTTAAAAGTATTTCATATTTCTAATAATTACAATTATATTATAATAAAATATATATTATTTAATAATATTATAAATTATTATATAATACATCATTCTATTATAATTATAAATATATCTTAAAATATTAAAATTTATATTTCATTATTATAATAAAAATGTAATAAATAATCATATATAATATATTAATATTATAATAAGAATAATATTGATATTATATATATTATTAGTAATATATATTCTTTTCATCATAATAATATATATTATTATATACTATTAATATATATTAAGAGTAAAATATATATTAAAATAACATTTAATAATATTTATACTTATAAATTTATAATATACTTATCTATATAATATACTATACATTATTGTAATATATTATATTTATAATAATATGTATAAATATATTCCATAATTTCAATGTATTCCCCCCACATTAGCAGCATTATAGTGATGTTTGAAGCCACGCAACATATGCGGAGTACTACCACAATTGAATCATCTCTCATCACATAGTTGTCCACCCTTGATAATAGAAATACATGAATCAAATATGTTGACTCTGTGTAAGCTATAGACCCCTTTGCAATGCAATAAGGGCACATAAATCCACTAGCTTCATTGAATCTACATCTAGTTTACGATATGGGCCCTCTTATGTCAAGTGTACTATAATAATTTATGATATATTTACATTGAAATAATATACACCATTACAAAAAATCATAGATTAACCTTTGATAACAGTAGCAAAGAGATGAGCAGTTTGACACTTCGTAGTTACATGGGATAGGTTTCCTATAACATACATGCACACAACACCCTACATTTTCTATAAATATAGTATTACTAAAAATATATCATATTACTATAATATATATTTTTATTATATGTGTATATATGAATAAATTCTAATACTATATAATATTCTAATATTCTTATTTAAATATTATTATAATATCAAAATATTATACTATATTATATAAATAATTAATATAACTGATATGTTTAAAAATATATTATATTTCTAATAATTATATGTAATATTGTTCCACAACATCATGTAGATCACTCCACCTACAATGCATTTACATTGAAGTAATATACACAATGACTTCATACTCACAGATTGACCTTCAACAATGCTAATGAAGAGATGAGTGACTATCAGTTCTCAATTGCATGGGACATGGTTCCTAAACTATACATCCAGTGAATGCCTCGCATTTTAAATAAGTGAAATATTACTAAAAATAAATCATATATATATATATATATATATATATATATAATATTATATAAATAATTAATATATTTAATGTGTTAAAAAATATATTATATTTTTAACAACTATAATTATATTATACTATATACAATATTACAATAAATATTATTTAATAATATTTTAAATTATTATATATTGTCATTCTATTATAATTATAAATAAATATTAATATATTAATAATTATATTTAGTTAATATTATAAAAACATTATATAGATATATATAGTCATATATAATGTATTAGTATTATAATATCAATAATATTTATATTATATATTTTATTACATATATTATTAATAATATATACTTTTTTAACCATAATAATATATACTATTATATATTATATAAACAAATATTATATATTAACAGTAAAAAATATGTTACAACAACATTTAATAATATTTATATTTATAAATATATAATATACTTATCAATATAATATACTATATATTATATTTATAATATATATATATATATATATATATATATATATATATATATAAACTCTTTAATTTAAATGCCTTGCCCCTATTCTAGCAGCATTATAATGATCACTCAAGTTGCACATAGGATGTGGAGTCTTAACACAATAAAGTCAATATCAATGGCCACATCAACTGAGTTGTTTGTCTTGCAATCAATAAAATGGTTTGTTTACTTTCTTCCACATTCATTAAAAATCATTAATCAAATTACTAATATGTAATTTAAATATCTCATCCCACTTCTTCCTGGATTATAGACTAAACATTATCATTGAATTAATGCCCAAAATATAACCAAGATCCAAAATTATCATCAAATTCCCTACATGGGAAGGGATTAAGGAAAATTGATTTTTCAATCAAACTAATTGGATTCCATCATTGAAATGATTTTAATACACTTCGGTGACCCATAAGAAGTGTACTATTGGGTGGAGTCATCCAAAGGATGATCGCCATCCGTAATAGTTATAAGTAGAAATCCTTGTCACATGTGTGATAACAAGGGGGTGTATAGTTCATGATCATTTTCCAAAATACCACTTTTGAAATAATATTTCATTTTAGGTGACATCTTGCTATTCAAAATTCAATTTATTAGTGAATATTATCGACACTCTTTTAATTCTCAGTCGTAGATGATGAGGTGAGATTTATTAACATTTACAAATGTGTTTAAAGTAACATAATTGTCCTCCTATTAAATCCTTCTATTATAAATTTATAAATATAATTTCTTTTTCAAAATAGATGAAACTAAGGAAACATTGGAAAAAACATAAATGAAGCCAAACGATTAATTCAATAGGCTTTGTCATGTACTAGGGGCACTAGGCAGAAGGTGATGTACGTTGTCTCTATAAAAAAAGTAAACCAAGACAAATTTGGAAAAACAATAGATTTTTCCATGGTAATAATGTGAATCTAAGTCTAGATGAGTGCCATATAGTAATAATACCATTTGCATATGTAAATGGAATCAGACAACAATTAGTAGTGTCAAACAAATAACACATAAACAGATGGCTAAAGAAGAAGATTTAAAAAAACCTCACTATTATAAATATGTTACAACCGTCAATGGCTACCACTTGTTCACACTTGTGCTACATGATATCAATTTCCTTTCACTTTTCCAAATTTATTATAATTATCGAGTTCCTCTCAAAAAGATGTAGTCTCTTGAATTTTAATCATGTGTTGCTTCCCTCAATCATTGCTTCATTTCATAATTTTTATTTTTATTAACTAATAATATACATATCATATTAATAATATTAATATATTTATTACATCAAATTTTGAATTTATAAAAACCCTAGATGATAACACTATTGTGAAAAACTAGGAAATTAATAAATCAATAATAACATTCATTGATTTAAAACTACTATAATTTTTAAATTTATTAAAAATTGTAAAGGATTTTATCTATTTACATTGTAAAGGATGTTCAAGTGGACTAATCATAGACTGGAGGAAAAAATATTAAAATAAACTAATATCTTTTATATGGAGGAATAAGGATGCTCTCATATTTTCCTCTAGTAGGAACTTTGTATATGTGGTAGATAGGGAATCAGATGAGAGTGAGAATTGGTTCTAGACCATGGCTGGGTAGTGGTGATGGTTATAAAGTTCATGAAGTTATGGTTGGTAATATCCATAATAAAGGTATTTTAGTTTTCAATTAGGTATCCCATCACAGGTTATCTTTAGAAAATGGGGATGGTGTGACTGCACAGATGCATATTATGACAATGGTTGCCAAAATCAATGTGACCGTGATGGCTCCATTATAACTAGAAATGTGTTCCACTAGTAATATATATCTAGTAATGTATATGGTAAGGTACCAGTAATATATAATATAGTAAGCTACCAGAGCTGTAGATTGATAAGTCTCTGTCTATCCCTTGGTCTATCCTTGATCTTTAAAATAAAAAAGGTCTTGCATCTTATTTATTGTTTCATATGTGAATTCTTCACAAAACCTCATACTTTTATTTGATTATCTGATAAAATTTTCTTGTATTTAATGCTCATTGATAGGTATCATCCAAGACTTGCACGTGATAGATAGAAAAAATAATTACTCATATCTGAATACAAAAATGGATTTCAATACACAGTTAGCATTTAACTAGGCCCAGAGCAAGATTGTCTAAAAATTATATGCTAGAATATTAAGAGATTTTGGTTAAAGTGTCAATTTTTTAAAATTGAAAACTAGGGTTGTGTTAATATAGTGAGAACATTGAAACCTTATCATAATTGAAGGAGCTTGTACAAATCATACATTTGATATGTAAGAACTGTCCAAACTATCAAGTCTAAAAATTTGAAAAGTGTCTAACACGTGTAATGATTTTTATGACTATATTTTTAGATCTAGGGCTCTAAAATCTAAGAACTTTGTTCAACTTTTTGAAACTCTAATAAATAATCATATTTTAAAGTTTGATCTTAATTGTAAATTAAAGGATATATATTCATGTAACTGTTCCATGATGAAAATTTGTAAAAATGAATTGTACTTTAATTAACAAGATGAAATTAAATACTCCTTTCATTTATAAGTTTGTTAAATAAAATAATGCTATTTTATTTTTTTCAAATTTTGAATTCAAGAAAAAATTTCAACCCATTATAGCTTGTGTGTGTTAAATTATCCGGTTGTATGAATGTATTCATTCCTTTTAATAATAATATTTATTGAAAATATTTTGAAGACCATAATAAGAAATTTTTGTTGGATTGTCAATTTTTAAATAATTATATAAATATTTATAAATGATTATACATGGTATATATTTACTCTTTGATATTTGTTTCTTCAAAAGTTATTATCATAAATTTTGAGGTAAAATGTTGAGTGGATAACCACCATAAATATTTCACTTTACAGGCAATGCTGATCATTGAAATTAACCCCTTCATTTAAAGAATAATAGAAAAAATTAGATTTTGAAATAAATTCACCTTATATGTCATTATTATTCTCAACGTAGGTGAACCAATATGCAAAAAATATAAAAATTTTAAGCCTAGACATCCACCATGCATAGAGTTTCAACATGGCTAGTATCAATATGTGCCTCAACAATGTTGTTTCCATGCTTCAACCAGAAAGTTAGAATTAATTAGTTGAAGATTGTCTAGTCTTATGATCTTACACCATAGCTTAAATGAAATCCATAATCGAGGAATGTAAATAGTTGTGTTACTGCTCTAGCTTTGAGGTTGTGGTAGCTCTATCTTGGTGAACAAGGACAAAGGATATTTGCATTCGACTTCCTCATAATGTGTAGTTTTTTTTTTCCTTATGGATGCAAATATATAATTTAAATACCCCCTCCCTAAAGGATACTATGGTAATGCCATCAATACTGAAAATGCCTAGAATATCCTTAATTTTATAATGTTGTATCACTACAATAGATCTACAACCTCATTGAGGATTGACAGATTGTTCCCCATCATTATTTTTCACACTCTAGTTGCAATTTATTTTCATTAAACTAATATACAAAATGACTACATACTCATTTCCCCCTACATAATGCATGTATTTCTCATTTCAATTGCAAAACACCTCATTTCCCATTACAATATATTTGAGTTTGTGGTAGGCTAGAACTAGTGAATGTTGTCATTGACCCACCTATTTGTTGTAACCTTATCACCAGCTATCTTTTGAAGCTCATCATTTCTTATAGCTAGAATTAATTTAATTCATGTGTTCAAAATATTTTTAAAGGCTATCTAAGCTGCATATAATATCCTATTTTTTATGATGTCATACTGCTTAGATAGATATATAACCTCATTGGGGATTATAACATTATTCCCTAACATTTTGTAGCTTGATCCAACTACAATTCATTTACATTAAATTAATAGATACCTTAACTACATACTCATAGATTGACATATGATAATGCCAATGAAGAAATGAATAGTTGTCACTTAAAAGTTGCATGGGACATGTGTCTTAAATCATAAATGCAATGAATGCCATGCATTTTAAATAATTACATTATTACTAATAATATATAATATCATTGACGAGAGATGGCATGATATAAAACTCACTCAAATGATTCAAGAAATGATTTAGATGAGAAAAGGTGAGATAGGGAGTCACCTAACACCAAAATGAAAAAAATGGATATGTGTAGGGAGGGAGATTAGGAAGTAGAAAGATCTTAAGATAAGGTTTGGGAAGAGTGGGTTGTTTTGGATGTTCCTCAAATGAAAGATGAAGTTGAAGATCAAACCCTAGGTGGATCCATTCCTGTAGGTACTAGTGAAAAGGAGGTGGGGGACGCTTTGAATAATCTCAATATTGACAAAAGTCAGGGTGAGTATGATATTCCTTCATGCCTTCTACTTCTTTGGGGTTTTTGTCTATGACCATAAGTTCTGATCATCCAATTATATTGGAAGGAAATTATTTAGATATGAATATCACACTCTTATAAGAGCATGGTATTATTGTAAATTTCATCAGCAAATGGGTGGCTATAGGCAAAGTGGAGGTCTGGTTCAAGGAGATGTTGTGGGGTATATGTTTTGATTAAATTCATTCCAAGAGATTTTATTGGTTTTTTGTCTAGATTGGGTTAAAAGGGATGAAATATTATCTTCTATTCCATGGATGATAAATTGATTAGGTGTATTGAGTTAGGCCTATGCCTTAATTTTGATTCATATAAGTAGATGCAAAATAAGGTTCTTATCTAGATTCACATTTTCGTATAGCCTATTGAATACTATAGAGAAGAAATCTTAAAATCTATTGGTTATATTTTGGTGGAATTTATATCTATTGATCATGTTACTCTAGATTGTTTCCTTAGTAGATTAATCAAAAATAAGTACTCAAATTAACTTAGACGCAAAGATATTGAAAGATATCATTCTCAAATCCTTTGGTAGAGAATGTATTTATAATATAGATTTAGAGTTTAGGGAAATTTTGAGCCTTAATTCCCCTAATAAAAGACACTTAGTAAAGCATTAGGTTTTTCCTCTCCTCTCATAAATTTTATTACTTAAAGAAATAAATTTGACCAAATTAGAGGTGGAAGAAGGTTTCTCACCTAGGTGGCCTAACTAGAAAGGTGGGTTTGTGGACTAGCCATGTTGTGGAAACCCTCTAAAGTAGAAGTGATTCCCTTTGATATTGGGGCTGATTGTAAATGGTGAAAAATAAATAACTTTATCCTTGGATAATGTCTTCTACTGATTCAATGTCCATCATCCTAATAGTCCTGATATTAAGTGGAAGTGTTGGGGTGAAGATTTAAAACTTTTCATCTCTCCACTCAATTGATAGATTTGCATCTGGTGGTCATTCAATGCTATTATTGGTCTACAAGATAAAAGGGGAGGCATGGGGAGACCTCTTTATTCTTAGAGGGACTTCACCACTTTTGTTTAAAGCACTAAAATCAATCATGTATTCCCAAGAAGGGGATCTACACTTGGATCACTAGAATAAAATGGTTTAAGAACATTATGGAGTGACTGGATATATTTTTTATTAATTCCTCCTTGTTGGCATCCAATTCAAATTTTGAGAATTGAAGTCTTCCTTTGTCTTGTTTGGATCATGCTCTAAGGGTTTGTGCCATTTTATGTTTGCATTGATGTGGTTGAGGTATCCATCAATATTTGATTTATTTAAATTTTAGTAGTCAAATATTCCTCCTTTAAAAGGTAAATTTATTCACATCTTTGTTAAAAAAAATTATTCATCAATAATTGCTTTAGGTGCTTGAATAAATACCATGTGCATATAATATCATCCATAACTTGATTAAAAACTCTCTATCCAATACTATTAACATTATAAGGGTTTCAAAGTAAAATTTAAGATATGACCAGTATTTGACATCATCCATAGACTACATGGACACTAACCATTATAACCAAGATATATCTAAAATGTCAGATGACCATATCCCTCCTAAAAATTTGATTGTCAGAGAATTGAGGAGATTAGGATTTAAACAAGTGGACTTTGGATGAGGAGAAGAATAAAATGTGATTCTCATGAAAAGAAATGGATTATCCTTTATTTGTATAAATTATTATTTGTTTGTTCCACCCAAGAACAAGAATGAAGTATAAAATTTAGTCAACATGTCCCAATTAGTCGAGACCATTATTTTGTTAAGTACACTTTCATTTTTCACTATAGTTTGAGTGGTTTTAATTGAAGGGATACAATATTGCACATATTTATTATTTCCTTCACTCAACATCTCGTTTTCTAATTCAATGTATTTGACTTTATGGTAGGCTATAATTGGTGAATGTTATCATTGACCCATCCATTTGTTGTAGTCTAGTCATTTACTATCCTTTGAAGCTCATCATTCCCACTGCCATAATTACATTAATTCATGTGCTTGCTAGGGTTTAGGGATATGGGTGGTGTCTATAGTATCCTCAATTTTATTATGTTTTCCCAATTCAACAAAAATACAACATATTCCCCAATGTATAGTAGCACACTATAACTGTAACACATTTACATTGAAGTAATATACACAATGACTACATAAATGTAGATTGACATTTGATAATGCCAATGAAGAGATGACTAGTTGTCACTTGGTAGTTGATTGGGATAGGTGTTATACATGTAGTGAATGCTCTACATTTTCTATAAATATTTATATTATTCATAATTTTGTGTTTGTGTGTGTGTGTGAACTATATTAACTATAATACTATATAATAATATTATATATATATATATATATATATATATATATATATATATATATATATATATATAATTAAAGTATATGATATAAATAATTAGTATAATTATTATGTTTTAAAATATATCATATTTCTAATAATTAAAAATGTATTTTATTATATTATATATTATAATTATATCATTCAATTATAATTATAAATATATATTATAGATTTTAATAAAATTTATACATATAAATATATAATTTCAGTATATTACACCCACATTAGTGGCATTATAGTGATGGTTATACTTGCACAATATATGTGGATTCCCATCACAATAAAATCATCTCTCCTGACATATTTGTTTACCCTTGATAATAGAAAATGATGAATTATATTTTTTGACTCTATGTAAGTTGTGGACCCTATTGTAACGGTTGAAGGGCATGTAAATCCACTAGTTGCTTTGAATCTACATCTAGTGTACAATATGAACCCTCTAGTGTCTAGCACACTATAATAATGTGTGATATATTTACAATGAAATAATATAAACAATGACTAAATAATCATAGATTAACCTTAGATAATGCTAGTGAAAAGATGATTGGTTAACACTTGGTACTTGCATTTCACACATAAATGAAATCATACATGGAACAAACACCCTGAGTTTTCACAAAATATAGTACTACTAATAATATATAATATTATTATAGTATCATATTTTTATAGTATATTAAATAAATAATTAATATGTTTAAAAATAGATTATATTTATAATGATTATATATAATATTATTTCACAACATTCTGTAGCACACTCCAATTGTAATGAATTTTTAATTAATGTAATATACACAATGACTACTTACTAACAGATTAACCTTCAACAATGCTAGCGAGGAGATGACTAATTGTCACTTAGTAATTTGAGGGAATACATTTTCTAAATCTTACATGCAGTGAATGCCATGCATTTTATATAAGTATAGTATTACTACTAATATATAATATTATCATAATAGTATTTTCACACACACACACACACACATTATTATTATTATTATTATTATTATTATTATTATTATTATTATTATTATTATTATTATTATTATTATTATTATTATTATTATTATTATTATATCATAATATTATAATATATTATATAGATAATTAATATATTTAATATGTTTAAAAATATATTATATATAATTTTAGAATATATACTATTTAATAATATTATAAATTATTATATAATGTATCTTTCTGTTATAAATATAAATATGTATTAAAATATTAATATCTATAGTTAATTAATATAATAAAAACATAATATATATAGTCATATATAATATGTTAATATTAGAGTAACAATATTATTTCTATTATATATTTTATTACATATATTATTAATAATATATATTATTTTACCCATAATAATATATACTATTATATATTATATAAACAAGTAATTTATAGTAATAGTAATATATATATATATATATATATATATATATATATATATATATATATATATATATATATATATATAAATAACATTTTATAATATTTATAATTATAATTATATAATATATTATATTTATAATTAAATATATATATATATATATATATATATATATATATATATATATATATATATATATAAATGATATAATTTCAATGTCTTGCCTCCATGTAAGCAAAATTATAGTTATGACTCAAGTTGCGCATAAGATATGGAGTCCTGACACAATAAAATCAACATCGGTGGTCACATCAACCAAGTTATTTATCTTGCAATTAGTAAAAAAGTTTTTTTTTTTTTTTAAATAATAAATTAAAGTTATTTATCTTGCAATTACTAATATGTGATTTAAATATTTCATCTCACTTCTATTTGTATTAAATAACTAACATTGTCATTGAGATAATCACCCAAGAATAACTAAGAGACAAAATTATCATCAATTTCTTACATGGGATCAAACTAAGGAAACTTGATTTTTAAAACAAATTAACTGGATTCAATCATTGAGATGATTTTAATAAACTAAGGCAACCCATAAAAAGTGTAACATTGGGTGGGGTCATTTAATGGAAGATCATCATCCATAGTAGTTATAAGTATGAATCCCTATCACACATTTGATAATAAGGGGGAATATATTTAAGGTTCAGTTTTCAAACTACCACTTACAAATAATAGTGTGTTTTATAAAGCATCTTTCTATTCAAAATTTAATTTATTAGTGACTATCATCAATACTCTTTTAATTCTTATCCCTATATGATGAGGTGAGATTCTTAAAATTTAAAAATGTGGCCAAGGAAATACATCTATCCTCCTATTACATCCATCTATTATAACTTCAATAATACAAAGTTTTTTAGAAAAGAGAGGAAAATAAATAAACCTTTGAAAAAAATACAAAGGAGACCAAACATTTGATTCAAGAGGCCTTTCAAATTGTGAAGGGCACTAGGCAGAAGGTGAAGGACATTGTCTCTACAAAAACAAAGGAAACTGAGAAAAATTGGAATAAAAAATAGTGGATGCCATGGTAAAAATGTTAATTGAAGACTAGAAGAGTGCCATATGGGAATAATACCATTGGCATATATAAAAAATAATAGAGAAGGGGTAGTATCATAGACCATACAAGACACAAAAAAATTGCTAAAAAGGAATATTTAACCAACACCCATTGGTATAAAAATGTTAAAACCATCAGTGGCTATGCCTTGTTCACACTTATGCTACATGATATAAATTTCCTTCAACTTGTCCATCTTTATTAAAACTATAGAATCCCTCTCATTAACATCTAGCCGATTGAATTTTAATCACGTGTTGCCTCACTCAATCTTTTCTTCATTTCACTTTTTTAAATTTTATTAACTAATAATATATATAATACATAACATATAAATAATATTAATATATTTGTTTCATAAAATATTATATTTATAGAAACCTTAGATGCCAACACTACTATGAAAAACTAATGGAATAATAAATCAATAATAACATTTAGTGATTTGAAAATACTATATTTTCTATACTACTAAAAATAGAAAAGTGTAATGAGAAACAAAGACTTAGATGGAAACTATATTTGTGTGTGGAGATCTAATTATTGGAATCAAGAATACATAACTTGATCTAGGCTTGGACAATAGTATTGGGAACATGATACTAGAGGGTTGGTGCCCACTAATAGTCACAAAATTAAAGTTTCTAGGTTACTTGGGTCTTTGTTTACAGAGCCTGTATTAGGTGCGAGAACATGTGATAATTTGTAGATACCACTGTGTGACTGAGTTTCCTTCAAAACAATAGCTCCTTGACATATGAATACCAATGTAAATCAATGGTGAAAAAGGGGTCAGTAGTTCAATTTTGTTAAGACCTCCAGATCCTATGTGATGAACAATGCCTACATACCAATACTCCAAAGAGGGATTAAAAATCATGTAGTTATCCCATGTTATGGTGGTGTGTGAATAACTAGTTTAATATGTTAGGTGTTTGTACAATACTAATGTGAATAAGTTCCTTAATGATGATTTGTAACTTGTAAACTATATTCAGATTTGAGCTCTTTACTATTAGGGTTATATTTAATTAGAATTGGGAGAAATGGGTACTTTATTCTTAATGTGCAATTATGATCTTGGTGATTTTCAATGTGGAAGACCATTTGATTCAAAATGCTTTGAATTTTTTTTATATATTCATATATTTAAAATTCATTATAAGGGGTCTTATTAAGGTCAAAAGGGGATCATTAGGGAGATAAGAAGACCTTCCTATAAATTTTGATTTTGGAAAGTGATTTTTTATTTCATGAGAAGACATGAAAGGGGGAAAGGACACTAGAGCAATGATCTATAGTCCCTTAGGGTACTCCTATTGAATGGGTAATTTCATCATACTGATTATTAGGAAAGACATAAACTATGTCTAAGATTGATAAAAATAGAGATTTTTACATTCATGGGTCATCTATCAACTTAGAAGAGTGTCTAATATTGTTGAAAGTGAACAAAAGGGGACCTAAAATAGGTCTAGAGCTAAGTGTGTAAGATAGTGGTCACAAGTGCAGGGTTTTAGTTTAAATATTAATTTATATTTATATAATATTATATTATATTTAAAATATTATATATAATAAATAATAATATAATATAATAATAGTTAATAGTATTACATTTTATTATTATATATTTTTGAAAATTATATATGCATTTTTATATTATATATTTTATTATAAAATATATGTTATTAATTTATGAATAGATTCTCTTTTTGAAGGCATAAGAATTGATTAGAATTTTTGGGTATGTGATATTATAAAATTTGTACTTAGGTCAGAAGTGCTGGTGATCATGATGTATGATGATATTGTGGAATATATATAGAGGATTTGTTGAAAGAATCTAAAATTTTATGGGTCAAACCTTGTAGTCAATGACTTCTTTATGACTAGGTGGTTAAATAGTTAGTGTTCAATGTGGAAAGTGGGGATTATTCAAGAATAAACAAATTTTGGCATGATGGTAGGATGGCTCATATTAAAATGGATTGGTGGAGACATTAATTTATGGGCTCCAAAAATGTTATGAGTTTGTATCATTATAGTAAGTATAATATAGCATGTACTATATTGAGCCCTAGTTTATAGGAAAGACCCAATCCCTTATATATTATTGTATTTCTTCTTAGGGCATGTCATCCTCATCATTAATTTTACTGAATGAGGAGGATCATGTTGTCAAACTTCAATCTCCTTTTGGGGGAGATGTGAATATGGATTTTTAGGTTGTTTTAGACCTATTCCATGAATTGAATTAGAGGAAGAATGAAGGGTTAGGAATGTTAAAATATTTTTATGGGATCAATGATATTGAGGGGTGTGGGTAGGGGGAGCATATATAGTGATAGAAAAAATGCGATGAGAACTAAGAGATGTGTTTTCAAGTGAAACAACCCCAAAAATATTTGAGTTGCTTTACAAAGTAGGAAATGGAAATCCATATAGAGCCCGCTACACAACTTCATGATGCATTACACATCTCTTAAGATATGCACATTAATGTGTAGATAACTAATAACCAGATTGCATCACTATGGACACTCACCTATGGATAAACACCTATAGAGGATTCCTTAGATAAGAATGTCTCCTTGAGGATGGTATAATATTCAGAGGGTATTAGTGTGTAGGTCTACATTGATTACCTTTCACCCTTATAAAATGCACTTGCATTCCCTGTCAAACCACATAGGTATCTTCAACCCTATCTAACTATCTGATTACCCTGTGTAGTTATCCCTTGATAGTAAAAAATAATAAAGAGATACATTCAAACCTAAGGTGTCTATAATAATTTAACCAATATCCTATTTCATCCATGAATACAATGTTAGAGACTAAAGGATAAAATTAAACATATCATAGATTATCTTATTGGCCATTTCTAAGAATGCAAATATGATAATAGAGAAGTAAAATAATAATCATGAAATGTATGAAATGATTTCATGGAAGAATCATCATACTAATCTTTGCTTAGGAAAGATTTATAATGTTTTAACATTGGCAGTAAATATCATTGGAACACTAACAAGATAATATGGCATAGCCCTTAAGCCATTGTTATCCTTTCAAGACTCACACAAGGAAAGGTGGATTCTGATATTATCCCCATTAGATCATTTTAACATGATCCATAATGCTTAGGGGTCATTTCACCATCATTAATTCAGTTGACGAATTTCTCAATATAATATATAATTCCATTATGTGAGAATTGTTTTACCATTGATTAGAGATAAGGTATAATCTCTCCATCAACATGATTCATTTCATGATCATCATGCAATATTTATTATGCTAGAAATGAACATATCATCCCTAACAATCTCATATACAAGAAAGAACTCATCAATTTAGGGCTACAATGCAATATAGAATGAATATAAAAAATATGTTGAACCACAAACAAAAATGCTACTAGGGTGGGATTATAATAATAAATCACTTACTTTAGGGTCCGTACAACATATACTTTCTACAATCCCTTTACTAAAGAGTGGATCATAATTTAACTTGTCACATGAACGACAACTTATTAAAAATGAATTATATCATTAGGCCATAATAAATCTTCATGAATTTGGTCACCTAGGGGTTTATACTCATGTATATCTAGTTTCCACATCACACTTTGATTTCACATGGTCTTAATATGGTTAATCCTTCATTTAAAATAGTTATTTGCCAAACTTATCAAACACATCAGGATTTTCCACTTCAACCAAAGGTTTATACTATAAAAATTAATATCCTAACATTAGATAATAAAACAAGAACTTGATCATACATTATCCTTAAAAAATACATGTTATGAATTAAACTAAGACAATATGTAATGGAAGACATTAAGATGATGCTAACTATCAATATTATATATGTTATAATATTAGGTTAGTATCATCACATCAAACTTCAATCAAACATGAGATTAAGACTTAACAATACCCACTATTTGTTCACTCACTAATATGTTCGACCATGGACATCTATGTGATCCATAACAATGGGTACCCAACTATCATTTCAAGTGTGGATCATGTGGATTCCAAGATGAACAATCTAAACTCTCGATAGGATAATGAATCAAGATAATATAACAACATATTAAGCATGCTCATAAAAACATAATCTAACTTTTTATTCCATAAGGGAATGTAGGTAAGTAGTTAAAAATTCAAATCAATGTTTAACATGCATTCAAGAATCTTCATAACATGGCCAGCTATGGGCTCACTGTGTCCTTATTTAGCCACTCCCATATTAGGGGTTGATTAAGCTTATTATTATGTTTACCAACATGATTCCAATTTAAGGCAACACAATCCATGCGTTTTCAACATATAAGGTTTCCCAGAATATTTCAAATTATGAACACACATGATATTCCTTATTTAGGGCATTTATTTACAATAATGAATTAAAGAAGACATATCCAATAATGCAAATTAAAGCCACACATCCTTCCATAGCCAATGAATACAATTAGGAAATTATTTCTTCATCAACAAGTTCCATATGTATAATCAACCCAAGTTTTCTAATTAATGCCTATCCTTTATTAAGCCATGTTATGATTCTCAATTCATGCATAAAATTGTCTATAAACAAGCAATTGCTTCATGCATAAAAGTATGCATGAGATTATATATATATATATATATATATATATATATATATATATATATATATATATATATATATATATATATAAAAACAAATTCAAAGTAAAGATCGAGAGAGCTAATGACATCATAATAGCATATAACATAAGTAGTCACACTTAAAACATGTTTGAATAAGCGTTTATACTATTTAAATGAATAAAGGATATCCAAATCTCCTTTATATATGATTTGATTTTCCATTTGTATCATAATAAAATCATACAACTATTACTTAATTTATAGCTACTAAATGTCATCACTAGCAAGCATATACTGAGAGTAAAACTATATAAACATGCTATAAATACACTAGAATTATTGATTTTATATTCCCAAATGTATTTTACTAATAATATTTACATTATAGGACAATTAAGATCATCTAATTCAAAATTATTCCATAGCTACAAATTCAATTCAAGAACTTACCATAAACATATAAAAAGACTAATAATTGAGTTAACACAGCCAAAAAAATTTAAAGGTTTTTGTGTCAATGATGAATGTTTTTTTAGTAATCACTATCACCAATTAAAATAGAATTCCATCATATCAACAAGAACATCAACATACTAAAATTTAGGGATAATATTGCTACAACCATGTAACATCAATTTATCAGGTGAACAAATGCAAAGAATATATTCAATAGTAAAATAAATAGTAATAGCTACCATAAGTTAATTTTCCATCAGCAAGAGCATCTAATTAAGGGATACAGTACCATGAATATGTAAGAAACAAATCCTTGAACATCATTTCAATTATCCCAAATATATGAAAACCCTTAACACCCTAACCATTAACTAGATGGTTGAGTCGAGTAGCTGAGTTTTATAAAAGGTCAATTGAGTATGCAAAGGAGAGATTTAGCCACTTGTCAACATGAAACAATAAATCAAAAAATTGAAGAAAATAATATACAAAATGAATTTACACCAAAAGCGGAATGACTAAACTAAATATAAATCCATACAACCATCAAGCATTCGGAGCAAGCATAGCAAGTACACAAGAACCTTCAAACATTGCTTAGACCTCATGGAACCCAATTTACTCATAAATTTGTGTCCATTAAACCAAATTTATTAAGTGAGAACCTTGAAACCTTACGAAAATTGAAATATCTTGTACAAATCATACACTTGATATTTAAGACGTGTCCAAACTATCAAGTTTACAATTTTGGAAAGTGTCTAACAAGTGTAATTATTTTTATTATTATATTTGTTAGATCCAGGGCTCTAAAATCTAAAAACTTTGTTCAAATTTTTGAAACTCTACTTTAACAAATAATCATATTTGAAAGGTTGATCTTAATTTCAAATTAAAGGATATATATTCATGCAACCATGATGAAAAGTTGTAAAAATGAATTGTACTTTAATTAACAATATGAAATTAAATACACATTTCATTTATAACTTTGTTAAATAAAATATTGATCTTTTATTTTTTTCAAAGTTTTAATTCTATGACAATTTTCAACGCAATATAACTTGTAAGATTTAAATTATACATTTGTATGAATGCATTCATTCTTTTTAATAATAATATTTATTGACAATATTTTGAAGACAATAATAATAAATTTGGTTGGATTGTCAATATTTTTGAAGGATTATATAAATATTTGTGAATGATTACAGATGGTATGCATGTATTTACTCTTTTATATTTGTTTCTTCAAAATTGACTATCATAAATTTTGAAGGAAAATGTTGAGTGGATAACCACCATAAATATTTCATCGTACAGGTAAGGTTGATCATTTAAATTAACCCCTACATTGAAAGCGTAATAAAAAAGTGCACTTTGAAATAAATTCACCTTATATGTTAGTCTTCCTCTCAACATAGCTGAACCAATATGAAATAAATATGAACTTCTTAATCCTAGATACCCACCATGTATATATTTTCAACATGGCTATCACTAATACATTCCCCAATATGTTGTTGCCATGATTCATCTAGAAAGTTAGAATTAATTAGTTGAAGGTTGTCTAGTCTTAAGATCTTACGTTATAGCATAAATGAAATCCATAATCAAGTAATGTAAATAGTTGTGTTATTTCTTTATCTTTGAGGTTGTGACAACTTTGTCTTGGTGATCAATGACAAAGGCTCTTGGCATTCCACTTCCTCATAATGTGTAGTTTTTCTTCCCTATGGATGCAAAGAGATAATTTAAATACCCCCTCTCTGAAGGTACTATGGCAATGCCATCATTATTGTCAATTCCCAAAATATCTTTGATTTTATAATGTTGTACCACTTCAATATATCTACAACCTCATTAAGGATTGATAGATTGTTCCCAAACACTCTTTTTCACATTTCAACCATAATTCGTTCACATTGAATTAATATACACAATGACTACATATTCATTTCCCACTGCACAATGCATGTATTTCTCATTTCCATTGCATAACACCTCATTTCCTACTACAATATATTTGAGTTTGTGGTAGGCTAGAACTAGTGAATGTTGTCATTGACCCACCTATTTGTTTTAACCTTGTCACCAGCTATCTCTTAAAGCTCATCTTTTCACATTGGTACAATTACTTTAATTAATGTGTTCATCACATTTTTCAAGGCTATGTGAGGTTCTTAGAATATCCTCATTTTTATGATGTTGTACTAATTCAACAAATATATAACCTCATTAGGGACTAAAACATTATTCCCTAACATTTTGTAGCTCGCTTCAACTATAATGCATTTACATTAAAGTTATATAGAGAATGACTACATATACTTAGATTGACCTTTGATAATGCCAATGAAGAAATGAGTATTTGTCACTTCAAATTTTTATGGGACATGTGTCTTAAATCATAAATGCAATGAATGCCATGCATTTTAAATAATAACATTATTACTAATAATATATAATTTCATTGAGGGGAGATGGCATGATAGAAATATCACTCGGATAATGTAATTAATTAGTTAGATGAGAAGAGGAGAGATACTAAGGGAGATTTTTTTTGTTTTTTGTGTAGATTGGGTTAAAAGGGATGAAATATTATGCTCTGGTTCATGGATGATTAATTGAGTAGGTTTTTTGACTCAATATTTTTCCCTAATTTTGATTTGTATAAGTAGATTCAAACTAATGTTCCTATCTAGATTCACCTTTTCATATAGCCTATTGTATACTATGGAGAAGAAATGTTAAAATCTATTGGTAATATTCTAGTGGACTTTATATCTATTGATCATGTTACTCTAGATGGTTCCTCAGTAGATTATACAAAAATAAGTGTTCAAATTGACTTAAACACAAATATATTAAAAGCTATCATTTTCAAATTCTTTGGCATAGAATGTATTCATAATATAGATATTGAAACAACTCCCCATTTCTTGTTTTCAAGCTTAGCAAAATCTTGGGCCTCAATGCCCCAAAAAAAAGTCACGTATTAAACCATCAGGTGTTTCCTCTCTTGTTATACATTCAATTACTTCAATAAATAAAATTGACTAAAGTAGAGGTGGAACAAGGTTTCCCGCCTAGGTGGCCTAATTAGAAAGGTGAGTTTATGGTCTAGCCATATTGCAAAAATACTCCAAAGTATAAGTGATTCCCTTTAATAGTGGAGCCAATTATAAATGGTGAAAAATAAAGGACTTATCTTCAGATAATGTCTTCTACCTCTTCAATGTCCATCATCCTAATAGTCCTAATATCAAGATGAAGTGTTGGGAAAAGATTTCTCACTTTCTATAGTTGAAATATTTGCATTTAGTTTTGATTTAAATGATATTATTGGTCTAAAAGATAAAAGGGGAGGCATGGGGAGACCTCTATTTTCTCAGTTGGAATTCACCTCTTTTTCTTAGAGTACTGCACTCACTCATGTGATTCCCAAGAAGGGAATGTATACTTTGACCAACAAAAGAAAAGGGTTTAAGAACATTATGGAGTGACTAGATATATTTTTGATTAATTATTCCTTGTTGGAATCAAATTCAAATTTTGAGAGTTGAAGTCTTCCTTTGTTTTGTTTGAATCTTGATCTGAGGGTTTTCTTATATTCTTATGGACTAGGCCCCCCTTTGTGCCCTTTTATGTTTGGTCTGATGTGGTTGAGAGATCCATCAATATTTTATTTATTTAAATTTTAGTTATCAAATGATCATGATTTGAAAGGTAAA
>JARHVA010009525.1:285000-302683 GCA_037957365.1 Torreya grandis
ACATCTAGCCACTTAAATTTTAATCACGTGTTGCCCCCCTCAATCATTGCGTCATTTCAATTTTTAATTTTTATTAACAAATAATATATATAATACATAACATGTAAATAATATTTATATTTTTGTTTCATAGAATATTGGATTTATAGAAACCCTAAATGACAACACTACTATGAAAAACCAAGAGAATAATATATAAATATTAACATTCACTAATTTAAAACTACTATATTTTCTAAATCTACTAAAAATAAAAAAGTGTAACAAGAAACAAAGACTTAGGGAAACTATATTTGTGGGTGGAATTAGACATTCAAACTTCTTATGTGTGGAGATCTAATCACTAGAATCAAGAACTTGATTTGGACTTGGATAATAGTGTTGAGAACATGATACTATAGGGTTGGTGTTATTTTCCACAAATAGTGAGTAAATTAAATTTTCTAGGTTATCTGTGTCTTTATCTATACACCATGTATTAGGTGTGAGAGCTTGTGATAACTTGTAGATACCACTATGTGATTGAATTTCCTTCAAAACCCTAGCTCCTTGAAATATGAATACAAATGTAAATCAATGGTGAAAATGGGGTTAGTAGTTGAATGTTGTCAAGACCTCAACATCCCATGTGATGAGCATTGCCTAGATACCAGTACTCAAAAGAGGTATTAAACATCACATAGTTATCCCATGTTATGGTGGTGTGTGAATAACTGGTTTAATATTATATATGTTGGTATAATAATAATGTGATTAAGTTCCTTAAGTATGACTTGTGACTTATAAACTATATTCAAACTTGAGATCTTAGATGCTAGGGTTATATTTAATTAGAATTGGGGGAAATTGGTACTTTGTTGTTAATGTGCAATTATGGTTTTGGTGTTTTTTTATGTGGAAGCCTATTTTATGCAAAATGGTTTGAAATTTTTTTATGTATTCATATATTTTAAATTCATTATAATGGGTCTCATTAAGGTCAAAAGGGGATCATTATGGACATATGAGGACCTTCTTACAAATTTTGATTTTGGAAAGTGATCCGTTATTTCATGGGAAGATATGAAAGGGGTAAAGGACACTAGAGCAATGAGCTATAGTCCCTTAGGTTGATGCTATTGAATGGTTAATTTCATCACAATGAGTATTAGGGAAGGCATAAAATACGTTTAAGATTGATAAAAATAGGGATGTTTATGTTCATGGGTCGTCTATCAGCTTAGAAGAGTGTGTATGGTGGTTGTAAGTGAGCAAAATGGGACCTAAGATAAGTTTAGAGCTAAGTGTGTAAGAGAGTGGTCACAAGTGTAGAGTTATAGTTTAAATATTAATTTATGTTTCTACAAGATTATATTATATTTAAAATAATATATATAATAAATAATATTATAATATAATATAATAATTATTATTAATATTACATTTTATTATTATTAATTTTTAAAAGTTATATATGCATTATATATATATATATATATATATATATATATATATATATATATATATATATATATATATATAACTCATGAATAGATTCTCTTTTTGAAGGAATTAAAATTGATTAAAATTATTGGCTATGTGGTATTATAAAATTTGTACTTAGGTCAGAAGTGTTGGTGGTCATAATGTATGAAGATATTGTGGACTATATAGAGGATTTATTGAGGGAATCTAAAATTTTATAGGTCAAACATGGTAGTTGGTGACTTCTTTATGACTAGGTTATTAAATAGTTAGTGTTCAATGTGGAAAGTGGGGATTATTTGAAAAAAAAAAAAAAAAAATTGGAATGGTGGTAGGAAGGATCATATTGAAATGGATTGGTGGAGACATTAATCTAGGGGCTCCAAAAATGTTATGATTTTGGCTCATTATAGTAATTATAATGGATCAGGTTCTATCTTGAGTCCTACTTTTTAGGAAAGTCCTCAATCCCTTATATATTATTCAACTTCTTCTTAGGGCATGTTGTCCTCATAAATAATTATAACGAATGAGGAGGATCATATGGTTATACTTTAATCTCCTTTTGGGGGAGATGTGAATATAGATTCTTAGGTTGTTCTAGACTTATTCCAAGAATTGAATCAAAGGAATAATGAAGGTTTAGGAGTGTTGAAATATTCTTATGGGATCAGTGGTCTTGGTGGGGTGTGATTAGGGGGAGCATATATAGTGATGGAACAAATGTGATGAGAACTAAGAGGTGTGTTCTCAAGTGAAATGTCATGTCCCCTTTTTCATGGACATTGACAGCTTGATGATTAGCTTATTATGTGACCTTCGTAGGCTAATATGATGGATAGAGGGTCATAATGGAGCTTGGCTTGACTTTGATTCACAGAATTTCTACATTTGGTTTTCATTCAGGGTATTTCAGATGCATTGAGCCTGAGCTCCTACTTTTTATGGATATTTGATATGCAGTGGAGCACCTTTATTTTGGTATGGTCATGTGCATAATCACTCCCTGATTCACCTGCTTCGATCGGTTTGAGGATCTGACGTATATTGAGGGAGATATTAATATTTGATTGATTTAATCAAATATTAATTATTTGGTCTCATTAATAATTAATTATTTGCTCTAATTTTTAATTAGAAACCCCAATGCTAATTTAAGAAAACCCTAATTAGGGCAAGCATATCTTTTGAGGGTATAAGGGTTTCACATGGAAGCCATTATGGATTATGCATTGATTATTGATATTGATTTTGAGAATTTCTTCTATGAAGACTGAGCCAAGGGTTCAAGGATTCCATTTGCATTGGAGAACGTTCCCTCTTCAATGTGTGCAATTAAGAGGCTATGGAATATCAGCTGATCTATTGCCAAAGTGAGAGATAGCTTCATCCAGAAGTTATCACAAAATTTACAGGGTTGAGAGATAACTTCACACAGAAGTTATTACAGATATTATAGGTATTTATTTATTTATGTTTTGATTCAAATAAGCTATACAGATAGAGATATTCTGTATTAGAGTCATATATATTCAGATCAGAGGTCCTACAAACAGGGTGTAATTTATTGGCGGTCGTACGAAGCCGTACAGAGCCGTACAGGTTTGCAAAGCTACCGACGACGGCAGTATTACCGACGATGGCAGTATTATCGACGATGGTAGTATTACCGACGACGGCAGTATTAGCTACCGACAGTGGCAGTATTACCGACGACAGTGACTGTGTTTTTACACAGCAACCCGAGCAGTTCCAGATTCAAGTTTTATTTCTAGATTTGTAAAAGACCAAGGTTTCAAGACTGTATGTCATATTTTATATGCATAAGAGAGGACTGTAATTGTAATAATTTAGAAGGACAAGTGATCAAATCTATGATTTGCTATTAAGAGACTATATTATTGTTATTCTTCTGAATTTATTCAACAGCGATTATATCTTGGTTCAGATTTTTTGTGTTGCTATATTTCCTATTTGGAGGGGATATTACAGTAGTATCAAAGCTTTTGTCTTTGGTATCAGAGTTTTGTGTCTTTCATATATTCCTATTTGAAGGGGATATTACAGTGGTATCAGAGCTTTTTGTGCAGATAAGAGAGCCCCTAAGTAAGGGACATCACAGTGGTATCAGAGCTTTGGTCTTTGGTATCAGAGTTTTTGTGTAGATAAGAGAGGCCCTAAGTAACGGACATTACATGAAACAACCCCAAAAACATTTGAGTCACTTTATAGAGTAGGAAATAGAACTCCATGTAGATCCCACTACACAAATTAATGATGCATTGCACATCTCTTAAGATATGCACATTAATGTGTATATAACCAATAACTAAATTGGGTCAATATGGAGACTCACGTAAGGATAAACACCTCTATTATATTCAATAGATAAGAATGTTTCCTTGAGTATGGTATACGTTTTGGAGGGTATTAGTGTATGAGTCCATACTGATTACCTCTAACCCATATAAAAGGCACTCACCTTCCCTATCAAACCACTTGGGGATCTTTAATCCCATCTAACTATCTGATTACCTTATGCAGTAATGACTTGATATTTTGAGATAATAGAGAGATACATTTAGACCTAAGTTTTTCATAATCAATTAACCAATATCCCAATTCATCCATGAATACAATGTTAGAGACATAAGGATAAAATTAAACATATCAAATATTATCTAATTGGCCATTTCTAAGCATGCAAATATGATAATAGAGAATTACAATAATAAGCGTGAAAGTTATGAAATGATTTCATAGAAGAATAATGATACTAGCCTTTACTTAGGTAGGATTTATAATATTTTAAGATCGATAGTAGATATCATTGAAACACTAGCAATACAATATGACATATCCCTTAAGACACTATTATTCTTTCAAAACATGCACAAGGAAATATGTATTCTATTATTATCCCCATTATATTATTATAACATGATCCATAATGTTTATGGGTCATTTTACCACCATTACTTCCATTGACGAATGCCTCAATATAGTATATAACTCTATTATATGAGAATTGTTTACCATTGATTAGACAAAAGGCACCATCTCTTGATCAACATGAGTCATTTCATGATTATCATGCAATATTTATTACACTAAAAATGAACATAACATTCCTAACAATCTCATATATCAACAAGAACTCATCCATTTAGGGATATCACACAATATAAAATAAATATATAAAATATGTTCAACCACCAACAATAGTGCTAATACGTTGGGATTATAATATTAAATTCCTTACTTTAGGGTCCTTGCACCATATGGTTTCTTCAATCCCTTTACTAAAGAGTGGATTATAATTTAACTAGTCACATGAATGATGACTTATTAAAAATGAATTTTTTCATTAGGCCATAAAAAATCTTCATGAACTTGGTAAGATAAGGGTTGGTACTCATGTATAGATAGTTGTGACATCACACTTTAATTGCACATGGTCATGATATGGTTAATCATGCATCTAAAATAGTAATTTTCCAAACTTATCAAACACATCAATATTTTCCACTTCAACCAAAGGTTTATACTATAACAATTAATATCTTAACATCAAATAATACAATAAGAACATGATCATACATCATCCTTAAAAAATACATGCTATGAATTAAACTAAGATAATATGTAATGAAATACATTAAGATGTTTCTAACTATTGATATTGTATATGCTACAATCTATAGGTTAGTATCCTCACATCGTACTTCAATCAAACATGACCTTAAGACTTCACAATACCATTTATTTGTTCATTCACTAAACTGTGTGACCATGGACATATATTTTATCCATCAAAATGGACAACCAAGTATCATTTCAAGCATAGATCATTTGGATTCCATGATCAACAATCTAAAGTCTTGATAGGAGATGAATCAAGATAATATGATAACATATTAAACATGCCCATAAAAACATAATGAAACTTTTTATTCCATAAGGGAATGTAGGTAAGTAGTTAATAATTCAACTCAATGTTTAACATACATTCAATAATCTCCATAGCATGGCCAGCTATGGGCTCACTTTGTCCTTATTTAGCCAACTGCCATATTAGGGGTTTATTAAGCTTTGTCTTATGTTTACGATCATGCTTCCAATTTAAGGTAACACAATCCATGCATATTCAACATATAAGGTTTCCCAAATTATTTCAAATTATGAACACACATGATATTCCCTATTTAAAGTGTTTAATTACAATAATGAATCAAAGAAGACAACCAACAATGGAAATTAAAGCCACACATCCTTCCTTAGCCAACCAATACAATTAGGAACAACTACATTATTTATTCATCAACAAGTTCCATATGTATAATCAACCCAAGTTTTTTAATTAATGCCTAACCTTTATTAAGCTGAGTTATGATTCCAAATTCATGCATAAAATTGTCTATTTACAAGCAATTGCTTCAAGAATAAAAGTATGCATGAGATTGTATATATATATATCTTAATACATTTATCAATTAATTCAAAGTGAAGATAGAGAGAGCCAATAACATCATAACATATACCATAAGTAATCACTCTTAAAACATGTCATACTAAGTATTTATATTATTTCAATGAATAAAGGATAGCCAACTGTCCTCTATACAAGATTTATTTTTCCATTTTTATCATAATAAAATCATACAACTATTACTTAGTTTCTAGTTACTAAATATCATTACTAGTAAGTATATACTATGATTAAAACTATGTAAATATGATATAAATACACTAAAACTATTGTTTCTATATTGCAAAATGTAATGTACTAATAATATGTACATTATAGAACAATGAAGATCATCTGATTCCAAATTATTCCATAGCTACCTATTCAATTCAAGCACTTACCATAATCATATAAAAAGACTAATAATTAGTTAAATCAACCAATTTTGGATTAAGGTTTTTGAGTCAATGTTGAATTTTTTTTTAGTAATCACTATCACCAATTAAAATAACATTCCATCTAATCAATAAGAACATCAACATAAGAAAATTTAGGGATAGCATTGCTTCAATCATGTACCATCAATTTATTAGGTGAACCAATGTAAAATATATATCTAATAGTAAAATAAAAAGTAAGAGCTACCAAAAGTTAATTTTCCATTAACAAAAGCATCTAATTAAGCGATAGAGTACCATGAATATGTAAGAATAAAATCCATCATTGTCATTCCAATGATCCCAACCATATGTCAACCCTTAATGCCCTAACCATCAACTAGATGGTGGAGTTGGGTAGCTGAGTTTTATAAAAGGTCATTTGAGTATGCAAGGGAGAGATTTAGCCACTAGTCAACATGCAATAGTCAATCAAAAAATCAAATAACATAATATACAACACCAATGTACACCAAAATGGGAATGACCAAACTAAACATAAATTCATATAACCATCAATCATTCTCAGCAAGCATAACAAGTGCACGAGAACCTTAAAACATTGCTTAAACCTTATGGAACCTAATTTACTCATGAATTTATGTCCATAAAACTCATGTATTGACATGATAGTGTTTGGTCCCACCTTTTAGGTGCTTAAATTATTATTTTTAGTATAACTAAAATAACCACTTCATGTACCCAATGTTAATATTTTGTCATAACATGCTCATGAAATGAGAGTTATATTGTCGCTAATTAAATGGGGAAGGATTGATCAATAGGTTTTAAATAAAAATCATGGTTATAGAAACACCAAGTTATTCTAAATACATAAAATTAACATTAGGATCCATTAATTATTCTTAAGGACTCATTATGACCATGTAATAATATGTTGTTATTAATCAAATAAATACATTGGGTGTCTTAGATTGTATTGGTTTTACCTGCCAAGGGTAGATAAACTTCTCTCTAGCTCATGGGATCATCACAACATTACCTTATTAGTTAATATTCAAGAGTTGTCCATTGTTATTTAGGAGCATATAATATAATTGATTTACCCATTACACCCTGTAACTCAAAATAAATATTATAATTACACAACCTAAGACTAGTTATCCATTGATTCAAGCTTTGAATCCCTCTATCTATTAAATAATATTTAAATATAAATTATGTTCACCAATTATCAATAGATGAGATATGGTTTACAATTCAATGTTTATCTTTATTTTGAGAAGTCATGCCAATTCAATGGTTATTGTGTATATAATTAAATTCATCCATCATCATAATATTAAGGATTAGTGGATCCATTTAACATATCACCCACCATCAATAATTTCTAAGGAGTACAAATCAACATCATTCGTATCACAATTAGCATATTTACATATACATGTTTATTAATGTTATCCCAATGTAATGATTACTAAGGGTATCATAGTCAATTAAGTTGTTACTACCTACCCAGAATTCTAAAATGAATTTATGACTTGGGTCATCACACCTTAATCCTCTACCTTTAATTATTAAATAAATACTGACAATTTGGATTAAAAAGAAATGAAAAAAACTTGTTACCTTCACCTTTATTTACATAGTAATTAGTAAATATCATCAATAATAATAATTGGTATTCATTTACAATTTGTAACTAATTACCTTATTATTAGTTTAATTAGGAATAGTTCCAGGGTTGTTCATTTACACCCAAAAGGGTAGGCTCATTCAAGGGAGACAACTCAATCAAGAATAAAAAATATACACTAATAAGGAAACTAAGAATTTAATCCTATAATGATTAATTTTAGACTTACAATGGTAGTAAATAAGCAACATAGGCTTCCAATGTGTTCATGTATTCCATATATAATTCTAAATGCACAAGATGTAGCTTGCATAATAAATCCAAATGCTTACATGATGATTTTTAGGTTGTTGTGGGATTGAAGGACATGTTTTTTTTGTTCTATTCTCTTGCCTCATTTTATGGTCTCCACATTGTTCCCTTCCATTCTCCATTCATCCATTCTCATGGTGCATTTGAACCTATGTCATCCACCTATCTCCGCTAACTCCATCGTCTATCTCCTCTCCCATTTTTAGTATTATATATTTCTTACTGTATGTACTTCCCTACAACACCATCAATCTACCAAATCCTAACCATCCATTATTTGATTCCTATTCTACCTATTTAAATCCTTATTACACCATCATCCTCATCCTTCCTCCTTTCTACTTTATGTTATTCCTTTCTCCCCCCCTATACCAATGTTCTAATCTCCTCTCTTCTCATCCTATGTTCTCCTTCTCACCATGCCCAACCAAGCCTCTCACTCTCACCATCATCCTCTTCCTTCACTCTACATTACTTTTTCTTCACTTTGTGTCCCCTTATCTCCTCCATCAACTTCCTTTTCCTAAGCCAATCCCTTTCTACCCCCATCCTATGGATGCTCAATCCTTTTTTATACCATCCTAAACTTCCTTAACCCTACATTGCATTTTATTTCCCCCTATGTGTGACCAGACCATGTCCCTTCACCCTTCCATCCAAAAAATATTTTCCTTACAATTGATCCATCCCCAAAACTAAATTCCAAAAACACTCAAACATTCTCAATAAACTTTAAAAAGAGAGACAACATGGTTAAAAATAATAAATTAGGTCAAGTTAAAATTTTATTCATTAATATGAATGGTTCAACATAGATACTATGAATGGGGCTCCAAGTAAAGCTCCAAAAAGGGACAAATCAAGGGTAGATGGGTTAAGTCCCATACCAGACACAAAAACAAGTCACAAACCCACACAAGTGTATGCAATGGCTATCAACCTACCAACAAAGATACCATTCTAAGATTAAAACATACAAGGAAGTAAGATATGACTGATATAGTATTATACAAAGACAAAACAACAAGACTGACTATGCAGAATACCAACACAACATAATGAAGACGAAATAATAAGCAAGAATGAGTCAAAATTTAAAATTAAACAACTAGTAGACTAAAATTGACCAATGGCTTATAAATCTTGAAAATAACATATATTACCTATAAAGGTCAAATCAAATACACATCAACCTTTCTTTATTATCCTAGGTTTTGAAGTCAACCTTGATCCCAGTTCGTTCTCCTATTCATACAACCATAGAATAGAACATCAACAATATATTATCAATCATGAACATTAAATATCAATATAATTTTAATAAAAATATAATATTAAATGCAAAATGTATAATTGATCATAGTCATAACTTGTATTAAATAATCTTACTAATTACACATAATGACTAACTCTTGGTAGCTAAGCCAAAATCACATTTGAAATAAATAACTAGTGTGCTAGCCATAACTAGTAAACATGAAAATAGAACATGGCATATGCATTAATCAGATAAGTGCCAACTTGAATTAGATACAACATGATAATAGTCCCTCTAGATGAGCAATCATTAGGTGTAATTAATATGGGTCATAACATTCTCCCCTTCTTAAATAAGAATTATCCTGATGACTTTTTAAATAGTCAAGGAACACATATTACCTAAAAAAAGGTTTAACTTATTAAATAACATTATTTCATAATATTTATCACTTTCATGATGGTAATGCTCAATATTATGTGATTGGAAATTTAGTTACACCCATTAAGGCAACAATGTTTTTCTTTGCATTAGGCTGATAAGTAATGTCTTACCTAATTTATGTGTCATTTATGACACTAAGATGGGTAAAAAAGGGTGTGGTATGCACCATTTTCAGCATTGTTTTTCATAAGTATTCCAAATTGGTTGTAAATTCCCTAATTACACGCTTTACAAGGAAAAATTTTACAACATAAATTATTAAAAACAAATACAGATATATTTTCCAATGAAATATGATCTTACCTTATCAAATAACATTGGTAAAAACTAATAATTTCACTTAAGCCACTTCTAAATTTAACCATTTCTAGCCACTTGTGTGGTTGTGTAATTAAAATACTATAGAAAATTAATGTTACTTGTTATTGTAACTTAACTTACCATAACATACTTGCCATCAATAATGCTACCTGCACTTCCCAAAAAAGATGATAGTCATTAAGTCCTGAAGGTATGTATTTATTGCTCAATCTAGGTTAGCAGTTTGAATATAAAAATTTTTTTAGGGTCATTATTCACGTTTATGTCATCACATATAGACCTAGAACTTAAATTAAAGAGTTGTAATTGTCCAATCCTACTAGATTACAACCATAATTCTATGTTGAAAAAAATTGAAACCTCTACTATAAGCATTATGTCTTATGCATAAACTTAATGACATACATCATAGAGTAACATTCAAGAACCATAAATCAATAATGTATGGTTAATTCTCTTTCAACCTTTACCATTCATGGGTTAGTGCACCATCTTGCAATAACCACACTAAACATAGAAGAATCTATTTTAGACATCACATAAAACCCTAACACTTACAAAATGTTATCCATACATATGTATGCACACAATGGTGTAGGGATCCCAATCCCAGCATCCATTTATTATCCATATGATGTCATTCACCTAAATTTTATTATTCCATCAAATAGTTAAGTGGGTACCTATGATTTTAACAACTACCTAATCATAGATTTATATTGCTCCTTCTGAGCACAAGCATACATTCCAATCATGCTTCTAAACAAAATAAAAATATTATTTTAAAGAATACATAAAATAATACTTTATTCAAAACATGTTGTCATTTACCAACCAACACATGCAGGTGTTTCAATAATTACACCATTGCCTTATTCAACTTAAACATCATGCTCATAAGACCTAGAAGTTTTTCGTAAGAACTTAGTTAAATCTTAGGTAATACATCATAGTTACAATTTAGTCCACAAAACTACTATATGAAATGAAAGCATTAGTATCTACATAGACAATATCCTAATATTTCCCCATAAGGGATTATCATCACACCATCCAAGTGTGAATTAACCATGGATAAGCTTTCCAAATAAGGAGAAGCCTATCCTTGCTAAGATATTTTACTCAACTTAACACCAATCATCACAAGAGTGTAATATTAATTCAAAATTATTGCAGTGTCTAAGCCTTTCTATTAAGGTCATTTTTATAACAAATCAAAATATTCCCTTCACAATAATGTAATATCATTTTATTTCTAAATTTAGCATAATTTTATCATTGGAACATAGGATTAGTCAATGCCTCATGGTGTCTCAACTAAACCAGGATGAAAATCTCAACCATGGTAACTTTCTTTTCCTACAAAAAAATATGATAGCAAGATTGCCATCATAAGAGCTCTAACTGCAACATTATTTCCAATTATAAGAATAATTACACACGTTCCATCATGGTTCCTAAAAGCATTTATCAAGCATGTTAGATGTGAAAATACTATAATCATAGGTACTGTCAAACCTAGTAACCTGTCAGTATGTTGTTTCTAGTTGACTTAAAATAATGACAACATCATCAAGCCTTAGCATAGCCTACACCAAGCACTAAGAAATGTTGGATGTAACAATATTCAAAAATTTAAAAATGTTATAATGGTTAATCAAACCCATCATCTGATACAACATGCTCATCACTATGGGTATCATGCATAACATTTCCCTAAGCAAAGGTATGTTCCAACAAATCCCATCATTTTATGTCCAAAAAACCAAAAACTCACCAACAACTCTATATGTTTCATATATTGGATGGATTATGATACTCATTATAAAAATATATCCCCCAAGCTTATTGACTTTCCAAAACATTCAAAGTATGTTCACCCCAATAAGACCTCCAAGCTTGATGCATACCCTTGAACTTATGAATGACATCACACCTCAACATCATATGATGGGTCACTCATGCCACCCACCAATGGACACTAAGATACATTTTTTGTGATTCTAATAGAAATATTATATTGTTATTCTTCTCATTGACTTATTTTTGACAAGTCAATGATTGACTAGTGATATTTTATTAGGTACAATGTAACTCTTAGAAAGGGTAGAATTCACCAAGTCTTAGGTCAATTATCATTTTTTTTTAACACACAACATCTATTTTCAAACATAATTTAATTACTTCCAACCCTTTATAGTTATGAAATAATGGGATGCTCTTTTCAATCCATAAGAGGATGAAATTTTCTAATAGGCTCACACCCTTAATCTTAAGTGAAACATTCGTATTTCACTTTGATACATAATAAATCACCTTAATACTTATTAGTGGGACCATCAACGTTCATCATCAATCATTCACGTTTAACAAATTTTATGGCTCAATATACTCCATCACAACTAGAGATCTTCAAATTACTAATTTACCCAAGTAAATCAGATACTCTCACCTTATTCAACCCTCCAATTTTAAACTAGTCCCCTGGCTTTCCCAACTTTATATTGTCCTAATAATCTATTGATGACTTTCCCATAAAATTCAACAATAAATAATAAACATCATTTCCCTATTTCTAAGGGCAAAGGAGTTATTATAAGACACCCATTGACTCACCCATTGAAGTCAATAGTCAACTTATGATACTTTCCCTCAGTAAAATTGGTTTGATAAGGGTTTACCCAAAAAGTATACACGTAGTTACCATAGTGTAACTATAAAACTTACATATTTATGCACATGCATTAATTTCAATGGATACAAAAAAATATAGTACCTCAATAATATAGAACAAATCACTACTCCATTCTACTTTAATAGCAAGGTGCCCATGGACTCTCAAGTCATATCTTGATCAAATTAAACCATTAATAACTTCATGATATAAAAAATTCATATCTCATTATTCCCTATAGTTGATACACTACTATGAAACCAAATGAAAAAACCCAAAAAAAATTGGGTTGCTTTATAGAGTATGAAATAGAACTTCATGTAGATCCCACTACACAACTTCATAATGTATGACACATCTCTTCATATCTAAACATTAATGTTTAGCAACCAATAACCAAATTGGGTCATTATGGACACTCGCCTAGGGATAAGCACCTCTAGAGGATTCCATAGAGAAGAATGTTTCCATGAGGATGGTATACTATTTGTGGGGTATTAGTGTGTAGGTCCACATAGATAACCTCTAAACCTTATAAAATTCACTCATCTTCCCTGTTGTACCATCTAAGGATCCTCAACCCTATTTAAGAATCTGATTACCCTATGTAGTTATGGCTTGATAGTTTGAGAGACTAGAGAGATACATTCAAACTTAAGGTGTTTGTAATAATTTATCTTATATCCCAATTCATCCATGAAGACAACATTAGATACATAAGGATAAAATTAAGCATATCATAAATTATCTTATTATCTATTGATGAGCATGCAAATATGATAATAGATAAGTAAAATAATAAGCATGAATGTTCTTAAATGGTTACACATAAGAATCATCAAACTAATATTTGCTTAGGTAGGCCTTACATTATTTTAATATGAGCAGTAGATGTCACTAGACTACTTCCAAGATAATATGACATAGCCCTTAAATCACTATTATCCTTTCAAAACTAACACAAGGAATGGTGGATTATGTTACTATACCCATTATATCATTATAACATGATCCATTGTCCTTAGACATCATTTCACCACTATTTATTGACTTTTTGAATACCATAATATAATATATAATCCATTACATGAGAATTATTTGCCATTGATTAGAGATAAGCCATGTACTCTTTGTCAAAATGAGTCATTTCATGCTCATCATGCAATAATACTTACATTAATAATGAACATATCATGCCTAATAATCTCATTAGACATATAAGAACGCATCCATTTGGGTCTATCATCCAATATACAATGGATACCATAAATATGATAAACTACCAATAATAATGCTAGTAGGTCTTGATTATAATAATAAATACCTAAATATAGGGTGATTACACAATATGGTTCCTTTAATCCCTTTACTAAATATTAAGTCATAATTTAACTAGTAACATGAACCATAAATTATTAAAATCTTCATGAACATGCTCAATTATGGGCTTATACTCATATATAGCTAGCTACCACATCACACATTGATTGCACATGGCCTCAAAATGTTTAATCATGCATCCAAAATAGTAATTTTCTAAATTTATGTTAAACATCAAGGTTTTACACTTCAACCAAAGGTTTATACTACACCAATTCATATCTTAACATAAAATAACAAAACAAAAATTTGATCATACATTAACCTTATATAAATCCATGCTATGAATTAAACTAAGACAAGATGTAATGAAAGACATTAAGATGATGCTAACTTTTGAGATTTTATATGCTAAAATCTCTAGCTTAGAATCCTCGCATCACACATTAATCAAGCGTGAGCTTAAAAAAAGTATCAATATGTGTTATTTGTTCACTCCCTGATCTTCACAAGCATGACCACCTATGAGATCCATCATAACAACTATCATATCTATTTTAGATCGTGAAGAGTCCAAGATCAAAAATCTAAAGTATTGTTAGGATAATGAATCAATATAATATAACAACATATTAAATATGATCTTTAAAATTTAATCCAAATTTTTATTCCATAAGGGCATGTAGATAACCAGTTAAGAATTCATCTCAATGTTTAACATACATTTAAGAATGTTCATAACATGTCCATGTATGGGATAACTTTTTTTTTGTTTATCTAGTTTCCGTTTTAGGCTATGATTAAGGTTAGTCTTACATTTACCATAATTCTTCTAATTTCATGCATTGTTCAATTAAGTCTAATGCAACACAATCCATGCACCTTCAACATATAATGTGTCCCAAATTATTGTAAAAAATGAACACAGATGATATTCCATGTTTAAGTCATTTAATTATAATAATGAATCAAAAAAGACTTAGATAGAAATTCAAATTAAAGCCACACATCCATATTTATAGACAATGAATATAACTAGGAATAGCTACATAATTTCTTCATGAATAAGTTCCTTAAATACAATCAACCTAGGTTTTTTAATTAATGCCTAGCCCTTATTAAGGTGAGTTATGATTACAAAATCATGCATAAAATGGACTATTTTCAAGTAATTGCCTCATGCAATAAAATTATGCATGAGAATGTGTGTGTGTGTGTGTGTGTGTGTGTGTGTGTGTGAGAGAGAGAGAGAGAGAGAGAGAGAGAGAGAGAGAGAGAGAGAGAGAGAGAGAGAGAGAGAGAGAGAGAGAGAGAGAGAGAGAGAGAGTGTAGAAATATATTTGTCAATAACTTCAATGTGAAGATCGAGAGAGCTAGTAACATCATAATAGCATACACCATAAGTAATCACAATTAAAATTTTTCATACTAAGCCTTTAAATTCTTTAAATAAATTAAGGATAACCAACTCTCCTCTATAAAGTATTTGCTTTTCCATTTTTTATCATAACAAAATCATACAAATCTTAGTTTTTGGCTAACAAATGACATTACTAGAAAGCATAAACTAAGATTAAAACTATATAAACATGTTGTAAATACACTAGAACTATTATTTTTCTTCCCCCAAATGTAATGAACTAATAATACATATATTAGAGGACAACCAAGATCATCTAATTCAGAATTATTACATAGATACAAATTCAATACAAGTACTTACCATAATCATATAAAAATACCTATAATTGAGTTACCACTATAAATTTCAAATTAAAGTTTTTGTGTCATCACTACATGTTTTATAACTAATCACTATCACCAATTAAAACAACATGATTACATCATATATGTAGATTATGAATCCAAATCAAGTTATTCCATGTATTATTAGAGAAACCCCCAAATAAGCATAAAGAACAAAGCGTGCTAGGGATACTCGCTCACGAGGTTTTATAAATGAATTCTAAGAAATATTGAAATAAGGAATACTACCATCAAGAGAATCCCTCCTTCTAAGAGTAGCCAATAAGCATGATGTTCCCTAAATTTGGTTCTCTAAGTCTTTATCAATGATTAGTAGCTTTATCCTCCATCATCTTTTAATGAACTAATGGCTTAGGCTCATGAATTTGATCTCGATGTGAAAATGGTTGAATCTTTCCTATTACAATTTATGCATAATAAGTTTTCATGAATGAAGATTAAAAATGGTGGTCTTCACCCTCTTATTTATAATTCCTTAGAAATGATCAGAATCTAACATGACCATCCATATTAATATTAACATGTGTGGCCATGAATCAATTCAATTTTGGAGGGACAAGACATAAATATCCCCATTAATATTTAGAATAATGGGATATTAATGAGGCATGGGAGGGATTAAACCAAATATTTGTTCCATTAATGGGTTATGGATTCCACCCCACTGATGATGTCATAAGGTGATTTAGAGTTGAGGTATGAATGTCCAATTAATAGATTTTTGATAAATTGTTTGTTATTTTCACTTAGGATCTTAATTTTATTTAATTTTCTAAAGTGGATTTAATTAAATTTATTCAATTATTTGGAATTTGGTGGTTCATTTAATCAAACTAGTTGAAACGTCAATTTACTGAGTTATAATTTGACTAGAGTATAATTAGAAGAAGGTGTCAATTTCATACAAATTAATACCCAATTTAGAGCATTGTGGATGAAAAATAATACATGCATGTTACATGTGCTTTCAAATTAGAAGAATTAAATTGTGTAGAGTTTCATTTTGCATGGTCAAAATTTGACTTGAAGTAATTTGAGAAAATAAAATAATCACATAAAATATATTTCCCTTTTTAGGGATACGTTAGCCTAAATTAGCACCTGTATGTGATAATTTCAAACCATTTAACACATATTATTGATTTTGGTCCAGATTGTGCTATATCATATAATATTGTCTAGATTGACAATTTAATCATAATAGTGATAGGAATTGGATGTCTACATTTTGCCCCTATTTGAAAAGGTGTAGTGAGACATTCAAGCAAAGCAACATCTTTTCAAAAAAATGAAAGAGTTATTAAGAATAATATTTAAGGTAATTATTCAAGAAATGACCCATGATACTCCCTCAAAAGGGCATCTGAGGATGAAAGAGAGTGTTTGACTCTTGAAAAAGAGAGAAAGAGTGAAATTAACCCATAGATGAGAGTACATTTGTATGAGATAATTCTTGCATACATTGATTCTCAATGATCAAGAAATAGAATAGAATAGAATGGGCCCTAAGGAGGGGATAAGTGGGAAGAATATAATCCCAAAAATATAAGTGACACACTTTTACATGCTCCAAAAGAGGGAAAATTTTGTGATCTTAGGGAATGATGGATCTCGAGACAAA
>JARHVA010009526.1:0-302588 GCA_037957365.1 Torreya grandis
ATTTAGGATATAAAATTAAATTCATGCTTGGAACAATGTAATATGTATCAACATAATAAAAAAACATACCCATTAATGAAATAACTAGACATAAATTTCAATTAATTCCTCGTTCTTGGACAGCAATTGAACACAAAGTTTCCTTTTTATTGCTATTTAAGTCTCCAAATTATGGACATCAAAAATCCCCTTTTACAATATCCATTTCTTGTATTTATAACAAAGGGAATGAGCTAACCCTTCACATTCCAAAAATGACTTTTCACATTCTAATTTTCATCCTATTCTACCCTTTACAATTTTCTATTTTGCAAAAAACAAAAATGAATTTCCCAAAATAAAAGTTACATAAAAATAAAAAAGAGAAAACTATAGACTTCATTAAGGAGTTTTATATGGGCTAGAAGTAGTTACAGATGGATCAAAAGTAGCTAAATCTTTCTTGACTTGTTTTTTCTCTCATGTAGGCTTGAATCTTCAAAATATTTTAACTACTTCAAGGGCTTCCTTGATTTTTAGAACTACCACATGATGATAACATGTGAACCATCTCTAAGAAATGAATGTCAGGGTGCAAGGAACTTTAGACAAATCTTCTAGCTAAGTGTTCAACTCTTCTAATGAAATGTGAATTTCACTAAGGGTTGCCATTGAAGCTTTGTTAAATTTACCCTCATTGAGAAGATCTTCCTTGACTACTTTCTAAAGATGAGATTTTAATTCATCTACCATATGTGTAGTATTCCAATCTTATTTATATAAGTTGAAATGGATTTCATTTAAATTGGTAGAGATCAACTTGAGATTATCTTCACCCATGCCCCTATTTCCTTTTAGTTCCTCAATGGCTCTAGTCATGATCTCCATTTGCATGAAGTATAATCTTATTCTTTCTTGAATATCCCTCTATGCACCATCACTTTATCCTTGATTAAAATCATTTTATTTATGTCCTCGATCATCTCTTCCCACATTTTCAAATCAATAGTGTGAGATTTGAATGTAGGTAGATATCTTACACTTATTGATTAACAAGGTCATAAATTTTCATGACTTATTTGATATAATTCATTCCATTTTTAAGAAAGTAATTCAACAATGATTCTATAGTTTTTACATATGTGTTATGTTTACTAATTATATTAATAGCCTCCTTACTTATTCATGGCAATTGTCTTGGAACATCAACCTATGGAGTTATAGTGGTCTCAACAGGGTTGAAAAAATAGTTAACATATCTTTCCATTTGTTTGATCTATCCTTTGAATTTTTATTAATTCAACTCATCTTGATATGACCTATTTATTATTACTTCATTGGTTTATTAGAGATTGTGAACATCACTTTCCTATGTTACTTATTTGAGTGCTATCTTTTTAAGAGTATAATCACCCACTGTCATTTTTCTATCTTTTTCAACATTAAGATAAAAAATATCCAAGAAATATTCACCCCAAGAATAACATACCAACCTAGAGGTGGTATTTACTTTATTTGTGTAGGGGTATTTAGGAGGTCAACTAACACATCAAAATCTAACATTTCTACTTCAACTATTCTTTTCCTTTTCTTCAACATTGGTTATACCCATTGAAATGAAAGGTCACTAAAGGTGACCACATGGGTATCAGATGGAGAGGGAGTGAGATGATTTGGAGGATGAGTAGGTATCTATGGAGATCTAGATAGATAATGTGGTTTTTCCTCTTCAGATCTTTTCTATTGTAATGTTCCCTAGGGTGAGGTCAAGCATTTTTGTGTGGTGTCTAGGATGAGCAAGGTAGGCTAACCAAGGGTTTTAGTTGTATACTGTGGCTTTATAAATTTATTATCTTGCTTATTTTCCCCTATATTAAGACTCTCCTTACATTGCTTTCTTAGCTGTCTTCAAAGATTAGGGTCTTTATCTCCACCATCATCATAACTAGAGGAGTTACATGCCTCAATCACTACATTGGCACTAATTTTTTTAGAAGTGTATGAGGGATCCTAATTTAAAGACATGGATCCTTTCTTCTTATTTAAATAGATATGGTTACTTTGGATAATTATTTTATGTGGGTCCACACTCTTGGTGTCATCTATTGTGGTTTAGATGGTTCTCTAATCAACCAATTAATAGTTATCAAGGGTGAAAATATAATTATATTTATGCATTCTAGACCAATAAGATCCATCTTATCATATATCATTCCTTCTAGTACCCACTTATCTATGAATGCCCTTATATGATCAAGAATAATTTGACTCCAATATCTCTGGACTAGTTCAAACTCATTTGCATAATTGACCCACTAGTCTTCTAGATGAGGCTTATGATCATAGGTAGATCTTATATTGATATTATGATTCACATATCTTCTAGTGTCCATATATTCTCTACTAGGATATGATTAGAGAGTGAACTCAAAGATGGATAATTTGATTTCATGTGCATTGACCACCATTTTTAAAATGAAATGGCCCATGTAATGGGAAATGAAACACTTAATACATGTTTTCCTTATAATGTTTATGAAAAATTGATAGTTGATGACATAGCTATATGAGGATGATCTTATTATGTTCTAGCCTTGGGAGTCTCAATGTATTTATTTCATATCTATCAACCCTTATATCTATGAAATTTTTTAACTAGATGTAGTAGCTACCATATTGGTTGCTTCTACTAAAATCCTCATTCCTGAATCTTCTTCTAGCGATTGCACTACTCTCATTGTGAACATGTCATTGACCTTGGTGTAGTGTTTATTTCTTTTTTATAGAATTATTTAAGGGAAATAATCAAATACCTACATTACATATGTGATAGACACATGTTGGGAAAGCCTTGGGTATACCATCTAGGAGGCCAATGAATATACCAAATAAGATGTCATGCAGAATTGCCTCAAGGTATATACACTTAGAAATTGGTAATGTAATGAATCAATAATTATTTCAACCCAATATATGAACTATTTTATATGGAAAAATATTTGCATTGGCATGAGCATCCAATAGTGGAAGGGCCTAGTGTCTTCATTTCCCTCTACCCAGTTTAGTAGGGTAACCCTAAATGAGAGTTCTTCTTTGAAATATGCTCTAAATTGGATCTTATGGACCTTAGAAGGCCTCTCTCATTTTTACTTAAATTAGGATTTATTGATAGTGGTTAATAATTTATTAGGATCCTAATCCCAATACATCTCTCCATGCTTGATATTGATACTGACCAACTCATCATGAATGGGGATACTCATTATCATGTTCATTACAACTCCATTTATTTTTTCCACAAATGTCAAAATTTTGACCTAATTTCTCTTATTTGGGGTTTCAGTATTTGACACAGGAAAATACCAAATCTAAACACTATAATGAAGTGGGTAAAGCCTCTAATTATGGTAAGCCAATTTTTATGAGGTGTTCAACTAGCAATGTCAAGCTTTTAGAATTAAATCTCTTTTAAATGTCCTTAATATCTACATGTTAAATTTGAGATTTGGATATATTTATGATTTCATAGTCCAAAACCAATAGTGGTTCATATCCCATGTACTTATCCTTCATCTTGATGGAATCTAAGTTTGAAAATATTGTTTGAAAAGCAAGGGAAAATATATATAGTGGATTTTGAGGTAATAAATGCTAGATTTACTAGAATAAATGAAAATAAATGGACATATGGTGATTTAGAAAAAAATGAAAGATATCTCAAAATGGGGTTCTAGAGAGGTCCTAGATAACAATGTAGGGGTGATGGTGTTTGTCAGGTTCCTATGAAAATTTTGGTAGGTCTTCACTTTAAAATGAATAGGAGCAAAGTAAAATTACCACTTATTGATCTTAAAATGACCAAATGATGATGTAGAGGAAATATATAGATTTCCTTTTAAAATTCCATGTGGGGAAAAATGTGTTAGGATTATATATGTGCATTCATAGAAGATGGCATGGCTATCTATTGTGCCTTTATTACACTTATGGATGTGGTGGTATGGCTTCTTGGATAGTCGTGTCTACACAGTTGTATGTCTAGAGGGCCTAGATGCCATCAATACATCTTCATAGTGCATGAAGACAACATAACATATATTTTAATAGTCATGTTGATGCATCTATAAAGGATGACATGTCTTTCTATTGCATCTATTTGGGACATGTGAATGTGGACACATGACTGATTTGATAGTTCACATAATATCATCACTAAGTTTAAAGAGAATGGGTTGACTAACTATTTCCAATGTGGATGCATGACATGAATAATAGAATAAAGATAGTTCTAAGTAAAAATATTTTTCAAACTTTCAAAATTTCTCCTTCAAACATGTCAAATTTTATGTTTTTCTGACCTCTTATGACAAAAATGTCAAGATAATGTTTTTTAGGGAACAAAAATTGACTTAGGCTAGACATATCACTTCTTGAGGAAACACAAATGTTACTTTAAAAAATTAGGTTTTTAATATGAGAATATCTTATCCATTGGGTAATGGAGTCAACTTGAAGATTGATGGAATAGAAAGGAAACTAAGGAACATAACTGAATATACTAGATAAGATGTCATGAAAAATTGCCTTGAGGTCTGTACACTTAGCAACTGGTAATGAAAGGAATAAATAATTAGTTCAACCCAATATATGAATTTTTTTCTATGGGAAATGATTTTCATTGTCATGAACATCCAATAGTGGAAGGGTCTAGTGTCTTTATTTCCCACTACCTAGTTTAGTAGGGTAACCATAAATGAGAGTTCTTCTTTAATATATGCTATGAATAGGATCTTAGGGACTTTAGAATTCCTCTCTCTTTTTTAATTAAATTAGTATTTATTGATAGTGGTTAAGCATTTATTAGTATCCTAATCCCAATGTGTCTCCCCATGCTTAATACTGATACTTAACAACTCAGCATGAATGGGGATCCTCATTGTCATTCCCATCACAAATCCATCTATTTTTTCCATAAAGTGTCTAAAATTTAACCTAATTTATCTTATTTGGGGGTTGTAGTATTTCAAATAAGAAAATACCAACTCTTAACACTATACTGAAGTGGGTAAAGTCTCTACTTGTGGTAAGCCACTTTCTATGAGGTGTTCAACTAGCAATGTTAGGCTTTCAGAATTCAATCTCTTTTAAATGTCCTCAATATCTACATGTTTAATTTGAGACTTGGATATATTTATGAAATCATAGTCCAAAATAAATAGTGGCTCATATCCCATGTACTTATACTTCATCTTGATGGACTCTAGGTTTGCAAATGTTGTTTGGAAAGCAAGGGAAAGTATATATGGTGGATTTAGAGGTAACAAATGCTAGATTGACTAGAAAAAATGAAAATCAATGGACATATGGTACTTTATAAAAATATGGAAGATATCTTGAACTGGGGTTCTAGAGAGGGCCTAGATATAAATGCATGGGTGATGGTATTTTTTTGGTTCCTATGAAAATTTTAGTAGGTCTTCACTTCAAAAGGAATAGGAGAAAAGTAAAACTACCACTTATTGATCCTAAAATGACCAAATGATGATGCAGAGACAATGTAGAGTAAAAAATACTCTATGTTTCATTTTGATTTTCAGTAGCACATGATCCAGATCACTGTCCCCACATACTTTGGTTCGAGATGGCGAAGTTTTGAAATATAGTGCAGGCTCTAATTTTCTTTTGATTCTTTTTTCTCTAAGTGTTGAAGTCAAGCACAAGCTACCAAGTATCATCATCTGAGGCACCTTTCATATTTTTTATAAGTTGGTCGAGACGTGCCATGTATGCCATAGTAATTTAGTAGAATGCGACAAGTGTCAACATTTGCATTTCATTTCAGCATTCGCATTTCAAATCTCTTTTAAGTGAAAGGTTTCAAAGCTAAGTATTAGGATTAGGTGGAAAGCACCAAGTGGCAATCATGGAAGGTCTCAATTTGCTTTTCTAAAAGTGATGGAAGATGCCACATATCCTAGTAAAAGAGAATGAAATCCATCACATGTCGAGATCTGAATTATCTTCATTTTTGCTTCACCGATATAATAAGGACTATGGTGGGTCTCAAGTTTTATTTCTAAAGCAAGCAGAAGCTGCCAGGTGTCACTGTCTGTGTAAATATGAAATGAGACCTAGTTGTTTCTATGATATAAATAGAGTAAAGTAGAGACTGCCATGTGTCACCTTTCATAGGTTTCTAAAAAGGTAGCTAAAAGAAGCGGAGATCACCATGTAACCTTAGATAAGTAAATCAAAAAGTGCCACGTGTCTTTTGATGAAGCAGCGGAGATTGCCACCTATCCCTATGCCCCTTTTAAAGTTACTTGGGTAAGAAATGTTATGGGTCTTATTTCTCTTAAGTTGTTTAGGTTTTGAGGAAGCGGATTGTGACAGGTGTCAAAGGTGGAACACTCATAAGCAAAGACAAAAGGAGTATAAATTACACAAAAAGTGCCACGTGTCTTTAGTAGGTTCTGTGAAAGCTACCAAGTGTCATTTTTTGGTGTCTCCTAAGTAATAAGAAGGTTTTCAAAGAATTGGCTAAGTGTCATCTTCTGTTTAAGAGAAGGGGGTGTCCTACGATCAGTTGAAGCCAATGAACTGCCAGAAGATGGAGCATTTCAAAATTTATGAAATATCTTTTGTTAGACACTTCCAATTTAGTTAAATTTTAGTTGGGCTGTTAGATTGGGAACAAGCAGACAATCCAGAGTGAATCCAAGGCTATAAATAAGGGTGTAGAGATCACTGAAAGGATCATCATCAGATACCAGAGAGAATTTTTTGAGAGAATTATTGTCAAGAGTTTAGACTTTCTAGAGCTGTGACTAGGAATATCATTTGCCTTTGTTCTATTTTCTTAAGTTGGAAAGTTTATGTAACTGTGCATGTTTTTGTGCCTCTTATGTGACTAGAGAATTAATAAGAAGATTGAATCATGTGCCTTTGTTGATACTTTCTGTGTCATTGCAAAAGTAGTCTAGGCTGTGTTGTCAAGAGTTTTAGACTTTCTAGAGCTATGATTAGGAATGTCATTTGCCTTTGTTTCATTTTCTTGAGTTGGAAGGTTTATATAACTGTGGGTGTTTCTATGCCTCTTATGTGATTGGAGAGTTCAAATAAGAAGATTGAACCTTGTGCCTTTGTTGATATTTTTTGTATCACTACAAAAGTAGTCTATGTTGTGAGCCTCTATTTCTATTATTTCCATCTTTTACATTGATCATGCACTTGTTTGCTCTTAAATGTAATTGAATTAAGGTCAAATTACATTCAAGCGCATCACCATAGTTAGATTTTCTTTCTTGCATTTATGTTTATGTTAAAATTCCTATCCCTTTTCCCAGTATACACTTGATATAAAGAAGAGATTAGCTTCTTAAAAATCTAGAGGTTGTTTCAAGTTGCAAGTCCCACATCTTGAAACTTCCCATTGTTAGTGTTAGAACAAGCACAATTTTAAACATCATTTGTTTTTGGCATGCCCGGTGGGACCAATCTTGAAGTTTCTTTCAAGATCATATCAACACCAAAGAGCTATGAGGAGTCATAGATGTGGACCAGTAACCAGATCACAATATACTATAAATTTAGGTATTCTTTTGCCACCTTTGGTAACTAGTCCAAGAAGAAGAGTCAACCAGTTTATACCAATACTAAGAGCAAATATGGGAGCCCCTATACCCCCAAGAAATTATGCAAGTTGGGACACTGGTAGTCCTCTAATTCTCCCAATACCACCAGCCACTTCAGACCCTATCCCAGTGAATGCCCTAAAAGCTATGCCCAAATTTAGTGGGCAAGACTTTAAAACACCTGAATAACATCTGTAGGATGTATCAAATGTCTGTGATATACATGTTGTCACACAACAAAATGTGACCATAAGATTATTAGCAGCTTCTTTTAAAGGGAAGGCTCTAGAATGGTATTAGTCTTTGACCCCAAATACCATATCTATATGGGATCAGCTTAGAGATCTTTTCTTTGAAAGATTTGAAGAGAAGGGTGATAAGTCTTCTTTGTTACAATGATTAATTACCATTCAAAGGGCACCACAAGAAGCCATGACTGACTTCAATTCTAGATTTCAAAAGACTTGGGAAAGAATCCCTACTATAGTTAGACCATTACTAGGTATGGATATAGTATTTTATCTTAAGGCTTTGAATTCAGATATATCTGTTATGATTCGTGCTCTTGGAGGACACACTTTTCCTGAGGCTTATGACTATGCAATCAGAGCTGAGAATAATTTGATAGATGCTGGAAAGTTACCCCTAAGGCCTCCCATGCCCATGTTCCCAAAAATTTCCTTACCATTACCTCAAGAAGCCCCTAAATCTATAACCCCACCTGTGTCTATGTACATATATCCTTAACCACCTACTAAAGAAATTGTCCCCACTCAGTCATCTGAGCTAGATGATATCAAGAATATCTTGAGGACATTTTATAATGAGCTAATTAATATAAAAAGATAGTAGAATACTTATACTAAACCCCAATACCAGGGCTATCAAGGAAATAGATTTTCATCTCAGCCAAACCAATACCAGGGTCCTCCGAGACAAAATAACCCTCAGCCAGCAAACCAATTAGTTATAGTCCCCACACCCTCATAGACTATTCCTCCCAATTCAAATAGGGAGATTGTTCCAAGAAAAAATAACTATGTAGATAACACTAATGCCTGGTGTTTTCCTTACAATAATGCTCATATGCCTAGAGATTGTCCTATGGGTAATCTGAAACAAAAGGTGGTAGAGCAAAGAAGAATGGATGGTCAATTTGCAAGTTTTAGTGACAATCAAGCCTACTAGTCTTCTGGTATGCAAAATTTAGTCTTAATAGATCAGATGCAAGGGATGTCTTTGCAACAAGAGGAAGAAATATCTCTAAAATATGCTTTGTTCTCATGGGTTGAAGATGAAGAATCAATAGTCTTGAATGAAGTCTCTGCTTCCAAGAAACCAGTGGTGCCATTAGACTACTACACTAGATCAAAGAGAAGAATGCTGGAACAACCTAAAGTTGTAAACAATGAAGTTATGGAGAATACTCTATTTCAAGGTCATGAAAACATAGCAGTTAGACAAGAAGTGTTTCAGCCAGTGCAGAACCACATAATTTCTATACATATTTAAGAAAGGACAAGGTATCCTTATTTTCCAAGAATTCAAACTTTGGGACCAATTAATGTGGTGGATCAACTGAAGATGACCCCAACACAAGTATCAATTTGGGACATATTAGCTATTCCTGAACAAAGGACACTATTACAAGAAGCTCTTCAAAATCAAGCAATTCCCAAATGTACTGAAGGACCTGCTGATAAAAGAAAGCTCAAAGACATAGTTCATCTATAGATAATAGCCTTAGTGAACAACGAATCAGAGGTAAGCAAATCCAAATTGTATTCCTTTTATTTAACTAAGATAGGTGACTGGACTAAGCATAATCAGGGATAAGAAAATAACCAGTTGTTAGCTATGATGCATAGAGACCCAAATGAAAATTATAACTCTACTGGTCTGGGCACTTATATTATTTTTGATGAGGACCATGAAATCCCAAATTTTTTAAGGGAAGAGACACCAACTACTCAAGGATCCAAAAAATATTCAAAAATTTGGACTTTAAATTTTGATGGGGCTAGAAGTAAAAATGGTGTTAGAGCAGGAATTTGTCTTACTGCTCCAAATGGTGAGAAAATTTTAAGAGCTATCCATTTTCAATTTTCTTGTACTAATAATGATGAAAATTATGAATATTTAGTACATGGGCTCTTATTAGCCAAGAAAAAGGGAATAAAGAATCTAATAATAAAAGGAGATTCAGAATTAGTAGTAAAATAAATTAAAGAAAAGGCAATATCAAAAAATGTTAGGATGAAATCCTATAAGCACAAAATTTGGGATTTAATAGAAGATTTTGAAGCTTTTAATATTGAAGTAGTTCTTAGGATTCAAAATTTTGAAGCTAATAGGATGGCACAGATTGGTTTGCAGTTTGATCAACAATTGGCCTATTAGTTAACAATGAGTCAGTAAAGGTTATAGTAAGGCCAACTATCCCAAATAATGATGAGAATTGGAAAGTATTTGAGAATTATTTTCAAGTACTCTCATTCTTACAACAATTAGGGGAATTTGTTGATCAATTGCAACTAAATATTGAAGAGGCATATGGGGATCAAATTATACAACTAAAGAATAATAAGCTTCCCAAAGGTTTAATCACTTTAGAGAGCCTTTTTGATCTAGAAGATGTAAGCCTGGAGAAGAAAAGGTTCCGATCAAACAAAGTAGATTACTCTAAAATTGAGGTGAGTGAAGGGAAAAAATTAAAAGTTGGAAATTATACAACTCAAGTAGAAAAGGAAAGGCTAATTGAATTATGCAAAAAATATGATAGAGTCATAGCCTAGAGCTATGAAGACCTTCATGGGTATAATAGATACATCATTCAGTACACAATAGAACTGACTGAAGGATCTAAGCATGTCAGATAGAAATAGAGGCTAGTGAATCCAAGGATTGAGCCTTTAATGGTGGACGAGTTGTAGAAACTTTTAGATTTTAAAATAATTTTTCCAATCAAACACTCAACCTGGGTATCAAATCTGGTACCAGTTAGGAAAAAGAATGGTGATATAAGACTTTGTTTAGATTTTAGAGATCTAAACAAAGAATATTTGAAGGATCACTATCCCTTGCCCTCCATGGAACAAATTCTACAAACTATGGCTGGATCAGAGAGATTCTCTTTGCTAGATGGTTTCTCTGGATACAATCAGATTTGGTTGGCTAAAGAAGACCAATACAAGACTGCTTTTACTACCAAATGGGGAACATTTACATATGTTAAGATGCCATTTGGCCTATCAAATGTTGGAGCCACTTTTTAGAGAGCTACGGATGTTGCATTTGGAACTGATAAATAAAATCATCCTAATTTATCTTGATGATCTTACTATTTTTTCAAAAAATGCTACTGATCATTTTGATCATTTAGAAGCTGTGTTTAAAAAATGTCAAGAATTTGGAATATCCTTGAATCCTAAGATATTTATCTTCGTTGTCCCTCAAGGCAAATTATTGGGACATATAGTATCTAAAGAAGGAGTCTCCATAGAGCCAAAAAGAGTGGCAGCTATAATGAACTTACCTCTTCTAGTAAATAAGAAAGCAATTTAATCTTTCTTGGGAAAGATTAATTTCATCAGTCGGTTTATATCTGACTTTGTAGGCTTAGTAAGACCAGTGGCACTCTTGCTGAAAAAAGACCTAATTTTCAAGTGGACTACGGAAGGAAGGTAAGCCTTTGAAGATGTCAAGAAATCTATCTCAACAGCTCCAGTACTTAGAAACCCAGATTTTTCTAAGCCTTTTGTAATCTATGTATATGGAGGAGAGCTCAGTATTGCTGCTATCCTAACATAGAAGGATGATAAATAGGAGGGAGAGCATCTAATAGCCTTTTTCTCAAGGACTCTTAAGGAATATGAAACTAGATATAACTTTGTAGAAAAAGAAGCATATGCTATGGTAAAAGCTCTCAAAAAGTTTAGGCATATAGTATCAGGAAGTAAAATTTTGATACTTGTAGCACATCCAAGTGTCAGAGAATACATCATGGAGGGTGAAATTACTGAAAAAAGAGCAAACTAGATAACTAAGATCCTTGAATATGATGTAGAAGTCAAACCCACTAAATTAGTCAGAGGTAGGGGTTTGTGCCAATATATGACTTAAGAGCTTGAAAAGATGATACCTAAAGAGATAAATTCAGGAATAGAAGAAGAAATTGTATTGAGAATACAAGAAGTTGACAGGAATCCTAGGTCACAAGCAAGATTCGTTTTATGAAAAATGGGATTTACCCAAGAGAACTCCCTCAAAATAAGAGAAGATACTATAGGATGCAAGGAGTTCATTTTGTTTTAATTGAACAGGTTCTTTTGAGAAGAAATTCTGATGGCAAATTGTTAAGATGTGTAAAAAAAGATGAGGCTAAGAAAATACTACATGAAATGCATCATGGAGTATCAGGTGGACATTTTTATACAAAGACCATAGCTATAAAGATAAGTGAAGTAGGTTATTTTTGGCCTACTTTATTTATAGAATGTTATCAGCTGGTTAAAAAATGTAAATCTTGTCAATATTATATGGGGATGAGAAGGAATGCAGCAATGCCTCTTAGTCCTATAATTGTGGATGAATCTTTTCCTCAATGGGGTCTTGACTTCATTGGAATGATAAATCTAGTGTCTAGCATGGGTCATAAATGGATCTTAATAGCCACAAATTATTTCACCAGATGGACCGAGGCAGTGCCACTCAAGGAAGCAATAAAAAATGTGATCCTAGTTTTTTAGGGAGTATCACTACTCATTTTGGGGCTCCTCACACCATAATTTTAGATAATGCTAAAGCATTTTTAGGGTCCAAAGTATTCGATTTTGCATTAAAGCATGGGATGTATCTAAAAACTTCTTCTAATTATTACCCTTAGGGTAGTGGTTTGGCAGAATCAACTAATAAGAACCTGATTAGACTCATCAAAAAAATAGGGGCTGATCATCATAAGGAGTGGCATAAAGTGCTTAATTTAGCACTGTGGGCTGATAGAATTATGCCTAAATAGGTGGTCAAAATGTCTCCATATGAATTAGTATATGGGAAACCTACTATAATTACCCTAGGCCTTGAGATTCCTTCTCTCTAGCTAATTAAATATATTGAAATTGAAGAAAATGGCCCCATGCAGGTCAAACTCACAGAACTTCTAGAAGTTCAAGAAAAGAGGGATGCAGCACATGATTCATTGATAAAACATCAAAAAATAATTAAAGGATATTTTGATAAAAGGACTTCAAATCCCCATTTTGAAATAGGCTCAATTGTTTTGAAATGGGATGCAAGAGCTACCAAACTAGGTCAACACACGAAGTTTGAGGCATTATGGACTGGCCCTTATAAAATTCAGGCATGTAAACAACAAAATTCATTTGATCTAGAAATGATGGAAGGTGAACCTAAAGAGATTCCTATAAATGGAATCTATTTGAAACATTTTAGTTCAAACTATGTTTTTTAGTGATTTCGGATCATGCAGGAGTTGTAGATTCTTTTTGAGCAGGCTCAAAAGTCCTTAGGGTCACCAATAACTGTAGAGTAAAAAATAGTCTACGTTTCATTTTGATTTTTAGTAGCACATGATCCAGATCACTGTCCCTGCATACTTTGGTTTGAGACGGTGAAGTTTTGAAACAGAGCGTGGGCTCTAATTTTCTTTTGATTCTTTTTTCTCTGTGTTGAAGTCAAGTTGAAGCTGCCAAGTATCATCATCTGAGGCACCTTTCATATTTTATATAAGTTGGTTAGGATGTGCCACATATCTCATAGTAATTTAGTAGGCATGACAAGTGTCGGCATCCGTGTTTCATTTTGGCATTTGCATTTCAAATCTCTTTTAAGCGAAAGGTTTCAAAGCTAAGTATCAGGATCAGGTAGAAAGCACCAAGTGGCAATCATGAAAGGTCTCAATTTACTTTTCTAAAAGTGATGGAAGATGCCATGTATCCTAGCAGAAGAGAGTAGAAGCCATCACGTGTCGAGATCTGAATTATCTTCATTTTTGCTTCACTAATATAATGACTATGGTGGGTCTCAAGTTTTGTTTCTAAAGCAAGCGGAACTTGCCAAGTGTCACTGTCCATGTAAATATGAAATGAGACCCAGTTTTTTCTATGATATAAACAAAGTAAAGTGGATACCACCACATGTCACCTTCTACAAGTTTCTAAAAAGGTAGCTAAAAGAAGCAAAAATCACCACATAACCTCAGATAAGTAAAGCAAAAGGTGCCACGTGTCCTTTGATGAAGCAATAGAGATTACCACCTATCCCTGTGCCCCTTTTAAAGTTACTCAGGTAAGAAATGTTGTGGGTCTTATTTATATTAAGTTGTTTAGGTTTTGAGGAAGTGGATTGTGATAGGTATCAAAGGTGGAACACTCATAAGCAAAGACACAAAAGGAGTATAAATTACACAGAAAGTGCCGCGTGTCTTCATTAGGTGTTGCGGAAGCTACCAAGTGTCATTTTTTGGTGTCTCCTAAGTAATAAGAAGGTTTTCAAAGAATTTTCTAAGTGTCATCTTCCATTTAAGAGAAGGAGGCATCTTGTGATCGGTTGAAGCCAATGAACTGCCAGAAGACAGAGCGTTTCAGAATCTATGAAATATCTTCTATTAGACACTTCCAATTCAGTTAGATTTTAGTTGGGCCATTAGATTGGGAACAAGAAGATAATCCAAAGTGAATCCAAGGCTATAAATAAGGGTGCAAAGATCATCAGAAGGATCATCATTAGATACCAGAGAGAATTTTTTGAGAGAATTATTGTCAAGAGTTTAGACTTTCTAGAGTTGTAACTAGGAATATCATTTGCCTTTGTTCTATTTTCTTAAGTTGGAAAGTTTATGTAACTGCTCATGTTTTTGTGCCTCTTATGTGATTGGAGAATTAATAAGAAGATTGAATCCTGTGCCTTTGTTGATACTTTCTATGTCATTGCAAAAGTAGTCTAGGCTGTGTTGTCAAGAGTTTTAGACTTTCTAGAGCTATGATTAGGAATGTCATTTGCCTTTGTTTCATTTTCTTGAGTTGGAAGGCTTATATAATTGTGCGTGTTTCTATGCCTCTTATGTGACTAGAGAATTCAAATAAGAAGATTGAACCTTGTGCCTTTGTTGATATTTTCTATATCACTACAAAATTAGTCTATGTTGTGAGCCTCTGTTTCTATTGTTTCCATTTTTTACATTGATCATGCACTTGTTTGCTCTTAAATGTAATTGAATCTTACATATAGTCTCACTGTGCTCAAGATTAAGGTCAAATTACATTCAGGTGCATCGCCATAGTTAGATTTTCTTTCTTGCATTTGTGTTTTTGTTAAAATTCCTATCCTTTTTCCCAGTATACACTTGATATAAAGAAGAGACCAGCTTCTTAAAAATTTGGAGGTTTTTTCAAGTCACAAGTCCCATATCTTGAAACTTCCCATTGTTGGTGTTAGAACAAGTGCAATTTTAAACATCAATAGACAATATATAGGTTTCCTTTAAAAATGCCATGTGGGGAAAAAAATTGTTATGCTTATGTATGTACATTCATGGAAGATGGTACGATCATCTATTGTGTCCTTATTGCATGTATGAATGTGGTGGTGTGGCTTTTTAGATAGTCATTTCTACATGTTTGTATGTTTGAGAGGGCCTAGATACGATCAATACATCCTCATAGTGTATGTAAACATCATAAGATAAATTTTAATACTCATGTTGATGCATCTGCATATAATGACATGTCTCTTTATTGCATCCATTTGGGATGTGTGAATGATTGATTTGGTAGTTCACATAATCTCATCACTGAATTCAAAGATAATGGGCTAACCAAGTGTGTCCTATGTGGATGCATAGACATGACTAATAGAAACAAAACAATTCTAAGTAAAAATATTTTTCAAACTTTCAATTTTTCTCCTTCAAACATGTCAAATTTTATGTTCTTCTAACCTCTTATGATAGAAATGTCAAGATATTGTATTTTAGGGAATAACAACTGACTTAGGCTATGGATATGAATTCGTGAGGAAATACAAATGGAACTTTCAAAACTTAGGTTTTTAGCAGACCAATATCTTATCCATTGGGAAATAGAGTCAACTTGAGGATTGATGGAATATAAAGGAAACTAAGGAACACAATTGAAAAGAAACACATGACACACAACAAAAAGTAAACACACTACACACAAAAAAATAAATAGAAACAAAAATGGTAGGGGACAACCTACCTTCACTCTTTATACAACTTCAAATAGTGACTGCTATATGATAGAAAGAGATGAGTGTCATCTCTATAATCTAAATAGTACATATAGTCATCATTAAAATTTCAAATTTTGAATGGCCCTATCAATAAGGAGTCAAATTTATTATGACTTCCTCTTGTTTCTCACCTTTTGTCCTAGATTAAGAATAAATAACCCATATGTAAATCACATATCAAGATTTTTGATCAAATATTTTTTTGACCTTTTTCTAAAGAGACATGATTCTATCAAATACTATGAATCACTCTTCTTTTATCTTTTATAGGTTCATGACTCTTTTCTCCAATGCATCTTTGAACTTATCATATTCAATAAGTTGAGCTAGATTTAAAGTAGAAAATTATAAATAAATAGGGATCATAGCATCTATCTCATATATTAGATGAAATGGAGACATTCTAATTGATCTCTTAGGCATGATTTGATCAATCCATAGTGCATCATATAACTTTTTATGCCAGTTCCTCTAATTTTCATCAACTAACTTATGAAAAAGGTATTTATATTTTTGTTAATTTATTTCACCTAACCATTACCCTAAGTGAAGTAATATGAATAATGTGCCATAGAGATACCATATTAGTAGTAAAAATTAATGAGATTAATAGAGGATAAATTAAAAGTGTTATCCATCACTATCTTCTAAAGAACACCAAATCTGGCTAGAATATCCTCCTTTATGAAGTTAAATATAAGTTTGCAAGTGGTATAAATTATTGGGATGGTTTCCACCCACTTCATGAAGTAGTTAGTGGATATAAATACATGAGTGTGTCCAAAACTATAATGAGGATTCATAGTTCTAATGAAGTCTATTCCCCATTGTTTAAAAGGTTCTTTGATGACCACATGTTTTAGAGGTAATGTTGTGAGCTCAAGATTACTAACAAAGTATTAACAAGATTCACATTTAGAAACCCATTCTTATGCATCCTTGAATATCATGGGCTAATAGTAATTATATTGAATTTTTTTGAATTTCATGACTAAAAATGAGAAATGTCCTCCACAAGCATTATCATGAGATGGTTCCAAGATTTTCCTTTATTTTTCTTTATTTACACACCTTAATAAGGTGACATCCAAATATTTATTTACCAAGGTATTATCCCAAATCACATATATAGTTGCCTTCAGCTTGAGATAACATCTTTACTTGGGTTTCAAATGAGCTAGGAATTCTCTATTTGAGAGGATGAATGCTATATCATAATACCATTATTCAAGGGAATCAATGAGGACCACCAATGGTAACTCTTCTTTTTCTTATTTTTTGATAATAAACAAATTAAATAATCAATTGGTAAGGCCCTTTCTCTTTAAAAACTTTATAGGTTTTATATATAAATCATACTCCTATACTTTAGCCATCCAACCACCCCATTTTGATCCAAGATATTATTGTGTAAGGATTGATTTTAGTGTTGAATCTGGGACCATGATAGTGGCATGAGAATTCAAGATATAAAACTTGAAATTTTTTACCATTATAACCATATCATATGCATGTTTTTACATTAATAAATATTTGAGCTCATTATATTTAAACCCATAACTCATAAAGGCAATCAAATATTCAATTTTTTCATTTTTTTGCACCAAGATAATAAATAAGGTATATTGAAATCAATAGCAATATGTAATGAAGTATTTATAGAAATCTAGGAAAGTTAAAATTGGTGACTTAAAAATTACTCCTTTGATCTCTTTGAATATTTATTTCCATCACCATTCCATTTGAAGTAGTTATTTCCACTCATCATATGTACAATATGCTTGGCGATTTTAGCAAAGTTGAGAATAAATCTTTTGACAAAATTTACCTTGCCAAAAAATGAGTGTCAGGTTTACTAGTTGGTAAGGACAATTTTTAGATGGATTTGACTCTACATTTATATTGGTACCCTCATTATAAACTACATGACCCAAGAGTTTACCTTTTATTACCATAAAGATATATTTTTTGGGATTCAAAGAGATACCATGAGAGCGAAACCTTACAAAAACTTTTCTCATATGCTCAAAATGGTTTTCTCTTTTATTTGAGAAGACTATGAAATCATCAAAATAAATAATAATAATTTTATTCTTTATTTCACTGAATACTAAGTTTATTTCCCTTTGGTATGTTTCTTCTGCATTGATGAGGCTGAAAGGCATTTTTATGTAAGTAAAAGTTTCCCATGGAGTAGTGAAAGGCATTTTTGAATTGATATTTTGTAGTTACTTAAAATTTATTATGTCTTGAGAAAATTTATAACACAAACATCATTTCATATCCTAGGACAAATTTTAGGATTTGGTTTACGATTGGAAAGGTATAGTTATTCTTAAGTGAATCTTGATTAAGATTATGAAAATCTATAGAGATTCTTGAGTTTCCCATTTTTATTTTAAATAGGCACTAAGTTGGCCACCAAAGTTTAGTGTTGGATAGGGAATATAATCTTATAATCAAGCATATTTTTTATTTATTTATGCATAGTGCCAACAATTTTTGGATTATAGTGCCTCAACTTCTGCCTAAATGGATTGACACCAGCTTTTAATGGAATGTTGTGTTGCATGTTTTTAGGTCTAAAATACTTTATATCAGTGTAGAACCAAGTGAATACATATTTTTATAGCTTAAAATGAGTGATGAAACTTCTACACTCTTCCTTAGAACAACACTTTTTGATGTTAACATGCCTCGGCTCTTCCATAGTGTCGATATTTAAATTATTATATTCAAGGGATCCTTTAGGATTTACCTAATTTTTTTGTTTGATGTACCTGTCATGTTTTTGAAAAATCTCTTCCAAATATATGATACCTTTTATAATTTTATTCCCTTTGAGTTGTATGTTTTTTTCATTTGACAAGCTATCCTTTCTATTGGGTGTTTGCATAGTCTATTCCTCTCTATCTTCCTAAAAATAATATTATATATAGGTAATAGAAGAATATTCTCTATAGGTGGCATAACTTCCATAAAAAAATATTTTTGAAATTATCCCTTTATTCTAAGAAAGTGATGATTTTTTCATCATTATTGAATACTTACCAATGTTTGGATTTATCTGACACACTAGGGTCATATACCATTTCAATGACATATCGGTCATTATCAAATTTAGGAGGAGGAATCATCAAAGAAGTGGATATATATAGGACATCAACTTTGGAGTTTTTTACTCTCAAGATTGTAATTATAGAGAATGCTTAAAAGGCTTTGATATAGACCCAAACCATATTTCTATAGTGTTTGAGTCTATCATTTTTTACCTAGTATTAAATTCAAACCTGCTTGACTGATAATTCTACATCACCTTATGCTTTGAGGTTATGGATGCCCATTTATTCCACTATTTATAATCCTAGTATTAATGCTTCATATTCGATAATATTATCTATGCATTCAAGCTTAAGTTTGTATGAGAAAGGAAAATATTCCTTATGTGGAGAAGTCAACAACATTCCAATTCCTAAACCAGTTATTGAGAAACTTTTATCAAATTTTAGAGTAAAAATATCATCAGAGTCACCTTCTACTAACTTGAGGATTTCCAAGTATTTTTTAGACATCATCATGTAAGTTCCAAGCCCTATTTCTTCATATAAGATGTCTACCCTAGGATCATTTGATTTTTACACTTCAAGTTTAGCTTTCGGTTCTAGAAGTAACTTGTCAATAACTTCTTTCATGAGAATAATTGCCTAATTTCAATCTAGTTTGATTTTTTCTTTGAGATATCTAAAAAAATACTTATTCAAAAACATCTCATAGGTAGGGGGAATGTTTTCTATCAGTATGGTCATATTCATCCTCTTTTGGGGAAAATAATATAGAAAAACTTATGAATATTTTATTTGCCCAACTATTGGCACCTATTAAAATCCATGTTGAAGCAACATCTAAATGTTTTAGTGAAAGTCAAACCCAAAGCGTGAGCAAATTTGGATGGAAATACATTTTTTAAGGATCCTAAATTAATTATATAGTTTTTCAATATCTATCCACCTATAAAATAAGACACATAAATTCTTACTCCTTTCATTACTTTGTGTAGTGAAGGATACATTATTATGCAATTTGGAATCAACCAACTTGATATGTGCTCCTTGGGGAGATGTGTTAATAATTTTCCCCTTAATGAACTTGACCAATTTATCCAATTATTTAATATTATTTATAAAGGTATTCAATTTTAAAAATATGAACCTTATTATTATTCACGTGATCAATTATGTCAAAAGAAGGATTAATAGGTTCTTCATGAGGAGAGTTCGAGCTCTCAGACCTTTCTAGTTGTTTATCCTTTGAGAAATTTGACAAAGGGGTTCCTCTGTTGAGGAAAAATCTAGGAATAATTGTAACTTTAGGATCCTCTTTCATATTTTGTTATCATTTTTTATTCTTTTTATAAGATATCATCCCCTCATTTTGAGCTTGGATGAATACTACATATGAATGACTATTCATATCCTCAATACTTTTTTCATAATCATTGCCATTGGGTTTATATTATAAATAACCCAAAGTGGAGTGATCATCAGGTTATTAAAATTCAAGATCATAGGTTCCAAAAACACATTCTTTAGGTGGTTATTCAATAATTTAAAGTTGTAGCATTATGGCTATTTTGAGACAACTCAAACCATCATGGTCGTTGGTGGCATGAAAAATGCAGGAGTAGTGAAGAACAATGGGTGTTGCTTCAATAGCAAGAGGATGGGTTGATGAAGGAAATCTAGGATGAAAATTACCGTGATATGTAACAAAATTACTCCTAGGTATATCCTTGTATGGAGTATTTTGTGATTGAGGGGTTTTTTTTAAAATCCTGGATATCATTTTCCTATTTTTGAATTAAAGGGTCTACTAAATTATGCTCTTTACTTGTTAAGATGTATTTATTCATTTTTACAACCATGACCATGTCATATTCAATTTTAGTAAATTAGGTTTATACATATTACAATATTTTGGTGTTATTTATTCATAGGAAGAAACTTACCTCAAGTACTTGTGTATTTAGAAAGAAATATTTCTTATTTTATATCATGGGATTGATAGTAGCTAAAATTTTATTCACTAGCTTGTTGAAGTAGGATATGAAATATCTCATAGGATCATGAGAGTTTTTATTTATTTGAGAAAATTATGCCAAAAGATAATGTTTTTCTTCCTCAAGTTTAAACAATTTCTAAAATTTACCTCTCATTGTTTTCCAATCTAGAATGGAAGCAACAGGTAGGTGATGGAACCATTTTGTGGCTCCTTCAGCCAATGTTCCCATAAACAATATAACTAACACATATTTATGTTTGAAATTAAGGATGACATATGTGGATAAGAAATCCTTTATGTTTCTATCAATGTGTTGTCTCCCATCACCAGTGAACTTAGGTAAATTATTTCTTGAGCCTTTTGGAAACTCGTGAAGTTGAGCACCTAAATCCAATGGCCCTATATGATTACCCAAGATACAAAAACATCCATATTATGAAGGTTTATTACTTTAAGGATGAATATATCTAGTAGTGATAAATTTTTTCTCAAAGTTTTTACTTCTTTTATTTGTTTTGGTGAAAGTATGAAACTATATTATTCTTGTAGATCAAAGAACACATCAAAAAGTCCCTTTTTCTTTATGGATCTTATGTACCTTCTAACTAATAAGATGGTGAAAAGTAACAAGGATATATAATCACTATTATTTCGAAAATGAGTGTGATAATTCTTTGAAAAAAATTAGCATTTTATTCCTCTTAATCTAACATGGTTTTAGCTCTTTGAAAATGAGAGTTATCCACCCTATGGTCCTAGGCAAACTTTCATAAATTAGAAGAAATATTTTATTATGTAGCTTATATCCAATCAAGGTTTGGTTGGATAATTAGGTTATGAATTCTGGGGATAGTCAAGCAAATTACTATATCCAAAATATTGTGGGTTGCATGAAAAGTATAGAACATTCCCCATGGTGGGTGCCAAAAATTATTAGTGAAATATTTGGTACTCTATTTCAAATTAGGATTTCATAATAATGTAGGAGATAAAATGTCTATCCTCTATTATAAGGGGAGGTTACCTTTATTGAATGCAGTAAAACATATTATAAGGTATGTAAAATATTTATAATTTGAATGGGGGATTTACATTTATAACATTTAATTGAAATAAAATGATAAGAAAGAAGATGAAGAGTCACAAGCAAATGAGCAAACACAGATTTCATTTGATTGCACAATGAAATAAAAAAAAGAGTAGTTTACTTTAATATATCAGATGTAATTAATGCTTGTAACAATTAAATATATATAAAACTAATAAAAATGCATAACTACTAAGGAAATAAATAGACACAAAATTCAAGTAATTCATCATTGTTTGACAAAGACTGAACACAAGTTTTCATTTTTCTTCCTCTTCAAGTCTCCAAATTATAAACATCAAAAATCCCCTTCTATAATATCCATTTCATGTATCTATAACAAAGGGAATGGGTTGACCCTTAACATTCCAAAAATAAATTTTTACATTCTAAGTTCTTTCATATTCTACCCTTTATAATTTTCAATTTTACAAAAAGGAAAAAATGAATTTACCAAAATAGAAGCTAGACAAAAACATAAAAGATAAATTTCATACTTCACTAAGCATTTTTTTGTGGGATAGGAGTAGTTACAAATGGATTGGAAGAATTTGAATCTTTCTTGACTTGTTCTTTGTCTCGTGTTACCTTGAATCTCTAGAATACCTTAACTACTTCATGAGATTCATTGCTTTTTGAAACTACATGATGGCAACATGTGAATCATCTCTAGGAAATAAATTTCAAGGTGCAAGGAAATTTATACAACTCTTCCAACTGAGTATTCAACTCTTCTAATGAAAATTGAATTTTACTGAGGGTCATCATTCAAGGTTTGTTAAATTTATACTCAATGAGAATATATTCATTAGCTAATTTTTTATACCATATGTGCAATACTCCCATCTTATTTGTATAAGTGGAAATAGATTGCATCTAAATTGGTGGAGATCATACTGATCTTTTCTTCACCCATTTCTCTATTTTCTTTCAACTCCTCAATTGCTCTAGTCATGATATCCATTTTTTGAAGTATACATTCTGTAAATTTGCATGATGTATTATCTTATTTTTTATCAAATATATTTACATGCACCATAATTTTAGCTTGAATTAAAATCATCTTTTTTATGTCACCTATCATCTCTTCCCACACTTTTAAATCAATAGTGTGAGATATGACCTATATGTGGATGTCCTGCACTTATTGATCAATAAGGTCATAAATTTTCATGAAATATTTGATATAATTCATTCCATTTATGAGAAAGTCATCCACCCATGATTTTATGTTTTTTACATAGGTTTTATGTCTGATGATTATATAAATAGCCTCCTTGCTAATTTCTAGAAATTGTCTTGGAGTGTCAACCTATGGAGCTGCAAGGGTTTGAACAGGGTTGAGTAAATAGTTGACACAGTTTGCCAATTATTTGATCTATCCTTTGAGTTATTATTGAGTTAACTCATCTTAATCTTTTAGACATCTAAACTTGTCCACAAATGGCTTTATACCCAAACTTTAGACAAATTCTTACCAATCATTGAAAATCTAGCCTAAGAATTTCAAAATGTCTTGAATTTTATTTCATAACATGTAATTAAATCAATTTGGCCCATAAATCAATTTAAAAGAGAAATTTCATACATTATTTAAATCCAAACTTGCACTAATATTCAAAAGACTAAAATGGATTAATCCTAATTGAATTCATCCATGAGTAAATAAATGAATTATCAAAAAGGGAAATCAACAAATATCTTAAGTTTTCATCATTGGCTTTTGTGAGTTGTCATTTTTGGAAAATATCCCACCCATGCTTATTCTATGTTAATCATGAGAAATTGACACATTTTAACCCTAATAGAATTAACTAATCCAACCAAGGTTAGGATTTAACTCATTCCAAGTCATTTCAAAGCCTATAAAAGCAAGCCTAGAGTTTTTCATTTGGAGATCTTGGATAGAGTAAGGTTATAATGTAGGATTTGATGTATGATGCAAATACGTAGTGTTATAATGCCAAAATTGAGCCAAGGCAAGCCATTTTCAAGAAACATCAAGAAAAATCCAAATAACCATAGTTCTAAGAGGAGATGGAAAGAGCCAAACCCCATTGATTCAGACTTGTTGAGCATAATCTAAGCAAGCCAATGAACACATCATTTGGAGCATTCAAGGATTTGGTAAGGAATTTGTGTGAAAGTTTATTTTCCATTTTTATTTGAGATTTTTCATTTATTGTTTTTTAACCAAGTTCCCCCTATGATCTAGAAATGAAGGTGTTAAGCTTTGTTAGTATGTTTATTTTCATTCTGATTTCCTTTTGAGACTAACACTTGATCCAACTACCCCTCTATCGTCAAATTCCTAGCATCATAAATGGCATGTCTAATGGGACCCATAATATCTCATGTACCAAGGACATAAATATGTAGCTTTTTAATATTCATTTGGATACTTAAAGCTCTCTAAAATTTATTTTCTAACCTTATTTTGGCTAGATTTGATTTTGGTTTATTTCTAAGAATTACATAAAAATTGATGATGGTTAGGTACAACCAATGTATACACATAATATTTTTATCCTTTTATCAAATAATGATGTTTTTAATCTTATAATAACCCATAAAGACTCAATCTCTCTAAGTGCATGCCCTAAGGGGTGCATAAAAAAGGGGTGGGTAGACCTTTGGTGCTTTGTAGGATTGTTGTCCCTTTTTCCATATTATTACCAATCTAACTAGTTCCTAAAACCTTTTCCTAAGCTCTCTCTTCCCTTGCATAGACTTCTATTCTTTTTCCTCTTTCTATCCTTCATTTCCTTGTTTGGCACCCTTTTAAACTAATCAACCTACTAGGTTGACCTAGTCAACCTAGTACAATTTAGGGACCCTTTCTCATTTTTGGCTTGTTAGCCTCCTAGTTGACCTAACACAAACCTAGTGAGTTATCCTAAAAATGTGCTATGTTAATTGGGTTGACCTAGCATAGTCAACATATCCAAATTATTTTAGGGTAAGTTTTACGTATATATACAAGGTCATTTTGGTCATTATTAGAATATATAATCAAGAGTTATTGTTCACTCATATTTCTTCATAATATGCTCTTCCACCATTCTACTTGAGAAGACTTAGCTTAGGTTTCTTATTTTAGAGAATCTAGTCTTCTGGATAGGTCTTGGATTCTTTAGCCTAATAAAGTGATCCTTATGAACCATAACAACCTCTTGTAAATACCCTTTGGATAAGGGAGAGATTGAGACTCGATAGGTTCAGATTTAGGTAAGTATATTCTAACTTTGTTCTCCTCTCTTTTAGTAGATAGAAATAGCATAAGTGTTGGCTCGAATAATATTACTATTCATATTCCATGTATTAGGTGTTATTCATACTTAGTTTAAGGTTATCTATACATGTTTTGATTGATTTTATTTATTAACCCCCACTTTGTGCCACAAGATTTGGTATGAAATAGATTAGATTTACTTTTCTTGTTATTATATTAGTGAAATATCAAATCATAGGATTCTTTTAGGGTGGTTGTGTGATTGTGTTAGACTATAGGCTTTGAAACCCTATCTCACATGGTGTGTCATGAAAATTGATCCCCTAATTAGGTCTAGAAAATATTCACATTGGTCATATTCTTGCTTAACAATTATATGCTCCTGAATTAGAAGGGTAGGTATGCTTTATCCCATCCAATCTCGGATTGATTTATGGACATGATGCATTTCCAATTACATACATTTTAGTGAACCCAACATGAATCAAACCCTTACAAGATTTATTTCACTTATTAAATTTTTATTCATCATTATTTTTTATCATATCTTTACTATGCTAGATTGACCTTATTAACATAATTATTTATTTATATGCATAGGTTTGTAAGAATAGGCAACTGGCTCAACTAACTCAACCTAGTATAGGTTTTTAGAACTTGAAAATTTCCATTCAAATAATTAGATCAACTAGCTTAACTTAGTATAAGTTCTTTAGGTTTTTAGCCTTTTTTTCACCCTACTAGGTTGATCGGGTCAACCTAGCAAATTTTTAGCACTTTTTCAGTAAGTTACTATATAGGTTGATTGAACAACTTGACCCAGTTTGTAGTTTTAATAGTTTTCTCCAAGGTTATTGATAAAAAATATTTTCCTTTTCATCTCTAAACCATTCAAGTTAGTTTATATTCCTCTATATATTTATTTTTTATGCTTTCCTTTCATAGTTTTCAATCTTCAAAACTACCTCTGCACAGTCAACTAGGTCAACCATGTGGACCTAGTTCTATGTTATGTGTTTTTTGAAATAACTAGGTCGAACTGACTGACCTAGATTACTTTTAGACTTTACTTCCACAGTATAGGTTTGACCCTATTCTATATGATTGTCCACATAGTTTCTCAAATATACCTTGTTTCAATGTTGGAATTAACCATATATGTTAATCACATCTTTCTTTTCAGTTGGTTGCATGTTTAAAATAGTTTAAATAGTCTAATTAGGGTATTTTAAATCAATCACTTAGTTGCACTATTTCTATTTTTTTCACACATGGCCAAACCACATAAACATCAACAAGCATTTAACATTTGACTACCTAGGCCAACCTATTTGGATTTCATCACCAAGGGGGGATCTGACTTGATTCTTTGGTCAAGTATAAAGCATGGTTAATGGTATATTTTGGCTAGGCACACATTACCCTTATTACTATGGCATGTAATGTGAGGGGGTAGTCCCCAATACCAAGCCTATATTATTACCACTACAGTCCCTTTCATCCTAAACTTACCTAAAACTATCCATATATTTCTATCTAGTACCTTGCTTACAACTAATTTCTTTTCACACTTAAAAATCATTCCTAATAATCTAATCAACATTCTAGGTTGACCAAGTAGCTAGATTTAGTTTCATGTTATTTTCTTGCTCGTTGATCAATTATGTGTGCAAAATCTTATATTAACTAGTGTTAGTATAATATTTTGCTTTCTGTACATCAATTGGATTGGACAACATCAATTTAGTTGATTATGTGTTTCCTTTCTACTCTTACTTTCTTAGATGAGCTGTAAATTATCTTGTTTTATTTCCAAGATTTTTTTCAATCTTTTCCTATTTTTTGTTCACTATACTAGGTCAACCTTATCAACCTTGTACTTTTTATAAATTTTGTGCACTATATGAGATTGACCTGGTCAACCTAATATAGTCCACAAGCCCTATTTCTTGCACTAGGTTGATTTGGTCAACCTAGTTCTATTTCTTATCTTTCCTATTTTGCAATCTAGTTTCCTATTTCTCTAATATTGCATTTTTTTCATCTCTCTTCAGTTAGAATGAGGTCTCCTATTAGAATATTTTTAGACAACCTAAATCCATTTGGATACTATATGGGATGTTCATCCTCTCTTTCTTTTTCTCCCAAGAGAACCATCACTCTTGGGGAAAATCTCCTCCTCCTTCATCTATGAACTATAACATGGTGCAAATAACACCTCAAGATGAATTTTATGGATCCAATCCTTTCCATACTTATCAAGATACTTTTTAAAATCTCCAAACCAATGTAGGAGTGATTGATACAAATATATTTAATAATCCCATTAATAACCCTCATTCTAATAATCCTCCCCCTAACACTAATTTAGGGAGAGCTCTAATCAACACTAACTCACCTCTTGATACAACCCAACTCTTAGCTCAAGTCATTCAATGAATGAACATCATGCAAAAATCTAATACCAACCAAATGATACTACTTCAACAACACTTAATTAATGTGACTAATTAACCTCTAACTATTCATCCTCAAGTTAATCCTAATTATATTCCTCCACCTCTTAGGTATGCCTCAAGTAATGTTATTACTCAACCTATAATGAATAACAAGATTATTCAAACCATTCAAAATGAGCCTTTATCTCCCTTCATTGTATTAATTGATATTGGTAACATAACTCCAACTATAAAATATGATGGGACTAAAGATCTTGCTTAATTCTTCAAAGCCTTTGGTAACCTTTACAAAGAGTGGATCTAAACTAATATATTTACCACAACTAAACTATTAGTCAAAACTTTCACTGGTGATGTATTAGAATGATATAATCAACTTCCTCAACATTTTATTTGGCAACTTGAAGATTTGTTCAATCCATTGGTTAAAGAGTTTCAACATAATGATAGTCCTAAAATTATGTTATTCACTTCATAAATGCTAAATGATCTCCTAATTAATCATCTCATAACTTTATTAAAATATGGAAATATTTATCTCAAAAATCTGATCATAATATGAATGATGATAATTTATTCAAACTCTTTATTACCACTTTGACTCCCACTCTTCAATACAAGGTTTGAACCTTTGCTCCTCAAACTCTTAATGAAGCTCTTGACCAAGCTAAGCATCAATACTTTCTTATGAAGCAATTTGAACCCAATCATAAAATTCTTAAATGATCTTTTCAAACATTTAATGCTATTGCTAGTAATACTCCCCAAACCAAACCTAGAGTTTCCAAATTTAATGTTACTTTATCATCTCATACACCTCTTTTAGTTTAATACATACAACAATTTTTACCACCCTTGAAACCTTTCATTTATCCCAATGCTCCTCCTAAGTGATATGATCCCAATCTATTTTTCTAGTTTCATGCTGACATTGGGCATTCTCATGAATCTTATAGAGGGCTCACTAAGTGTGTCATTTCTTATATGCTTGGTGATTCATTCAACCATGAGGATATGATCAAACTTAATCATCAAGATTAAGCTACCACGTCTCAAAAATGACAAACCTTTAAATCCTCTACTTTTAATAATAAAAAATCTTCTTTAAATAATAATAATCAATCAAATGTCAAGGATGTTTGTGCCATCGATGCTGATTATGACCTGTATTATAACAAATTTGAATATGTCAACACTGATAAGGTTAATTATTGTCATAAACCAATTCAAAAATATCCTAACACCAAGCCTAAGAAACATATTTAGAATAAAAATTTCTTAAAGATACCACTACCACTCATGATGATTTGAAAGCACCTAAGGAACAAATTCCTCCTTCTGATCCTCCTACCACATCTATACCACCTAAATATAATTTTCTTTCTAAAACTCATGCTAGTTCTTATAAATCACATTAGAATTTTGTTGAAGAACTCAACTCTATGCCTTATAAGATTCCTCTTATGCAGTTGGTTCACACTTCACCCTATCATTGTAAATTTCTTATGCAACAACTTCAAGAAATTAAAGATCCATACTCCATAGATGAAAAACCACCTTTTATCAATTCTCAATCAACTAATGTTAATACCATAGAGACTATGTGTCCTTATTCCAAGCCTTCCATTAAATTTATTGAATAGGACATGATCAATGACAAAAAAAAATTCATGCCGATGATCCACCTCTTTTTATCAAAGTAGCCATTAATACCACCCTTATCCAAAAAATTCTAATTGATGAAGGTTTTGGTATAATGTAACATCCTTATGTCTCATTAAACAAATTTGTAACAAATTTAAAATCAATCATAAGTTTTCCACACCTTATCATTCATAATGTAATGGTCAAGTTGAGGCCACCAATAAATTTCTCAAAAAAATGCTCTAAAAGACAATTCATGAAACTTGTATGGATTGGCACATTCATATTTACCCAAAAATTTGGGCCTATCAGACTAGCATTCATACTACCACTAGGGCAACTCCATTTTCATTAGTCTATGGTTTTGAGTTATTCCTTCCATTATAAGTTGAGCTTCCCTCTCTTTGTATATTTATTCATGGTTTATTCTCAATGAAGAAATAAGTAAAGCTCACCTTCATTCCCTTGATCTTCTTGATGAATGTTATATTTTTGCATTACAACATAACTACCAATACAAGGCTCACATTGCCTGACAACATAACAAATCTGTTAAAATATACACTTTCAATGTTGGTGACCTTGTCCTTAAATTAGATTACACCCATGAAAAAGAAGGTAAATATGCCCAAAAATGGTAGGGGTCATATTTAGTCAAAGATATTATTGGTCCAAGCAATTATCACCTTAAAACTAATGAAGTCCATGTTTTCAAAGAACCCACCAATGATAAATTCCTTAAAAATTACTTTGCCTAAACATTTCATTCTTGTTATATTTTCTATCTATATATTTATAACATATTGTTTTAGGTTACTTAAGCATAGGTCTCTCCCTTTACAATAGTTTCCTTCTTTTCAAAAACCTTTAGTCCTCCCTCTTTAGTCTTTTGGTTTCTTGATGTACCATATTCTTCCTTATCTTCTTGCATTTTCTCTTATTTTTCCCACCCCTAGGTTTTTATTTTGTGAGTTGCTTTGTAAGACCATGGATAGGACTGAACATTCCTCACAAAACCACAATCTTTTAATCATTTCTTTCTCTTTTTACTACTTGCTAATGTTATTTTGGCATCCTTTGGGTTTTTCTTTATGAGTTGTTTTGTAATAAGGCTCCCTCACTTTTATTTTTTATTGCTTATTAGTACCCTCATGGTCCCTCTTCTATGAGTTACTTTGTAAGACTATTGATAGGACCCGACTCTCATAAAATTATCATTCTTTTCATGTTCTTGATCCTTATTCTCAACTTTCACTTTTACTTCTTTTGTTAGATGGAATCTACACAACAAACTATGTTAGCATGTTCTCCTCCATTTCCCTCTTTTTTATGATAAGGAATCACACTTTTATATCATTGTATCCCTTCTTTTTTCCCTTTATCACATTTTTTTCAATTTGAAGTAATTTAAATTGTTCCATTTGTCATTCCTCTTGATTTTCCCTTTCTTTCATCTCTACATTAGATAAAACAAGGTCAAAGTCAAGATATAACTTTTATTTCACCTTGATTTATGAGACTCTTAGACCCCATGCTCTTTAAAGTTATCTCTCTTAGAAACATTGTTCCAAGTTTTCAAATGAAATTCATATTTAGCACCCATGCTTGGTTTTCCAAATCTGTATAGAGGAGGAATAGAAAAAGCTATCAAAAAGGTTAAAAGCCAAATCATTTGAAAATAAAAGGCAATGATATCTAAAAGGAAACACAAAAATCTAAAAAGTCAAATTCACACCAAAAGATGTGATTACAAGTACATATCGTATCTCTAATGAAAGCTCAATCTCCATAGTTAGCTTCACATAAAGCCAAAGTCTTTTGGGGTGTCGTAGGATAGTAGATTGGAATAGGAGATTTCAAAAAAATCTATGGTGCTATCGTATTTCTCATGCAAGTACCTAATCTTTGTAGTAGACCAACAACTCTAAAAGGGGTCCTAAAGAGCAGGGAACACATCATGGGGAGGCAGGTCCATTTTAATTTTCATGCATATATCCTTCATGTGATGATATATAGACTCCATTTGTGTACCCAAGACTTGTGTTGCTAAGAGAAGTTATTTAGAGTCCATAAGGTTGAAAGTCATCTTGTTTTGACAAACCTAGTTTGAGTGTTTTGAATTCAACAAAGAGTTCTCTCTACCTTAGTTTGTCCTTCATTATCCCCTCCACCCATTTTATTTTCCCCCATTTATAGAAAAATTGTTATTCTAAATCTATTTTCCATCATCTTCTAATTCCTTCTTCATCTCTTAAAAATATGCTAGCACTACTTTGTTTCAATTTTATCTATTCTTATAGTGAAATAACATGTTTGAAGTCCAACATATCCAAAAAAATTTAGGGTAATTTTATCCTATATATAAGGTCATTTTTGTCATTATTAGAATATATAATCAATATTTATTATTCACTCACAATTCTTCACAATTTTCTCTTCTACCATTCTACTTGAGGAGACTTATCTTAGGTTTCTTATTTGGGAGAATTTAGTCTTATGGATAGGTCTTAGATGCTTTGGCCTAAAAATTGATCCTTATAAACCATAATAACCTCTTTTGAAGTCCCTTTTGTTAAGGGAAAGATTGAGTCTTGATGGGTCCACATTGAGAGATTGAGATTGAGTCTCTTTTAGTGGATAGAAGTAGCATAAGTGTTGACTCAAATAATATTACTCTTCATATTCCATGTATTAGGGTGTTACTCATACTTAATTTATTTGAGGTTCTGTAAACATGTTTTGATTGTTTTACTTTACTAACACCTACTTTGTGCCACAAGATTTGGTGTGAACTAGATTAGATTTACTTTTATTGTTACTAGATTAATGAAATATCAAATCATAGGACTTTTTTAGGGTTTTTGTACAATTATGTTAGACTATAGGCTTTGGAACCCTATCTAAAATGGTGTGTCATGTCAAGTGATCATCTAATTAGGTCTAGCAGATCCTCACATTGGTCATGCTTCCACTTAATAATTGCATGCCCCCTAATCAGAAGTGTAGGTGTTCTCTATCCCATCTGATCTAGGATTGATTTATGGACATAATGCATTTTTGATTACATACAATTGATGATGGTTGGTCTTAAATCAACCATAGTTATGCTAAATCAACCATGATTGTATGTGAACTACCAATGGTTGGGTTACAACAGAAAAATGTTCATAAATCTTGCATTTTAATTCTTTCTATTATTCCCTTTCATGGTTTCTTGGTTTAAAACGCATCTAAATGACTAGACTTAAGTTTACCTTATAGGTTTTATTGATCTTTGAACTAACCATTGCCTAATGTAACACATTTGCCTTTTGTGGTTTTACCTCTAGTTATATAGGTTATCGACAATGGTTTTTATCGATTAGAATCAATTTTCTTGACCAACAATGGTTACCTATTAACCAACTATCAAATTTGCCTTGAAATTAGAAATAGTTATCTATGACCATCCATGATCACTATGTGAATTAAATTATAAACTCGTGAGCCAAAAATAAAACATCATATACCTAACAAAGAAAGTGATTCAAAGTAGGGGATTATTATCTAATAACTATAGGTTGAAGGATCAGGTTGAACACTAAATTTACATTCTTAGACTAATCAAACATTTCATTTTGGGATTTAAAATGAATTAGTCAAATCTTGCACATTTTAATTTGGGTTTAAAATGAACATGTTAGATCTTACACATTTAGTATTTGGTACCTAAAATAAATCTAACATGCTAACTCTTAATTTCAAAATTTGGTGCCTAAAACACATGTTTAAATCTTGAACATTTCAAATTGGTGTTTTAAAATAAACTTAGGATACATCTTGCACATTTGGACTTTGGGCTTAAAATGAACTAGATGATCTTACTTAATTATGGTCTCTTGTGCAAATATTCTTTCAATTTTTAAAACTTAATCCAAGGGGCTAGTAAAAAACATCACATTCAATTTGGTTCTTAAAAATCAAAATTCACTTGAATTATTTGTAATTCTATTTATTAATTATTTGTTTCATAAAAATGATAGCACATGTATACTCTCCCTCCATCCCCTATAGGGAACTTGTGATATCAAAAGCACCCTTCCATTGCATTTGGTGCCTAGTCCAAGGAATAAAAATAAAGTTGCCTAGGCTCTCCCTAAACTTGCATAGTATTGGGTGATATGAAAGAAACCCTAAAGTCTTTCTACTCATCTTTTTTTTTCATGCATTTTGGCTTGTGAAGGGGGTGTCATTGCTTCTCATGAGTTTTTTAGGGAAGCATTGACCTGAGGCTTCATCTCCTAGAAGTGTTTTAACCCCTCTCCATAGGGGGTATACAAATTGGGATCACCCCACTAGTATGGTAGTTTGAGTGGTTAAACCATATTTATTAGTGGTAAGCCGACCTAGAACATATGATCAATCAAGACATCATACTACGCTAAATAATTGATGGATGTAGTGGTTATGAAAAGGATAATACATTTTTCACAATAAGTCAGTTAATATAGATGAAATTGATGTGTTGCTTTTATTGTGTGTCAATGTGAAAGTGTTTACACATGGGATCAATCTAGATGGTCATAACTTGAAATTTTTAGTCAACCCCACTTTACCACATTTTGATTGGATCTAGGATGATATACTTAGTTATATTGTCATTTATTCTTTATTACTTGGTGTGTTATAACTAAAACTTGTCTTATTTAAACCACTTTATGAATTAGTCTTGTGTCCAACATTACTCCATTATTTAAGGAGGTGTTACACCATTCGTTTGACACCTTGCTTTAACTTAGAAAAAAAATTATGTCAAAAACATTGAGTATAACACTTGATTAAGATGGGTATCATTGTGTTTCCTAAATTATTCCAAGTCTTGTGCCTTAGATGTCTTTAAAATAAAAAATTATCACATATTTTGGGAGTGACAACACTGTTACACTACCCAAATTATTTTAAAAGACTTGTCTTGTTTTGTGTCTCAATTATCAACATTTAAAAACTAATCATTTGTGCTTTGTTGGATCTTTGTTTAGCATAGTCATGCTTTTAAAATTTTACTAGCTTGTAGTCATCAACCCCTAGTTTACCTTAGGTGAGTCTTTGATTAAATTTTACATGTTTTAATCCAAACATTAATTGAATTTGGTTTAGTCCTCAATATGTACGCGCTGATACACAGATCTTTCTCTTTTGGGTTGTGTAACTTAGGTTAATCAATTAATTAAATTTGGAAACTTTATTGTTTATGCCTTTGTTTGATAGAATAAATCCATATTTAAAGTGCCTTTTATTTTGTGTTTTGTATCAACCAGATCATGTTTATGTCTAGAATCAAGTACCTAGTCTATGCCAAACTATTCTAAGTTTGTTAGATTCATCATCATCATCATCATCATCATCATCATCATCATCATCATCATCATCATCATCATCATCATTATTAATTTCAAGTTTAGATTTTGATGTTACATTTGGCCCAAAGTCCTAGCATATCCTATTTGAGCCTAGATTTTGACTCCACATTTGGATAAAAGACCTAGCAACATTTTCCTTTCCTAGTTTAGACCTATTTGGAATACATTTGGATATTAGAGTTTGCCATCTTGTTTCTAGGTCATTTTACTTGACTTTGTTTATGTAAAACATTTAACATTAGACATTTGATGTTATACTATTTTTATTGAGTCTTTACATAGACTTTTTGGATATTCATCTCCATTCTCAACCAATATAGATAGAGTTTCAACCTCTTTGTCTTTTCAAACATATCTTTTCAAAGTTTTTAGAACTCTAATCCTTTATAATTGCAAAAAAAAATTCATAGATTTGATCATGGCTCACTATAAAAGTAGTAGAACTATGTACAATATAGGATATGGAAATGTTAACATGTAGGACAAATTTTTTCAAGACCCTTAAAAAGATGATGTTATTTAGGATATGGATTCCTATCCACCATACAAAACTCAAATAGGGGAAAAAATTCAAGATCTTTTGGCCAATTATTTGGTTAGTATGCCTCCCTATATGGAGCAAGACCAAGAAAAAATGGAACAATATTTGGTTAGTATACCTATGATTGCATAAAATGTCCAAAAATAACCTTATAATGGTAAAATTCCATAAAACTATGAGGTAAGGCATGATGATTTGAAAAATCTATCAATAGGGCCTTATAAGATGACTTATCAGAACAACGATAAGGCATCTTCTAGCAACCCTAATGTCATAGTACCAATACCATATCGAGAAACTCATATTCTTTTCACTAAAATAGGTCTCATAGAGGACCATTTCATTCAAATGCAAACAACATACCAAACATATCAAAACTTAACATGTAACTTTAATCAGATGACCATGTCAAACAATCCTCTCATTGATTTAGTTCCTTCAACAAGAGTTTTAAGAGAATTGATTGGTAAAAAAATTTAGGGTATAGACCCATTCACATAAAACACTTTGGTAGACAAAATGTTTAATACCCTAACTATCAGGAAAGTGTCTTATGCTTATACACATAACAATGAGCAAAACATAGTGGATAATGTACAAACAATGCTGAATTTAGACCAAACTAGTGTTAACACACAAATAAATAGTCAAAAATAAAATGTGCCTTTAACTATCACCATTAGTGGTTCACAAAATTAAGGAGTAGGCTTTTCTACATCCTAAAATCAACCAACTATCTCTAATCCTCAGCCAACTACTTCTTATAACACCCAACAATAAGGATCAAGTAATCAACCAATGACCAGTGTTATGATACCATAATATATGATGAATTTTAATCCACCCCAATAGGTGATGAGTAATAATCCATAACAATAGGCATAATCTATTATACCCACATAATAGAGGAAAAACATATTTCCACCTCAACAAGTGGCAACCAATGTTCCACCTCACCAGGAAGTAGCAAACATACCTCTTTAGTTGTAAATTAACATTTTGTTCTAAAACCAAAATATGTCTAACCAACAATGTGTAAGTATTGGTCAATGGTAGATTATAAATATCCAACATGCATCCACTTCCTAATATGGATTTGTGCAACCAAGAGGTTCCAATGTTCCTTAAGTACCTATCAAGAAACAATTACCTTTCATGCAAAATATACCATAAGTTTAAAGATTGGGTCTTGGTTCACAAGTGAACTCTTAAAAACAAGGTTTGATTAGTCAAAAACATGTCTTTATTCAGCCTTAATAGCCATAATACAACCATATACCACCATCCCAACCTTAATATTACCAACATCAAGCTTACATACCCAATCCCAACTAGAATATCATACCACAGTATGTGTAATTTCAATAATCAAACCCTAACTCATGTGTGTTTATTCCTCATCCATTTCCTATCTAATCCAACATACCCTAGAAAACACCTCCATCATTCCTCGGTCAAATTAATCCACTTGTGATCACTTAACCATCACCTTAGGCCAATGTTCCCACAAGTTTCCTTGAATAAAAGCTACAAAAAATAAAGGATGTAATTGTTTCCATCCAAGCTAGGAAATAAGTCAAAAAGTTCAAGTTGGATGATGTATGTTCTTACCCTTTAAACATGGATTACTTGCAGATACCATTTCATTTAGGGTAAGAACCACCAAATTTCAACAAATATAAGGGGAAAGGTGACCCCAAGGCTCATATGATAGAATTATTTATCGCATTCTAACTAGTGGCCTATAACAACATATATTTATTATTTTTATTTCCAATAATTATAGCTAGACAAGCCCTTGAATGGTTCCTAAAGTTGCCCAAAAATTTTGTATATGATTTTGATGACCTTTCAGATAAATTTATGCAACACTTATCTTAAAATCTTAGGCATGATATTTCATTGGTAGACTTAACTCAAAAAAATAGAAACCAATTGAAAGATTCACAAACTATCTGTAGTATGGAGAGCCCTTTCAAGCAATTTTACCCATAGTCTACTAGACAAACAACTAGCTATTTTGTTTACCAAAAACCTACACAGTGAGATATCTTACTATCTAAAGTTGTAGTGTGCACATATGTTTAAAAAAATCATTAACAAAGGTATAGAGATCAAACAAGCCCTTATTAACAAAGGGATCATTAAACTAATCTCATCAAATTAAAATAATTTCCAAAATTAAAACCAAAATAGTGGTCAAAAATTAACATCTAATCCAAGTGCAAGCATTTCAACCAATATAGGCTAATAAGTTTGACAAATCTAATCAATTCAATCACAACAAGAATATCTTAGGAAATGTAGTAATAGAGTCATGACATGTCCAAATGGTACAATAACCATCTACTCAGATTACAATACCTTTTTATCTTAATCCTAGACAATAACCTTTTCAACAACCACAACACACGTAGCAAACACAATATCCTAGACTAGCACAACCAATACAACAAACACAATAATCTATGCCTTTACAAAACCTTCCTCTTCTAAGGATAAATTTACCTACTCATTATGATTTTACTGACCTTAGAGAGCCCATTAAATTATTATTTTTCAATCTCATAACATCTAACTTGATTAGATGGCCCATTCTAAAAGAACAAGTTCATGAGGGCACTTATATGCCAGATTGGTACATGTTAGAATAATTCTATGACTTTCATAGGGTCAATGGCCATAATTTACAATATTATGTGAAAATTAGACATATGTTTCATAATATGTTAGAAAATGGAGAGATCACATTGGCCTTGGCATTTATCAAAATCCTTTCCCCCAATATAACAATCAACAACAACACTAACAACATCTATATACACATTATTATTTTCAAATTTTATCAAATACTAATGTTTTACATATTATATGAACCCATCAAGACTCAATCTCTTTGAGTGCATGCCTTAAGGGGTGCACCATGAATGGGGTGGGCAGGCCATTGATGCTTTGTATGATTATTGTCCATTATTATCACATATTACCAATCCAACTAGCTCCTAAAACCATTCCCTAAGCTATTAATCCTCCTTTGCACATTCTAATATTTTCCCACTTTCCATTCCTCTTTTTCTCACCTTTATCACATTTTTTTAGTTAGTTGTGCTAGACCAACTGGGTTGACCCCATATAGTTTCAAGATATTTTTGCTTAGGAATTAGGTTAGCCTTTAGCCAACCTAACTCGAGACCTAGTGAATAATTATTCAAAATTATATTAGGTCAAATAGGTTGACCCTGTCATCCTACATTTTTGAAAGAGATTAGGGTAAAATTTACCTATTAATACAAGATCATTTCATCATTATTTCAATATGCAATCAAGAGTTATTATTCACTCATGCTTCTTTACAATCTGCTCTTCCACCATTTTACTTGAGGAGTCTTAAACTTAGGGTTTCTACTTGGAGAATATAGTCTTATGGATAAGTATTGGATTATTTGGCCTTTCTCAGTGATATTTAAAAACCATAACAACCACTTTCAAAGCCCTTTTGGCCAAGGGAGAGATTGAGACTTGATAAGGTAAGTATTCTATAACTTTTCTCCTCTCTTTAGTAGATAAAAGTCACATAAGTATTGGCTTAAAATAATATTACTCTTCATATTCCATGTATTAGGGTCTTACTCATACTTAGCTTAATTGTGATTTTCTTATACATGTTTTTATTGTCTACTAACCCCTTACTTTCTGCCATAAGCTTTGGTGAGCACTAGATTAGATTTACTTTTATTTTTATTAGACTAGGTGAAATATCAAAACATAGGACCCCCTTAGGGTTATTACATGATTTTGTTAGATTAGAGGATTTGTAACCCTAATTATCATGGTGTATTTTAATAAATGATCCCCTAATTAGGTCTAGCAGATCCCCATATTGGTCATGCTCTAGCTTAACAAATGTATTCCCAATTAGAAGTGTAGGTATGCTATATCTTCTCTGAGTTAGGATTGATTTATAAACATGATGCATTTTTTATTACATTTATTTTGGAGAACCCAACATGAACTAACCCTTACAATATTTTTTCACTTATTTTTCATTATGTTTTCATTATTTTTATCATATATTTGCCATATTGGGTCAACTGCATTGATACTGTTTTAACTTCTATGCACAAGTTTAAGACACATTCACATCCATACAACTCTATTATTTCTATGTAGGTTATTTTTTAGGTACAAGCTACTAGATTTGACCCAATTGACCTAGTACAAGTTTTTAGACTTTTAAACATCCAATCTAGACTACTAGGTCAACCCAATCGATCTTGTACATTTTAGGCACTTAGCAATAGGCTTATATAAAGCTAGATCAACCTAGTCAACCTTGTTAATAGGATTTATAGGCATTTATCAAGGTTTTTTCACAAGAATCTTACTTATTTGTATGTTTATAACCATCAAGGTTATTTCCTATCCTTTCTCTCTTTCCTTAAAGTCTTTTCTTTCATAGTTTTCAATATTTAAAATTGCCCTTGTACAGTCAACTGGATCGACCCTATTGACCTAGTTCTATATTCTATGTATTATTTGGATAACTAAGTCAATTTTGTCAACCCTATTCATTTTTAGACATTTTTCTTCCATAGTATAGAGGTGACATTGTCAATCCTATTATGTATTATATACATACATTATCAACTACATCAATATTGTACTATGTTTTAAAGTTAGAATTAATCTTTATATGATAGTAATTAGTTCACACTTTCATTTCTTGTTGCTTGAATTCTCAAAATATATAATAGAGTCTAATTAGGTGGTTTTTAATTTATCAATTAGTTTCAATATTTTTAATTTTATGCACACATGACAAAATCATAAAATCTTAAATAAGCACTTTAATAATTATCTACCTAAGGCCTACCTACTTGGATTTCATCACTAAGGGGGGAAGCTAACTTGGTTTTTTGGCCAAGTATAAACATGTGGTTAATAATATATTCTAGATAAGCACCTAACACCCTTATTGCTGTGGTGTGTGAAGTGAGGGGGTAGGCCCCAATACCAAGCCTATATCATTGTCAATATAGATCCCTTCAACCCAAACTTCCTAAAACTATACTTAGATTGATTTTTATTTCCTTGCTTACAACCAAATTCCTACCACATTAAAAATATTCTAATAATGTAACAACATCTAGGTTGACCATCTAGTTAGCTTTTACTTTCCAATTTGATTGCTTGTTCTTTGCTCAATTGTGTGTTGTATTGCAAAAAATTGTATTAGCCAACATTGGTGAAAGGTTTTATGTTGTGTGCCTCACTTGGCCTCAATTTGTGCTTATTAAAAACCAAAATAACCTCTTGTTAATCCCCTTTGGCCAGAGGAGAGATTGAGTCTTTATGGGTTCACATTCATGTAAGTATTCTCTAACTTTACTCCTCTCTTTAGTAGATAGAAGTAGCATAAGTATTGGCTTCAAATAATATTACTCTTCATATTCCATGTATTAGGATCTTACTCAAACTTAGCTTAATTTATATTCTCTTATACATTTTTTTATTGTTTACTAACCCCTTACATTGTGCCACAAGATTTGGTGAGTACTAGATTAGGTGAAATATCAAAACTTAGGACCCCCTTATTATTATTATGTGACTGTGTTAGACTAGAGGATTTGGAACCCTACTTATCATGGTGTATTGTGATAAATAATCCCCTAATTAGGTCTAGTGGATCCCCATATTGGTCATGCTCCTACTTAACAAATGTATTTCTAATCAGAAGTATAGGTATGCTCTATCTTCTCTGAGCCAGGATTGATTTATAGACATGATGCATTTTTGATTTCATACAGTGGCTAGTGCAACATCAACAAAAACATTATCAAAAACCAAGGATGAACCAATAGACTCAATAAAACCAATATCATAACCAATAATGTCAAAATAATGGATAAAACCAAGGTCAGAATGGTGCAAACAATCAACAGACTAACCATGCAGTTGCATATGATTATAATTTAGTTGTAGGCCATATTAAAAGAGGTCATGTTACCATCATTTCAATCAATCCAAGACCAAGTAAAAATTAAACAAAACCATTGATAATCATACTAAATCACCCAAACCATTCTATTAATCCTTCTTTGACTTAAGACCACACATAGGTGAACCAACAAGCAAGGATTCCCATATTAAGACCTTATACTAATAGCTCATTGCTATCCTATGACCATGCATAAATCCATTAAAAATCAAGACTTATCCTATTTGGTTCCACTCCACCATCATTTGTTAGCAATAATGGTCCTATATCTAATCCTAATTATGCAATCATAATGTAGTGGTCAGAGATAACCATACCAGGCCCACAACCATCTGCCACTTCACCCATCATCTAACTAGCCATTTTACCTTTTAACAAGCCATTTAACACTATCCAATAAAATATGTCTGACATTGTGGAACAATTGTAAAATATGCCCATAGAAATCTCCATTTTAGATTTGTTGTGTATGTCAACTATCCATAAAAACATCTTGACAGAGTTCTTGGGTCAATCCATAGTTCTAAATGACATATATATTGATAAATTTCAAGCTTTGGTTGGACACTTAGCTCCAACCCAACAAGTAACCTTAAACCAACGTGATATGTCATCCCTCAGCCCACTACATAATAATCCATTATACATCAAAGTTTACATAAAGAGGCTCAAAGTGAAATGTGTCCTCATAGACAATGATTCGAGTCTAAACATAGTTTCTCTAAATCTCATCAAGATTCTTGGGTACACCTCAATAGATCTCTAAGTAAAAACAATCACTATTAAAGTCTACCATAATGAAGAACAAGAATCATAAGGCACCATCATCTTATCAGTTATCATTGGGCCCTTGACCCATGATACACTATGTCATGTATTAGATCTTGATTTATCATATAACATGTTTTTAGGTAGACCTTGGTTATGTGAGATTCATCTAGTCCCATCAACATTACACCAGTGTATCAAGTTCTTCCATTTAGGGATGGAGGTTAATATTCTAGGAGATTTCATCCATACGAGCATTTTAAAAATCTAGAGGCCAAGTTTAAGATCAATAATTATCATTTTGGCATGAATCCAGTCACCAAAAAGGACAAAGGGAAAGCCATACTTATTGATTTACTAGAGGCCAACTATAATGATCTTGATACCCTTGATTCACTTTCCCACATATCTCCTCCTAAAATGTCTAAACATTATATTATTTTATAAAATGGCCCAAGAAAATATTTGATGCATGACACCTTTCACATTGAAAAACTTCCACATAAACCAAAGTCCTTTGGAAGACCAAAAGCCAAGCCACTCATGTAATGGAAAAGAGAGGGTAAAGTCCATATACATAGTCCACCACCTATCAAATTCATAATAGCCTCTATCTAAGCATAGGACCATCTCAAAGGTGATGAATCATGGTTATATAATGACAAATTGGTTAATCATTACAAAATCTCTAAGTATCTCACTCTTAATTAGATCATGGAGAACCAAAACTATGAAGGAGTAGGCTTAGAGCCAAAACAATAGGGAACACTTGAGACTATTTATTTGACTAAGTACAAAGGAACCTATGGATTTGGATGTAAATATATTAGGAGTGACCCCATGTATTTTATTCAAGTTTCATCACCAATGACTAGTGGTGACAATGCTGGCAGTGAAGTAGAGTTTGATCATAGCCAATTTGATGACTTAGCCCAAACCAACCTATTTGACCATAATTATATTTGTAACCTTAAAATAATCATTCATCATAATCCACTTCCATTATATTATCCCTAACTAATAGTCTGGGACCAACAATAATCCAATGTGTTAGTTGAGAGTTTCAGAATGATGAGGGCTTCTATGATTTTCTAGGTCTAAGGGACAATGTTCCATTAGGAGATCACAAATTAGGATTCTCAATCAAAATGGATCCTAAAGCCTATTTTGGAGAGTGGGTGAACACCCTTATCTTAAAAAAAACATTGAGGTACCAAAGTGAAAACTTCTTTGAGGTGTTTTTTAACCAAGGAAAAAACAAAGAATAAGTCTAGTCTAGTGGTGAAAACCTATTTTAGGCACCACTAGATAGGGGTGTTCAACCTTATTCAAATTTAGAATAAGATACCACCAATGATGAAATTATTTATGGGTCTAAGTTTATTTTTAAATAAGAACATACTTTTAATCAAATCATCCAAGATACCAATGATGATGATCTTGTATATGGGTCTGAATTCAATCTTGAAGAATATTAAGCCTTTAATCACATAATATAGGAGTTTAAAACAACATTATTTACATGGAAATCCCTCCCCTTTGGAGATTTTTATTCATCATGTTTAGGATAATTTAAGAACAAGTCCTAGTAGAGGACTTTGACATAGCCAAATAGTTCAAATCTTTGCCCACTATTCTTGAAGATGGTTCAACCCTTATGATAGAAGACACACTAGAGGTAAACATATGGTATCTAGATGAACCAAAATGGATTAAGCTAGGCTCTTCCCTCATTGAGGAGGAGTGTGAAGTCCTTACATCCCTATTCATGGAATTTATAGATATATTTGCATGGGCCTATTCTGACATGCCTAGTTTAGACCCCACTTTAGTTGTTTAATACTTGTGGTCCATCTTGATGCCAAACCAGTGAAATAAAATTTATGCAAGATATATCCTCACATTGTTGTAGTGGTAAAGAAAGGGTTGGAAAATCTCTTGTAATTGAGATGTATTAGGCGAATTGACTATTTAGAATGGATTTCTAATGTAGTGTCAATCACTAAAAATCCATAAGGAATCAAAATCTATAATGATTTAAGGGACATTAAAAAATCTTTCCCTAAGGATGAATTTCCATTTCCAAACATTGACATGATAGTCAAATCCACAATGAGGTATGAGATGCTTTCACTGATGGATAATTTCTTAGGCTACAATCAGATTTGAATTGCACCAGAAGACCAACACAATATAATGTTCACTACTCCATGGGGAAAATTATTTTATAATGTTATGCCATTTGGTCTTAAATATGTACGGTCCACCTATCAAAGATCCATGATAGTCATATTTCATGATATGATGCATGACATTGTTGAAGACTACATCAATGATGTACTATGCAAATCAAAGACCAAGGCTGATCATTCAACAATATTGAGGAGGATATTTAAATGATTACATGAATATAATATTAGGATCAACCCTAAGAAATGTGTGTTTGGTGTTACTTCAAGAAAATTTCTTAGCTTCATTATATCTCGCATAAGCATAAAAGCCGATCCAGCCAAAGTATGAGCCATAATAGAGATACCACAACCAACCAATCTAAAGTAGCTCCATAGTTTTTAAGGCAATATAAAATACATCAAATGCTTCATTTCTCAATTGGCCAAAAAGTTTCACCCATTTACACACCTACTAAAAAAGGGTATAACATTTCTTTGGGATGATGATTGTCAGAAAGATTTTCAATAGCTAAAAGATTATCTTACAAATCCACCAGTTTTATTGCCTCCCATTCAGGGAAAGCTATTCTTATTATATCTATTAGTGATAGATAAATACCTAGGGGCATTTATATCTTAACATGATGATGATGATGGAAAATATCATGTAGTGTACTATTTAAGTTGTATAGGTCATGTATGAACATAATTATACACCCTTTAAAAAATCTTGTCTAGCTATGGTCTTCATAACTTAGAAAATATGACATTACATGTTGAAAAATAAGACCATGGTCATTTTAAAAGTAGATCCAATCAAGTATATACTATCCAAAACATATTTAAAATGTTGTATGGAAAAATGGATCATGCTTTTCAGTGAGTTTGAGATAGAATATGTGAACCAAAAATCAATCAAGGGGCAAGTTCTTATAGATCAGCTTGTTGAATCACCCCTTATAGATATAGAAACACTCACTTTCTAATTTCCTAATGAATCCATTATGATCATAATTAAAATACATCTTGAGGATCAGAACTGGAAGCTATATTTTGATGGATCATTCACAACACATGGATTAGGGGTATGCCTTTTGTTTATCACTCCATAGGGGGATCTAATCCCTAAGTCATTTAGAATCAACTTTACTTATATCAAAAACATGGAAAAATATGAATCACTAATTACAAGGCTTTGACAAGTAATACAATGGAACATACATCATCTATAGGTTTATGGTAATTTATAATTAATCATCAATTAGGTTACATACCACTTTTAGACTAAAGATGATAAGTTAGTTCCCTACAAGGCCATGGTCGATAATCTTAAGTAGAAAATTACTGATATCTAGTTTGAACATATACTAATGGAAAGTAACATAATAGTAGATGTAATGGATACCATTGGGTCACTTATTTAACATGTAGACATAGCCAAAGACTATCAGTTTCTCATTGAAAATCTACTAGCACTAGCTCATGAAACATCAACTATCACACTAATATATGATATTATTGGTCACAACTCTACTTAGGAATTATACATATATGTATACATTCATGACCAAATACTACCACCAAACTTATCCAACAAGCAAACCAAATCCTTCATCCATAATGCCCAATGTTATACCTTAGACCAACCCTATACTACCATAGTTTCAATGGAACTCTATTTCATTGTTTACTTTTGGGAGAATCTATACTAGAATCAAGAGAAGTTTACAAAGGGGTATGTGGAGCCCACACTAGTGGGGTAGTCCTATACAAAAAATTATCTTGCATAATAGGTATTAATGGCCAATGATGGATGTACAACTACACATGTCAAAAGATGTGATAAATGTCAATGGCATGCCAATCTGATTCATACCCCAATCAAGACTTTTACATCATGGTCATTCGCTACATGGGGCATCAATCTCATTGAGAATATAAACCCCACCTCATCAGATGGCCATAAACATATCCTTACTACCATAGAATATTTCATGAAGTGGGTTAAATCTATACCCCTCACTTATGTGATTGGAAAGCAAATTTCTAAAGTTATCTTTAACCACATAATTTTTTGCCATGGTATCCCTTTCAACATTACATATAATAATGGAGGATCATTCAAGAACAAGGATGTCAAATCACTATGTGTTGAGTACAAGATTACTCAATATTTTTTCATGACATATTACCCTTAAGGTAATAGCCAAGTAAAAGAATCAAACAAAACCATTGTTAATATCCTTAAAAATATTATCAATGATACCTGTCATGATTGGTACCTTTAGATAATATATGCCTTATGGGTATACCATACCAATCATTGCACTCCCACATGAGCCACTCCATACTCACTTATTTATGGAACTAAAGCCATTCTTCCCATTGGTGTCAAGTTATCATCATTACACATCTCTTTGAAGCATGTCTTGGATGACAAAGACTATCGAGTAGATCACTTGCAAGAGCTAGAGTTACTTGATAAAAATGCATGGATATAGTAAAAAATCTTCAAGCATATCAGAATTGACTTCATGGCCACTACACTTGGCATGTGAAACATAGACAATTCAAACTTGGTGATTTTATCCTCAAAGAGAACCAAAAGAATACCACAACTAAAAAGAAGCATAAAGGTAAGTTCAAACCCAAATGGGTTGGTCCTTTCATCATTGTTGGATACTATGGTGTAGGAGCATACAATATCACCACACCAGATGGGGATGAACTTGATGAGCCTATGAACATTATACACCTCAAGTAAATCTATGCTTGAGTAACTCTATGTATTATCTATGAGGACCATTTCAAGTTGTACCATATTATCAACATTATTCTTTATACCATAACTTCATATCATCCTACCAACCTATCACTTTGCCTATCATTTATCTATTCTACCATTATGTTCTATCAATCAAAGAATTTTTTATCTATCCTATCCTAGCCCATTTGACCTTAGTTCATCTATTGGTTTTATGTTTAACACGAAGAATCAAATCAATTTCAGTAGTTGTTTCGAGCATTCTAGATAGGGGAAGTATTTTGGAGTAGTATAATAAAAGTTTTGGTAGTTGCATCCTTTATTCATTATTTCCTTCTTATCATGTTTGTTTATGTGACCCTGATTATATCCACCTACAAGAGAAAATCAGTGTTTCACCGGTCTTACTACTAATTATAACTGCCTATGGGAAAATTAGTATCATTGACCTAATTAGTTGTATCCTAGTTATAACCACCTATGGGAAAACTAGGAGCAACATTTGTTTATTATGCCTTGACATACCAACTTTTCATTCTTATGACACTATGCTATCTGTGCTTGTTTTATTTGAATTGACTGCTACACTAGTTAGATTCCTCCACTATAAGGTAGAAATACTATGACCTAAGGCCATTTTTGGGACTATGTATGCCATGATTAATACTTTTTGAGGGAAAATCAGTCCCCCTTTCCATCATGATCTTGCCATTTTGTGAGCAACATTCAATTTTTCCACATCCTCACCATTTTCCAAGTTTGAACTATTTAGTATCTTCTAATTCTTTATTGAGTTGAGATACTCCAAATTTCCAAAATAAATTACAAAACCATTTAGAAAAATCAAAAACATTGACCACTTTTTTGCTTTAAGGATTCTAGGAATAGTCACTAAGTCACAAGAAATCACTTCTCACTTAGTTTCCCCATCATTTTTAGCCTTTTATCCCATGATCTAACCATTTTATGAGTTTATTCCTATTCTTCTATCACATCCATCATGTTTGTTTTTTTATCATCATCAGTTTCTTTTATCCCATTTCTTGGGAGAACTACATTCAGCATGAAGTTTATTTAGATATATCATCCATGAAACTATGTAGGAAATGTCCACTTGCCTAGTGTATATGGAGATAACTTGACCACCCCTTTCTTTTCTTCTATTTCCAAATCATGTTTGTTTGTTAAGTTGTCAACTATTTTATAAGATCAATGTTCATTGCATTATTTGTACTAACATTGGGACTAACTGTTGTTTTTTTTGTGTGTTTCTTTAGTCTTTATCTATTTGTGTGCCTATTTATTTAATTTCATCACTATTGCCTTGATTCAATCTATGTGTGTTCATTAGGTGATTCCTTATGCATTTATATTTGAATCCATACATATTCAACCATCAACTTTGTCATCATGGTTTTTATCATTGGTACATTATTTTCCTTTGAGTATTGGATCATGGGAGTCAGTCCTTATGCATATTTTGGCCAAGTCCTCATGGTGTTCTATCATGATGCCTAACATCCCATGCTATAGAAAAAATTAGCTGTGGTAAGTCTACACAACAATGTAACATCAATATATTATCAACACCGACACTAGAAACAATCCCAATCATATCCAAAATAGAGTAATTAAACAAAGAAATAATTTTTCTCCTTGCTAGTTCAAATGAGCATTTCCTTTCTAGTAAGTTTCCTAATTTATCTTTATCCTCTATGTCAAGTTTTCATCATCATGTTTTCAATCATTAAGCATCAATCTTGTTTTCCATAATTAGGGTATAATGCTTATAACCACCTTTGGCAAACCATTGTAAATTGTCACACCTACATTCTTAATGATTCTAACTACCTTTGGGAAAATCTTTATGTTATCACCAATTTGAGGGTTAATGATTATAACTGCCTTTTGGAAAATCATTAACTTTCTTCTATCGAATTAGGGCATGTTTTTATCTTGTTTATCTACCCTAACTAGGGTAGTTCCATATTTTCAATGATTATAATATCCTTTGGGAGAATAATTATGTTATCATACCATGTTTACCACTATTGAGGTACAATGCTTATAACCACCTTTAGATAAATCATTGTACACCATCCCACTTGCATTCTTAGTGATTTTGACCAACTTTGGCCAAATCATTGTGTTGTCACCCCAATCACTTTTTATTTCTTTGGTCCACTCATTTCCTTCTTTTGAGGCACCATTTGCCAACTGCTCCCTCGAGGGGGAAACTATAGTTCATCCATCATCATTGAAGTCATAATCACAACATGATAATTTTATTCTTTGAAAATACATTACTGTGCTTACATCTTATAATGCCTTCCCAAACATGGGTAAACTATAGACATCTAAAATTTTCCAGTAATGGCTTTATACTTGATTTTAGACTAATTATTACCAATCATTAAATATCTACCCTAAGAATTTCTAAATGTCTTGAATTTGGTTTCATAACATGTAATTAAATAAATTTGGCACATAAATTAATTAAAAAGAGCAATTATAATACATCATTTAAATCCAAACTTGCACAAATATTCAAAATCCTCAAAGGGATTAATCCTAATTGAATTCATCCATGAGAAAATAAATGAATTATCAAAAATGGAAATCAATAAATATCTTAAGTTTTCATAATTAGCTTTTGTGAGTTGTCATTTTTTGGAAAATATCCCACCCATGCTTATTCCATGTTAATCATGACCATTTGACACCTTTTAATCCTACTAGGGTTAACGAAGCCAACCAAGGTTAGGATTTAACTCATTCCAAGTCATTTCAAATATTATAAAAGCAAGCCTAAAGCTCTTCATTTGAAGAGCTTGGATAGAGTAAGGTTATAATATAGGATTTGATTTATGAAGCAAATACATAGTGTTATAATGCCAAAATTAAACCAATTCAAGTCATTTTCAAGAAACATCAAGAAAAATCCAAATAATAATGGTGATAAGAGGAGATGGAGATAGCTAAACCCCATTGATGTCTACTTCTTGAGCATAATTCGAGTAAGCCAATGGACACATCATTTGGAGAATTCAAGTATTTGGTAAAGAATTTGTGTAAAGTTTCTTTTCCATTTTTTGTTGAGCTTTATCATTTGTTGTTTGTTTACCAAGATCCCTTATGATTTATTCATGGAAGTGTTAAACTTTGGTAGTGTGTTTATTTTCATTTTTATTTCATTTTGAGACTAACACTTGATTTAACCACCCCTCTATCATCAAATTACTAGCATCACAGCTCTGACCTCTTAATTATTATTTTAATGGTTTCTTAATGATTATGAACATCACTTTCCTAATTTGCTTCTCTAAGTGATATACTTTTGAGATTATAATAAACCAATCATTTATTCTATGTTTTTTCAACATTAGGGTTAATAATCTCCATGAACTACAAACCTAAATAATTAGATACTAGCCTAGAGGTGGTATTTTATTTATTTGATGTAGGGGTCTTTAGGAGGTTAGCTACCACATCAAAATATGGCATTTTTGCTTTAACTATTATTTTTTCTTCAAAAACATTGATTATGCCCATGGAAATGAAACACTAAAGGTGACAACCTAGGTATTAAATGGAGAGGGAGTGGGCTAATTTAGAGGAGGAGGTATATATGGAGAACTAGATGGAGAATGTGGTTTCTCCTCTTAAGTTATTTTCTATTGTACCTATCCCTAGGGTGAGGCCAAGTATTGTTGTGTGGTTTTTAGGAGGAGCAAGTTAGGATCACCAAGGGTTTTAGTTAAAGACCATTTATAGATTTATTAGCTTACTTTTCCCCCTATAATAGGGCTCTCTTCGCACTACCTTTATATCTATATTTTTGGATCATGGTCTTCATCTCCAGCATCACCAAAACTAGAGCAACTAGATGCCTAAATCACTACATTGGCACTAATAATTTTAAAAGTGGATGGGGGTTCCTACTTTTAAGGATCTAAAGCCTTTCCTCTTCTTTAACTACCTATGGTTACTCCAAATAATTTATTATCCAACCATTTCTTAATACAAGTCCACACTCTTTGTGTCATCTATTGTAGGTTATATGGTTCCGTAATCAACTAATTAATAGTTGGCAAGGGTGAAATTGTAATTGTATTTTTATAATATAGATCAATAATATATATCTTATCATCTATCATTCCTTCTAGTACCCACTCTTCTTTGAATTCCCTTATCCAATAAAGATTCATTAGAATCCAATCTATTTGTAGTACTTCAAAATCCTCTACATAATCATCCCAATAGTCCTCTTGAAGAGGATTGAGGTCGTAGGTAGGTCTTATACCAATATTATTATTCACATATATTCTAGTATCCATAGATTTTATGCTAACATAGGATAAGAGAGTGAACTTAGAGATGTACAACTTGATGTCATGTGTATTTACCACCATTTTGATAATGAAATTGCCCAATGCAATGGGAAATGATACACCTAATACTTGTTTTTCTCTACAACATTTGTGAACAACTGATAGTTTCTGGCATAGCTCTATGAAGATGATATTATTACTTGATAGCCTTGGGAGTCTTAATGGATGTAATCCATATAGACCAACTTGATATATGTGAAATTTTATAATTAGATGTAGTAGATGCCATATTGGTTGACCAATTTTATTGCTTCTACTAAAATCCCCATTCCCTAATATTCTTCTAGTGACTACACTACTCTCATTGTGGAAACATCATTGACCCTAGTGAAATTTTTATGACTTTTTTATAGTGTGAGTTGAAGGAAACACTCAAATACCTATGTTACATGTGTGATATAACCATTCTAGGAAATCCATGGGTATGCCATATAAGAAGCCAATGAATATACCATATAGGATGTCATGAAAAACTACTTCAAGGTCTACACATTTAATAGTTGATCATGTAAGTAATCATTGATTTGTTTACCCCAATCTATGAATTATTTTTTTGGGTAAATTATTTTCATTAGAATGAACATCCAATGGTGTAAGGGCTTGGTGTCTTCATTTCCCATTACCTAGTTTAACATGGTAGCCATATCTAGGGGTTATTCTTTGAAATATGCTTTGAATAGGATCTTAGGGAATTTAAAAGGAATGTATATTTTCTACTTTAACTAGGATTTATTGATAGTGGTTAAGCATTTAGTAGGATCCTTATCCCATTGTGTCTCTCCATGTTTGATACTGATACTAACCAACTCATCATGAAGGGGGATCTTCATTATCATTTTCATTGCAACTCCATTCATTTTTTCCATGTCGTGTCCATATTTTGAATTAATTTATCTTATTTGGGGGTTATAGTATTTGGCATAGGAAAATACAATACATGAACACTATAATAAAGTGGCTAAATTCATTATTTTTGGTAAGCCACTTTCCATGAGGTGTTCAACCAATAATGTCATTATTTTAGAATCTAGTCTCTTATGAATGCCCTCCATATCTACATGTTTAATCTAAAAGTTAGATATCTTTAGGATATCATAATATAGAACTAAAAATGGATCATATCTCATGTACTTATACTTCATCTTTCTAGCCTCTAGGTTTACAAATGTTGTTTAGAAATCAGGGGAAAGAATATCCATCAAATATGGAGATAAGAAATGATGGATTGTTTGGAAGAAATACAAAATAGTGGACATATGCTACTTTAGGAATGTATGAAATAACTATAAAAATAGGGTTCTAAATAAGGACTAGATATTAATGTAGGGGTGGTGGTATTTGTTGTGTTACTATAGAATTTTGGTAGGGCTTTGCTTAAGAATGAATGGGGGTAGAGAAATATTATCAGTTATTGATCTTTAAATGACCAAATGAGGATGTGGAGGAAATATATAGCTTTATTTTGAAATTTTCACATGGGGGGAAAGTGTGTTTCACCTACATGCATGCACATATATGGAAGATGATAGGGGCCATCTGTCATGTCCTCATAAAATATGTAAATGTAGTGGCGTGATTGCTTGTATAGTTGCATTTACATGTTAATGCATCTAAGAGGGCCCAGGTGATGTTGCTATGTCTTCAAAATATGCATAGATGTGAGATCATATCCATTAATATCTAGGTTGATGTATTATTACATCTATAAAGGACAATAGGACTATTTAACATGTCCCTCTAAGACTTGTGAATGTAGATGCATGATTACTTTGTTAGTTCACATCACCACATCTCCACATCTCAAGAAGATGGGTCAACCGACTATGTCTTGAATGGATGCATGGTTGTGTCTAACAAAAGGAAAAAACTTATAAGTAAAATTATTTTTTACACTTTCAAATTTTCTCCTTCAACCATGTGAAATTATATGTTGTTCTAACCTCTTAAGATAAAAATGTCAAGATATTTTTTTAGGGAATAAAAATCAGAAGTATTTATTTATGTGTAGTTTTATTTATCATTTTATTTATTTATATCTTGTAAATCACATTTTATGCACTTTACTAAACTTACATATTGTCTAAACCAATGTCACATTTGACTGTTTATGATGAGATTTCTATTTTTAATTTAGAATTGGGTTTTAACATAGGCAATGTGTTCAATCTCACTAAGATCTATTGAGTTAACCATGGACCTATCTAAATTCCTTATAAAATCATTTTAATGTGGCATGATAAAATGTTATAACATATTATGGTTGCATTATATTTGCACTCATCATTGTCTTGATTTATATTTATTTTCATAAAGGCCTACCACTTGATTGGGGTCTTTGATTTGTTTGTTTGTTTGTCTTGATTATGGTATTGGAGCTTGGTTTACTAAGCAATGAGTGGACTTTAGTCCATCAAATCAAATTTTTTAATAATAAGTTTTTATTAAAATGATGTACTTTAGACTTAGACCATCAAATTCATGGAGTGGCAATGATAAAAATCAAGTTGACATTATAATTTGATTAGGTATTGATGGCACCTTTTCCAAGATTTAGTTTTGAGTGTTTTCTTTGGATAAATGGTCATTATGTTGTTTTTTCCTCAAGCTTTACTTGGAACACTAAATTATTTCTGGTATTTTGGAGGTAAAAATTATTGTTTGGAGTCTCTTAGATTTGATGGTTTAATTGGATTATCAAGGTGGATATTGAGTGGTGGTTAATCTTGTAGTTTCACTAAAAAATGGTAAACATGGGGATAAGGAGCTCGGTGTCTTCCCATTGTTTGGCCAACAATATTATTTATTCCCATTTATAATGTAGTGTTTGGTGGGTTCTATTTATTATTTTAGCCAACTCATTTTTCTAAGGGGGAGTGTGCGGAAGCATGAAAAAATAAATCTCGCTAGGAAAAATGAATATGCTAGACTATGAAACCTATTCACTAAATAAGTTGTAGTACTTTGGTTATTCTCTTTTTTTATAAAATGATATGGTCATTGAAAGTAATGTATATATCAAAAAATAATATCAGGTTATGTTGGGACTATAGTGATCTTCGTGCTACTTTTCCATACACATTACTTACAATACATTTATGTTATTCTTGACTTGTTTCCTTTTTGTTGTTATTGTTTTATGGATTTATTTCTAGGCTGATCTTTTTGTGATTTGAACCTTGTATGTATTGGTAATGGTGTGAGTGGTGTTTTTGAGCTATGTTTTTATTGTATAAGTGCATTTTATCATCTAGGTGTAGACCTTTTCATTTTATTGTATTTTTTATGAGTTTTTGTATTGGTGGTAATGAAAAATTGAATATTTATTGGAATAAACATATCCACCACCCTATTTTCTAGGCTCCACCATCAATTTGATGGGTGGAGTGGCTATGGCCACCAATTTGGGGTTCCTACGGTTGGAAGGGTGGGATTTCCCAATTTTTGTATTCAATTTTATCTACCGTGACATGATTATTTTATGGAATAATTAGATTGTGGTAACATTTTTTGTGAAATAAACCCATTTTTGGAGTTGATTATGAAATTATGTTATATACATATTGTTATCATTTTATCAATTTATGAGTTTTTTCCTCGAGGAGTGTAGTTAAACCTTGTATACAAATATTTACAGATGTACATTTATATAAATTGGAGGATGTTGAACATTTAATTAATGATTCATTGAACTTGATAACCATATGTGTGTGTTACTATCACTAAATATTTGTATAATATGTAGGTTGTTTGTGTCATTAGATGTGTTGTTCATTAAATCCTTGTGTGGAAAATTATAGGCTTCTCTTTGGTTGAAAATTCATTCTACAGTCATCTTTTATCTCTCTATTCATTTTATATGACCTGTATATACTTAATTGAGTTGTATAAGTAATAAGATAATTATGAAATGAACCTATTTATGGAGTAGATAATATTGAAGTGTTTTGTTTCATGATTAATATAGAATTTAGTAGTTTTAAGACTAATTCAATGAACTTTGATTAAATTTAAAAGAAAATAAAATAGATTTCAAGTTTCTTTTTGATTTACTGTGGATTTTGAACCCTAGTATTTGCTAAGTTTGGTAATTTGAATACTGAATGCTAACTTAAGATGAATACTTGTACTTGTTTGTGTTTGTTTAATGGTAAAAAATACATGTGGATGCAAGAAAGGTTGTATATTATATTAAGCTTGAATCTTTATACTCAACTGTAATGAGTTGCATTAATAACATTGAGTTGTTATTTAAGGGTTAGTTGGACTATGTGTGTTGACAACATTGTTCTTATACTCTTAAAATTATTATGCATTGTATTTGTTTGAGTTATGTAATATTTTTTATTGGTTTATATATATCTCAGGGAATGTTCTTGAATAAATTATTGCATTGAGTCATAATGAAAATGATTATGAATTACTTTATGTTTTGTGAACTTGATTTAAAGTGAATAATTATTTAGTAATAGTATGGTAAATATATCTAATAATTTTTTTGGATTATTATGATTCCATCTTGATATAAAGAGGAAATAATAAGTCATGGTTAAAAAATAAAGGTAATGGTGGATATATTTTTCATATTGTAAATATATATTTATGTAGGATTTCCACATTTTAGTGAACATCTTCCAAGTGAATATATTTTAGTATCAGATTAGTGTTTCAATAGATATGTTTAATAAGCATGGTTGTTGATGCATAATGTACCATTTGCATCATTCTTGATGTTTTGTAAACTATCATGTTATACAGACAATTATATTTGAATTATGCTTCATTCAAAACATAATTGGGTTCTCATTATTAGATTAAATAATAATGTGGTAGTGAGTGTTGAATAAACAAGTACACACAATTTTGTAATTTACCACTATTAAAGGTTATAAAGAGGACTCATGAAAATTATTAGTGTAAAGGTGGTTTTATGAATGGATTTTTATTTTCTCCAACATAGACTTGATGACAAACATAAAAGAGATGAAAATATTATCTCACAATCAAAGGAGAGTCATTAATGTATTTTATTTTTTAGAATTAAACCATGAAGAATATTAAGTAATTGTATGCATTAGGTTATTAATGCCTTTAAAATATTTATTTTGATATTTATCTTAAATGAGAATAACCATTTGAAGAGAGTTTAAATATATATTACTTAATTTAAAAGTTACATCAATAGATTTTCTCACCAATCGATCATTAATAATTAAATAATTATAGTTGATTTTAAATAAGTGTAAATTATACTTGAATAATACAATAGTATCATCATTTCATGTTTGGAAATGGGATGTTAAAAGTTAGAATAATATTGATGTTGTGACTTAAGACCTATAGATAAATAACACAACATCATAAAATTAGCACTAAGAATCATTTTTATCAATACCATTGCTTATGTTATGCACATATTTATATAATGGCTTAAATTATGATAACCTGTTTATGCTTGAAAGTATATCACAAGGGTTTATAGAGTGTTTAAGAAACACTTCTCATTTTTTGATTCAAAGAATCCATTACATGAGTAGCTAGTTGTGATCTTCCTGAATCTTTGGTAGAATAGAGGCAAAACAATATAACTATTTAACAAAATGATAATATAACTAGTTGTTGGGAGAAACCTTGGTATTAAAGCTTGCTTGTGAATATGAAAGTAAACTAAGCTAAGTCTAATGAATTATGATCAAATATTAAAGTGTAAATTCTAAGATAATATGTATATTTAAAAATGAAAGCTAAACTATAGTGAATTGATCAAAAATTGAGCAAAAGGAAGGGTAGGATAGAAAAGAGAGGTTTTTGATCTTCAGTCTAGACATTATGACAAAGCTTAAATTCATCCAAATATACACCAATACTAATATATGACATGAAATAGCTAAAGCATAAATCCTACCATATATCAGGCAAATGTCTAAGAAAAGTTTAAACAATGCAAATAAGAAACCAGATTCAATTTAAAGGTTTACTTCCATAAGCAAATTGCATTACCTTATTTGCAAGAAAAGAAAACGAAGACAAAATGAATCCAATACCTTTCAATCAATATAGCATAAGCACAAATTGAAAATTATGCATTTATATGTGCACATCAAGAATCTATAGAAATAATTTAACTATGAACGTTAAATTAGATGGTTGAGGAAGCAACCATAATAACAATCACATAAACAAATACTAGACAATTATTGCAAAATTCCTTTCTTGTATTGATTACTCCAAGTTTACAAATATTTTTTCTCAAAAACTTCCTCTTCATTTACAAATGACAATACCCCTTTTATATAAGACTAAGGAGGTATGGTAGTTAATCACATCAAATAACAATTACTCACATGTCAAGGATAGTTGTCCTTCTACAACATTCTAGAATTAGGCACTTTATAAATAAACTAACCTATAATTAATGCACTTTAAAAATTTACACATGCTTTTACAAGATATAATATTAATTTTTAAAATGATATAAATGTTCCTATACAAAATAATATTCCAAGTCAATATATTTTAAATTTGAGACTCCTTTGTTGTTGTAGTCACTTGTCTTTACTACAGGATCTTCATTGCTTTACATCAATCAGCTTGGAGTTGATGATGGGATCCATGAAAAGTTCTTCTTGATCAACCAAGCCTTTAAAGTCATTTTCAGCTCTATCCAATACTTCCTTGATGGTTTTAGAATCATTAATCTTATCTTTTATAGACATGATCATGTCCATGATCCTTTTTATATTTGCCCCTATTTTGCCTTGGATTTCAATTTTTACCTCCTACATGAATTGAGTAGCTCTATGATTTAACTCCTCATTAGTGATCAAGCCTATAGGACTGAGTGTATTTGGGTTTATGATCAAGCTCCCTAGTATATGTATCATTATGTTTTGTAATTTCTTGAGATCTTTAAAAAGATGGACCATTTTCTAAAATCCTTGATATTTTCTATTAATATTACCATAACCATATTCAAATGGGCTAGGATGACTATCTTAAACCCAAGAATTTAGTCCTCTATCAAAACATTGATCAAATCCTTCACTTTGTGTCTCAAATCTTGCCATTGGCTAACTTGGCTTATTGTCAAGGTACCATGTTTATATTCCATATAATGTCTAGACTTGGTTGATTTCAAAGAGATAAATATGTCATACATAGTGGTTTAAAACTGATTGACCATATCTCCTAAAACTGATAAGTTAGACTATTAAATTCTTATTTTGTTACCTTATCCCTTTGATAGTAGCTTACAACTATTATGATTGGGCTTGGGCCAATTCTAAGACATATTATTTAAATATTGGATCTTCACCAGGTCTATGTCCTTAATTTTAGGTCAAATTAGTCAAAGGTTCCACCTTTTGGTATACATTTTCTTCACCACCTACCAAGACTATTTTCTTAGTCATTCTTTTTAAACTAGTAGTCCCTAGGTCAAACCTAACTCCAATTAAATATTGGGCCACCTATGGAATAGGGATCTCTACTTGTGATTGGAATAGTTACTAGCTTAGAGTATCCAACCTCTTTTTCTCTTCCTATTGCAAAGTAAAAATCCATGGTTTCAGTTATTACTGCATATGAATGCTAATGGTTTTCACCATAGACCATGGATGATAAGTAGGCAACTTCTCCAATCTAAGTTCATAAATGAACCATTTAGGAATAGGAGGTCTGTAAAGGATTTTCTCTTCACTAAATAAGTTGACTTCACTCAAAGGAGGAGTAATAGTCACTTTGGGTTTCTTTTCTTTTGGCACAATGGCCATCTATGCCTTCTTTTTAGGGGTGTTAATCACCATAAAATAGAAGGACTTTCCCTTATCCATTTATCACATATCTTCCTTAGCTTTTATTTATTTGTTTGACTCTATCTCATAGGCCATGGATAACATTTTCAATGCATCCTCAATAGAATCATTAGGATCAAGAGATATCATATGTATCTCCTACTGAGGTAATTCATGCTCTATTATCATGGAATATTTAGGTATTGATGAACTAGAAGCCATCTCACCTAGCCTTTTATTCTCAAGCCTATGATCTATTTGTGTCTCTGCTTGTATATTAGGCTACAAAAGTATAGAATATTCACCACTAACCAAATGATACTGCCTAGGGCCCAATTACCATCTATCATCTACTTTTTGATTTCTCTATAGTCTAGACTCTAGTCTTAGGTTGTGTTCCTTCAATATTCTAGTGACTTCAAATTAAGTAGATGCCTTGGTGTATATAGGGTCAAAGGCACTAGGCACATGCTCATAAGGTGAATTTAAAATTATTTTGAGTTTTAAATGCTCTTTAACCCTTCTATAAGGGTCCCATTGTCTAAGTTCATCTATCTCTAGATTGAAAGATGATCTATGATTTTATACAACCTCAATATGGTCCCATTGTCTGAAGGTAGTCTTGTCAATTTTCATAAGAAAGTTGTGAATAAGTCCCTTTCTTTTGGTTTTTCAAAGGCCATCTACACCATGAAATAATTGGTAGGTCACCTCTTGCTCTACTGGCTTATCAAGAATATGGACTTGTAACTTGAGAGGAGAATTTTGGGTCCCCTCAATCCTTATGGCAATGCAATTAGGGTATAACCATATATCCCCCATTGCTTCTAAAAATTTCTTGATCAAAGGACTAATTATTGACATAGGGATACTAGTTATAGCTTCACTCAATGTTGGGTAGACACAATCATAAATGAGCTAGATGTGATCCTTATATTTATAAATGTGTAACTTAGAATAGTATTGAGAAATGGTATGGGTTATATTTGGAGACCATTATCTCTAATTGGGTATATTTGTGGTTGTACATAGGGCATCTAAGAGATAAGACATCATGATAAACTCATTCTTCTTCTTATGACTAATTGCATATATTTATCTACTAAAAAAGATGCTAATTATCTCACCTAGTGGGGGAACCATTACCCTTTCAATTATGAAATATACTATGGGTACCCACATTGGATCAACATATGTTGTGGTTACACATCCATACAATTGGTTTAACATTATCATTTCTATCCTAACCCCTGGTCTAAATTGACTTATTGGGATGTTCTTATTAAGTTCAATAATGACCTGGCTACCAAATTATAACCATATAGCTAGGATATCCATCATGTTATGCTCTTTATCACATGAATTAATAGAGGTTAGGTAAATTTGGGGTTTGGACAACTTGTAGTAAGAATCAAAGGCAATTGGGGAAATTTAAGAAACTTTCCCTTGATTATGATAATTAATTAACATGCCCTAATCTATTTTAGCTTCCTTAAAAGTGGGACTAATAACATCAATGCAATGGAGTACCTCAGGTTTGGCAGCTACATAGTGTAGTCCTATTATTTGGATGGCTACAATGTCATCATATAGCCTCTTTGCAAGGAGTATCTTATCTTCTTCCTTGGTGATCAATGGCTAGTTTTCAATTGTCTAGAATAATTTAGAATAATTGTTATCCCCTATGTTTAAAGAAATAACTACAAACTCTATGTCCTTGACCACATGACCTTCTATGTTTGATGTCAAATATAGCTCCACATCTTGCTTTGAAAAATGCTTATGGGTCACCATAGCTATAATATTGATTGAATTATACAATTGTAGACAAAAATCTAAATCTCTTTGATCAATTATAATAAATCTAGAGATTATTAGTGTAATACATACAATTTACGGATTTTTGATGTTCATTAGGGTTTTAATGGTAGTAGGCTAGTTCAAATAATGAGCTTATGTGACATAGATTGCACATATATACCTTTCATGTGATAGGCTCCACAAGATCTCCAATTTGATGTGTTATGCTTATGTGGTACCCATGTCATGCTGCTCATTTATTTAAAATATATTTATTTGTCACTTTTGGACATGTGTCAATACTTCATGCAATATTAATGCTTGATCAATTCAAACTATTGATTTATTAAGAACTTCTCATATCATTGACTTCATCATGGGTCATTGATCTTCCAGTTGATCTTTTGAGAGTGTGTCACTTGGTAGCTCCAAGGGCTCTCTATGTACTTATAGTTAGACTTCATCCAATTAACACCTTTGTGTTATGTGGTAGCATTACATTCTATCTGGGCCCACTAAATTATTGACCTAATCTGCATGATTGATATTGATCTAAAATATTGAATGCTATTTGTTGATCTCCATCTAATTTACTGTAGTTATGACATGTGTCACCATCGCATTAAGTCTAAGCCCTTTGAAAAGTCTACCTTCATTCATACCATTGATTTGTTAGAAGTATGATCAAACAATGATCATTGATTCCTTTCTTTATACATAAGCTCAAATACAAACTATCAATTCACTTGATCACTTGCTGAGATTGTGACACTTGTCCTTCTCACATTTGATTTTGGAGTCCTTTGATGCTTTGATTCCTTGCTCACCATCATATTTTATTTTATAAGATTAATGCATATCATTGGTCAATTACTTTAACTTATTGATTCCAACTTTACCCATGGATCATTGATATTTGGCTCAAGCTCCTGATATCTTACCACTTGGAATCTTTGCATTTAATTAGTACCTACTAATAATGAAATAAGGTAAAGTAAGGGTTTAGGAATATAAAGAACTTAGGATAAATTTTATACTAAGATTTTAGTCATGTTAATAAACATGATTAAAATTTAGGATAAAATTTAAATTAGGTTTACAATATAACAGAGTGTTCCCACATAAATTTGATCTCATGTAAATTTGAATCTATTTGAAAAGGGACTTAGTCTAAAATATTTAGAATAAGGTCTTTAACACCGTTTAGACATAGATTCAATTAATCAATTAAAAGACCAAAGGCTTAGTCAAAAAGGGTTAATTTAACATTTAAAGCATAAAATCTAAACAATGTTTATCCCAATGGAAATCCATTAACCTATAACATGGAAACAAAAATCAAGCATTAAAAATGTTAGATAAAGTCAAATGAAGATTAAATGCTAACATGCCAAATGTAAGTTAGAGAAAAACATGATACCCAAATAATTCAATCTGATCAAATTGAGTGTTCAATCTATAGTAAAAATTTATAGACTTTAAATAAGTGTCTTCATTTTTTAAAAATGGGGGTATGTTAACCTCAACAAATGGTATCTTCTTAGGGAAACATTGTAAAATGTTAGAAGTCAGATACTCTTGGTTTAAACTAATAATTATACTACTCATTCCACATGAACAAGTACCATCATTAAAATCAATTCATGATTAAAAAAAGTCTTATAGATGTAGAATTGGGCTTAAACACCAAAAATTAGTCATGTTGTGTGTATGCTTTGATTCATTCACTAATTTCCATGGAATTTGGAGAATAACTTCTATATTTCATGACCTTAATCATTAACATTGACTTATAGCATAGTTATATATTCATTAATAATCATTATTTTATAATAGGAAAATATTGGGCAATGCTCTACTGCCTACCAAAAATATATAGCCCTGATAGAGATACCTTTGATTCCACTCAAGGTCTTGCTCCACTACTAGCTAGGTGTCCATAGCCCCAATGGAGGTTAACAAAATCACCTTTTCTAGAAATCTTTAAAATTTTCAATAAAGCTCTCACTTTTTTTATTTTTCAAGTATATTTAGTTTTCAGCGAAGGTTGGGAACCATAATTAGCTAGGTTTTAGGATTTTGTAAAATGTTTGAATTTTAGACAATCATCCTTGGTTATAAACTTCATCCTAGACAATAATATTTTTTAAGTGATAACATGACTTTATTATAATTATTCAAACTTTCACTCAACATATGCAATCCTTATTAAAACAAAACTTAGATCAGAACAAGGCTTAATATTTAAAGGAATAATTAACATAGATATCAATCCTCACTAGTTTCTCTAAAACATAACTTTAGGCTTTGATTTATAGAATCCATAATCAACCAATGTTTAGGGTTTATACCTAAATTTTTGATTTGAAAAGTTACTTTAGAGAATTTAGGATGGATTGGAGATGGAAACTATCTTGAAAAATACTTATTAAAAGTAGAGAACAAAGCAAAGAAAAGGAAAAACACAACAAACAAAAACATGTAGTAAATAAACAAACAAGCAAATAAATATATAAAAACACTATTTACAAACAAGGAACATGAAATAAAATAATCTAAGCCTACCTACACTAACTCTAATTAGTATTAAAATTTACTTCATATAGACTTGTAGTGGTACAATATAGATGTAATGCTTGAGGTATTTCCCATTAGTTGGAAAAAGTGAACTCTACTCCCTAAAAGTTTTTGAGTTTTAAGGTGTTATCTCCCAAAGTCTCTATAATCTGATAAGGACCAATCCACAAAGGAGTGAATTTTCCATGATTTCATTTTGGTTGTAAGGATTTATCCCATAGGAGAGTTAGGTCTCCCTACCTAAACACCTTAATCTTTGAATGCTTATCAAACCATATTTTGACTATGGTTTGATTTATGCTAAAGTTGGAAAATGTTTCTTCCCTTGCATCTTCCATTTGAATGATGTCAAGCAACCTTGAATTAACATAATCTTGATCCTCTTCCATATATTATTTCATGAACTTGTAGGTTGGTAGCTTGAGAGTAATATGAAATATAGATTCTCGACCATACACTAGAAGGAATGGTGATGCTTTCAAATCTTGCTTCACTATAGTTTTGTCTGCCCAAAAAGCATATTTAAGAAAGTTATGCCATGTCCTTGCATTTTCATCTATAGATTTTTTGATGGCTTTCATCAAATTCTTGTTTATTGATTTTGAGACTTCATTACCTTGAGGGTAATGAGTTTATGATAACTTAAGAATTATGTTTTTATCATAAGCTCACTCGGTCATCTCAATAAATATGAAGGCTGATCCATTATCACAAACTAATAAAATTGGTTTCCCAAATCTTGTGCAAATTGTTCTCTTCCAAGAACTTGATTACATCTTCAGTTTTACATTATTTAGTTACTAATGTATATATCTATTTTGTGTAGTAATTAGTAATAGTAAGAATGTATTTATGTCTATCTGAGGAATTAGGGTTAATTACCCCTACAAAGTCCAATCCCCATTAATCAAAAGGTTTGTCAATTAATATTAGCTTCAATGGAATAGCTACTTTCAGTTCCTTGGTGTTGAAAATATAACATTGATGACACTATTTAACATGTTTAAGATCATACTTGAAGATCTTTGGGTAATAATATCCTACCCTCAAGATTTTATGAGTTGTTTTCTTTCCATAATGGTGTCCAGTAACAAGCTTTCCATGAAAATTACTCAAGATCTCAACTGCTTCTTCCTTTGAGACACATCTCAAGTATATGCCTTCATAACTTTTACTAAAGAGTACCCCATCCTTGATCAATAAATGTGCTACCTTGATCCTCAAATATCTCATTTTTATCTACTCATACCTATAGTAAAATAACCATTGATTAATATATGGATAATTGCATCACACCAATCATTTGCTTGTAATTATTATTAATCAACTTGCATGATAATTTAGGATTAGTATTGGTAATAATTTGAATCAATCCTTGACATCTTAAAAATTTGGAAATTTTTATTTCAATATTATACTCTTGGAGTATAGACATCCATTTACCTCTTCTCTCTCCCAATTCACATTGACTAAGCATAAGTTTAATGCTAGGGTTTGGTAATAATACATGAACTTTATTCCTAAGAATATAGTGTCTAAACTTATTAACTACCTTAACTAAAGAAAATTGTTATTTTTCAATTAGATAATAGTTTAGCTTAGCATTATTTAAATTATTGATCATAAATGCAATAGGATGGTCACATTTATCTATTTTTTGAGTTATAATAATAGCTATAGTATGATCAAAAGAAAAATAATAAAGATAAAATTCTTTTATGAAATCAAGACTTATCAACACTGGTACCTATCTTATTGCTTATTTAATGTCCTTGAAGGATTTTCTTCCTTTGTCATTCGATATGATCTTGGCATCCTTCTTCAACATGTCACTTAATGGCTTCACAATTTCTACAAAACCAGAAATGAACTTTCTCAAAAATTGATTTTCTCAAAGAAAGACTTTAATTATTTTCTATTGTTAGGGGATTTTGTCTTGGATATGGCATCAACTATATTAGGATCTATATAAATCCCATCTTTAGTTATAACATGTCCTAGTAACTTCCCTTTTGTAACACAAATTTGTTTTTCTTAGGATTGAGAGAAATTCCATACCTTTTACAACATTTAAATACCTATTGCAATTGCATAATATGATCTTACCTATTTTTAGAAAACATAGTTGGATCATCCATATATATGATAATGCACTTACCTATGAGACCTTGGAAATCATGGTCCATATCTCTTTGAAAATTTTATACTACATTTATTAGTCAAAAATGCATCCTTTTTTAGGAAAAAGTGCCCCACTTTATCTTGAATACAATCTTAATTCTATCTTATTTATTTACAAGTACTTGATTATAACCTAAACAACTATCTAATAAAGACATCATAACATAATTACTAATAATTTGAATGACTTGGTCAAGAGAAAGTAAAGGATAATTATCATTTTTAGAAGAACTATTCAAATTTCTAAAGTAAAAGCATAATATAATTTCTCCATTTTTATTTCTAACTGATACTAAGTTAGCTACCTAGGTAGGATGTCTAATGGGAAAAACTATTTTTTCATCCAATAGCTTCTTGACCTCTTTATAGATTAATGGTTCTAAAATAAGGTTGACTGACCTTTGCTTTTACCTAAAAGGTTTACAATCTTATTTTAATGGAATGGTATGGGTAATGAATCTAGGATCAAAGATATTTAAGTCTTCATAGGGCCATGCTATAACACTTTGTACTTGATCAGAAACTCTTTATCCTTCTCAAATTTTCATTTATGTAGGTTGTATCAATATTTACTAGCTAAGGTTGACCTTGAATACCTATGTCAACTACATTATAATCTTTCCAATTCACCTTGGGAACTTTGACATCTTCAACTAGTTTATCTTGATCAAATAGTCTTTCTAAGGAAATCACCTCCTTGGGAATTTTATTGTCATTTAATTGAATAATATTGTCAACAACTTTGTCTTCATCAAAATAATTTTCATTAACCTTATCAATGATATGAGACTCATATATTCCTGAGTTGTTCATGAAGTCTATGATTTGTTGATCATCACTAAATACTTGAAAATGATTGACATTGTCAGGGGCTGAGGGACATGGAACCAATTAAATACTAAGGCTTTCTAATTTTGAATCTTGATTTAGCACGAGGTTGGATACAACTAAGGCTAGTTCATCAACAATCTCATTCTCTTCTCTAATAATGGAGACAATATTAAAGTATAAAAGTACTTAATTAGGTCCCACACTCTAAACTTTTATTTTTTAAGATAAGACAATTTGCACTAGTACTTACTCCTAACCTGATTAACTACTATCTCAAAATTACTATTTACTAGTAGTTATTTCGCCTTATGTTTGATATCAAATTTCAATCCCAAGATTAAAGATTCATACTCTACCAAATTATTAGTGCAAGGAAACTGAAGTTTGTAAGAATCATTATATTCCTTCCCAATGGGATTGGTTTTAACAATTCTTGCTCCAAATCTAGATTTACATCTAGCACCATCAAAATATAATTTATACAGTCTAGACATAGCATGAGAGTCTTTAGAGTCACATACCTAGGAAGTATCAAGAGTTTAAACTCCTAAATTCTAATTGACCATGTTGACCCTTTCATTAACTGCATTGTATTTAGTGATCATATGTTTCATTTTTTGCTCCCTTTCATTTCTAATTTTATTGGGAACTCCCTTATATGGAAGCCACATATGGGAACAATCAATTGACATGTATCCATTATAATATTTAGTCTAGTTTATACTTAGTAGCATTCCATAAACATATGAAATGTCCAAAACTCGAATATGTATGAATTATTGTATCCTTGGCTCCGAAGCAAGCTTCATATGAACATTCAATAATTCACCAATTACTTTAACTCTTGATTTGTATAATTGAGTAACTAATGTATCAAATTTAATTGGAGTTAAACCAAACTTCTCACAAATACCTTTTAGCAATATATAAGTAGAAGCATCTGAATCTAACAAATAATTATGCAAGTTTTTACCAAAAACTCTAATTGTCAGTAAGAAAGGTGGAACTTCTACTTTGTTCTTATACATCACTATGTTGGCATTTTCAACCTTTGGTGACTTACTAGACTTTTTAGATAAAGATTCAAGAAACAAGTCTCTTTGTTTAGTAATTTGAGTCAATTCATGTAAATTGATATTATCTTTAATATTTTTCATATCCTTAACTATATTATATACAATCCTATTAGAATAACTAGATGAATCAACATTATTTCTAGAGGTACTTCCCTTTGGAGGTTTTGGATTATTGTCCGCTATAGGATCAAGAGGAGTATCAAAGTTGTTTGGTGGAGCTGAAGTAGTCAATGGTTTTTTTTTTATCTATTCTTCAAGGGATAAATATTCTTTAGATACTATTGAAAAGCATGAATCTCCTTAGGAGTATCCTCAGGCTCATTCTCATCCTGAAATGGAAAATCAAATGTCTCCACCATGAGAGTTGTGTCAATAGATTTAGATGACTTTAAAGAACCAAATATACCTATATTATTATCTTTGTTAGGTCCACATTCAAATGTATCTAACTCATATTGAAATAACACAAAAGCATTACAAAATTCAATGCAATCCAATTCACCATATTTTGAAGTATCATGAACTCTATAATATTCAGTTAAAGTTACATCACATATGTTTATCTCATGATTATTATTATTGGAAGATTACTCATTATTATTGTTTTTATTACCATTATGAAACCTATTTTTAGGTATATTGAAACTCTGATAAGAATAATTCTTGTTGGAACTTTCCCCAGTATTATCTACTTGTCTTTAAAAATAAAGGAAATCAATGCTTAGTTTTTGAACCATTTTGAGTATAGAGTCATTTTCATTATTATGTGCCTCTAAATTATGAACTTGGGTAGTACTAATAGCTATTAGAACCATAGTTCTTTGATCTTGTGGATGAGATCCACTTTTAGTGTTATTTAAGAATCTTAGGTTTTGACCAAGATGAGCATGACTCAAAGGTAATTGGTTTAAAACTAGTGTTTAGTTTAAATTAGGCATGTTTTGATTAACATTTGAAATGATGTTCAATATAGGGAAATTGTGATTTAAATTAGGAATAACATATGCTAATTGACCCTGAGGTTGAATTTTATCACTTATCTTTATAGCTTTAGCATTAGCTAAGGCTAATGTATTTATAACTCCAACAGATCTTTTTAGGAACATATAAGTTATGGAATATAAAGCATCATTATAAATCTCTAAAGTTAGAATTTCATCAAGTCTATAGGGAGCTATGGTTTCACTAAAAATATTTTAGAATATAACATTAAAGGAACTAATGGTTTCATTCAAATCTCTTTTCATAGTGGTTAATTGTTGATAAAGGATATAAGGACTGATGATCTTTCCAAATTGATCAATGAAAATACTATAAAATTCATTCTAACTGGTAATGTAGTTTTAAAGAAGGTTGAGAAACCAATCATATGCTACATATTAAAATGTAAAAGGAAACAAACTACATGCAACATCTTCATGAAAAACATTTAAAAGTCTCAAATCAGCCTTGAAGGACTTGATATTTTCTTCAACAGTAACCACACCTGTAGGATTGAAAGAAGTCAAATACTTCTCAATATTTCTAGGTAAATCATGTACCTGATTGGGCACATTGATGGAAAATCCACCTAACCATGCCATACCTTGATAAGGTTTAAACATAAGAGCACCATGAACAAGTGAAGTAGGTTGACATTTAGAAACCCTATGCTTACCTTTATCTGCTCTTGCTTTCCTATGAATCTTTGAAGAAAGAAGATGTAATCTTGTCTTAGAATGTGACCTAGTCTTGATTCTTGGTTGTTCCATCTTGTAAACTATGAATCCTATTCAAAATATAATGTATCAACCTTATCTTTGTAAATAATAATGATTAGATTTATACGTTAAGTAAGTTTTTCATAAATTCATACAAATATTTCTAAATAATATTGATATTTAATTAAATTAGCTTAAATATACCTTCAAACTTGAAAATATGAGTGATATTTATGCTTCTAAGTTCAAATAAACCTAAATTTGCAAATAATAAACAATTCTTTGAACAAAATTTCTATCACTAACCTTGAACACATTAGATTTTCAAAGCTTAAACTATCTTTGTAATAATTTATCATAAATATTCAAAGAATAGATATCTTTAGCTAAATAATCCTAAAGAATAGTATAAAACTATGAATATCAATGATCTTTACATACTTGAGCTAAGAAAAACACAAATATGCAAAGAATCAACTGATCTTTGAATAAAATTAACTAAAATTAGAAAAGACACTTTAAATTCATAAAGCTTTAGTTAAGGCCCTCCTAGAGCCAGTGAAATGTCACCTATTGATGACTAAAAGTGTATCATAGGGGTTTACAAAGTGTTTAAAAAACACTTCTCTTTTTAATATTCAAAGAATCCATTACATGAGTAGCCGATTATGATCTTCTTGAGATCTTTGGTGGAATAGAGACAAAGCAATATAACTATTTCAAAAAATGATAATATAACTAGTTTTTGGTAGCAACCTTGGTCTTAAAAATTACTTTTGAATATGAAAGTAATTTGAACTAAGTCTAATGAATTATGATCAAATCCTAAAGTCTAAATTCTAAGCTAATATGTATATTTATAAATGAAAGCTAAACTATAGTGAATTGATCAAAAAATGAGTAAATGGAAGGGTAGGGTAGAGAAGAGAGGTTTCTGATCTTAAGTATAGACATTATGACAAAGCTTAAAGTTCATCCAAACATGCACCAATACTAATATATGACATGAAATATCTAAAGAAAAAATCTTACCATATATTAGGCAAATGTCTAAGGAAAGTTGAAATAATGCAAATAATAAACCAAATTCAATTTAAAGGTTTACTTCCACAAGCAAATTGCATTAACACATATACAATAAAATCAAAAGAAGGCAAAATGAATCTAATATCCTTCTATCAATCTAGCATAAGAAAAAATTGAAAACTTTGCATTTATATGTGCACATCCAGAATCCATAGAAACAATTCAAATCTGAACATTAAATTAGATGGTTGAGGAAGTAACCATAATAATAATCACACAAACAAATACTAGACAATCTTTGTAGAATTCCTTGCTTGTATAGATTGCTCCAAGTTTACAAACATTTTTTTCTCAAAAACTCCCTCCACCTTTACAAATTATAATACTCCTTTTATAGAAGACTAAGGAGGTATGTTGGTTAGTCACATTAAATGACAATTACACACATGTCAAGAACAACTATCCTTCTACAACATTATAGAATTAGACACTTTATAAATGAATTGACCTATAAGCAATGTGATTTACAAAGTTTCACATCCTTTTACAAGATATAATTTTCCTTTTTAAAATGATATACATGTTCCTATATAAGAGAATATTTCAATTCAATAGATTTGACTTTGTGAATCCTTTGTTGCTATAGTCCCTTGTCTTTGTTGTAGGATATTCATTGCTTTACATCAATAAACTTGGATTTGATGATGGGATCCATGAAAAGGTCTTCTGATTGATTTTACAAGCCTTTGAAGTCTTGTCAGCTATATCCAATGCTTCCTTGATGATTCTAACATCACTAATATTATCTTCTATAGACATGATCATGTCCAAGATCCTTTTGTTGTCTGCTCCTATTTTGCCTTGGATTTTTCTTTTTACCTCCTTCATGAATTAAGTATATCTATGATTTATCTCCTCATTAGTGATCAAGCCAATAAGACTAAGTGTATTTAGTTCTATAATCAAGATCCCTAGTATATGCATCATTCTATTTTCAAATTGATTGATATCTTTAGAAAGCTACCCCATTTCCTTGGACCATTTACTTAAAACCTTAATAGTTTATATTAATATTACCATGGCCATATTCAAATGGGCTAGGATGACTATCTTAAACCTAGGAATTTGGTCCTCTATAAAAACATTTATCAAATCCTTCACTTTATTTCTTGAATATTGCCATTGGCTAACTTGGCTTGTAGCCAAGGTACCATTTTTTTACACCATATCCTATCTAGGCCTTGTTGATTTCAAAGATTTTAATATGTCATACATAGCAGTTTTAAACTGATTGACCATATCTCTTAGAACTGATAAGATAGACTACTATATTAAGTTATTTTATTGCTTAAGCCCTTTGATATTAGCTTGCAACTATTCTTATTGGGCTTAGGAAAATTCTAAGACATATTATTCAAATATTGGATCTTCATCAAGCCTCTGCACTTCCTTTTGGGTCAAATTAGTCAAAGGTTCCACCTTTTGGTATATAATTTCTTCACCACCTTCCAAGACTATTTTTAAGTCACTCTTTGTAAACCAATAGTCCTTAGGTAAAACCTAACTCCAACTAAATATTGGGTCACCTATGGAATAGGGATATCTATTTATGATTTTTCTATTGACTATCTTGGAGTATCTAACCTCTTTGCATCCTCATCTTGCAAAACAACAATCTATGGTTTTAGTTCTTGCTGCATATGAATGCTAGTGTTTTTCACCATAGCATATGGATGATAAGTAGGAAAATTCTTGCATCTAGGTTCATAAATGAACCATTCAAGAATAAGAGTTCTATAAAATATGTTCTCTTCCTTTTAGGGGTGTTAATCATCATCAAGTCCAAGGACTTTCCCTTATCGTGTTTTTGCTTATCTTCCTCAACTTTTATTTCTTCATCTGAATCTGTCTCATAAGCCATGGATAACATTTTCAATGCATCTCAATAGACTCATTATAATCAAGGGATATCATATGTAACTCCTATTAAGATAATTCATGCTCTACTATCATGGAATATTCAGGCGTTGATGAACTAGAATCTATCTCACATGGCCTTTTCTTCTCATGCCTATGCTCTATTTGTCTCTTTACTTGTGTACTAGTAGATGGAAGTCTAGAAGATTCATCACTAACTAAATGATATTGCTTGGGACCCAATTGTCACTTATCATCTAATTTTTGATTCATTTGTAGTCTATGCTATAGTCTTAGGTTGTGTTCCTTTAATCTTCTAGTGACTTCAAAGTAGGTATATGCCTTGGTGTATATAGGGTAAAAGGCATTAGGCTCATGCTCATAAGGTACATTCAAAATCCCTTTGAGTTTCAAATTATCTTTAACCATTATATAAGGATCATATTATCTAATTTCATCTATCTTTAGATTGAAATATGATCTATGCTTTGATGTAACCTCAATATGGTCTAATTATTTGAAAGTAGTCTTGCCAATTTTCATAGGGAAACTATGAATAAGTCACTTTCTTTTGGTTTTTAAAAGTCCATCTACACCATGGAATAATTGGTAGGATACCTCTTGATCTTATAGCTTATTAAGAACTTGGATTAACAACTTGAGAGGATAATTTTGGGTTGCCTTAATCCTTATGATAGTTCAGTTAGGGTACAACCATATATACCCCATTAATTCAAAAAAATTCTTTATTAAAGGACTAATTATTGACATAAGGATACTAGTTATATCTTCACTCAATGCTAGGTAGACACAATCACAAATGAACTAGATGTGATCCATATATTTATAAATGTGAAACTTAGAATAGTATTGAGAAATGGTTTGGGTTTTATTTGGAGACCATTCTATTTGACTAGGGATCTTCATGGTTACACATAGGGGATCTATGACATCATGAAAAACTCATTCTTCTTCTTATGCTTGATTTCATATATTTATCTAATCAAAGAGATGTTAAATATCTCATCAAGTGGGGGTACCATTACCCTTTCAATTATGAAATATACTATGGGTACCCATATTGGATCAACATATGTTTTGGTTGCACATCCATACAATTTTTTTAACATTGTCATTACCATCCTAACCCCTGGTCTAAATTGAATTATTGGGATGTTCTTATTAAGGTCAAAATGATATGGTTACCAGATTCTAACCATATATATAGGGGTATCCATCATGTTATGCTCCTTATCCCATGAATTAATAGAAGTCAGGTTAATTTGGGGTTTAGGTAGCTTATAGTAAGAATCAAAGCCAATTGGGGAACTATAAGTAACTTTCCTCTTATTATGATCATTAATTAACATTCCCTTATCTATTTTAGATTCTTTAAAAATGGGACCAAGAACATCAATGTAATGGATTACCTCAAGTTTAATAGCTACATAGTATATTCCCATCATTTAGATAGCCACAATGTCATCATAGAGCCTCTTTGCAAGTTCATATTTTCTTCTTCCTTGGTGATCACTGGCTAGTTTTCAATTGTCCATAATAATTTAGAATTTTTTTTATCCCATATGTTTAAATTAATAACTACAAACTTTGTGTCCTTGAACACATGACCTTTTACATTTGATGTCAAATATAGTTCCACATCTTACTTTAAAACATACTTATGAGTCACCGTAGCTATAATCATGATTGAATTATCTAATTGTAGAAAAAAATATAACTCTCTTGGCTCAATCAGAGTAAATCCAAAGATAATTAAGGCAATCCATACACCTTAGGGCTTTTTGAGGTTCATGCAAGGTTTTAATGGTGGAAAGCTAGTTCGAACAATGAGCTTATGCAACTTAGATTGCATTTGGATTTCACATTTATACCTTTTATGTGTTGGGTTACCTAATATATCTAATTTGATGTGTTATGATTATGTGGTGTTACCATGTCATGTTTCTAATTTATTTAAAAAATGACTATTTTTCACTTTTAGACATGTGTCAATATCTTGTACAATCTTGACACTTAATTAATTTGCACCTTTTATTTCTTAATAAGTCCTCCTAGCCTCGACTTCATCATGGGTTATTGATCTTCCATATAAACTCTTGAGAGTGTGCTACTTGGTCTCTCCATGGGATCTATGTGTACTTGTAATCAAACATCATTTGGCTAGCACTTTTGTACTATCTGGTAGCATTATGTTTGATCTAGGCCCATTGAATTATTTACCTACTCCATACCATTGACCTTGATCTGGAAGCTTGAATGTTATTTATTGAAATCCATCTAATTCATCATGATTGTGACATGTATCACCATCATATTTGATCTAGGCCCTTTGAAAATTCTACCTTCATTCACACTATTGATCTATGGGAAGTATGATCGAATGATGATCATTGATTACTATATTTGTACATATGTTTGAATGTGAGCCATCAATTTTCTTGATCACTTGATGAGATTATGATACTTGTCCTTATCATATTTAATTTTGGATTCCTTTGATTCCTTGCTTATTGTCATATTTGATTTTATAATAATGCATACCATTGATCAATTCCTTTGACTTATTGACTCCAACTTTGCCTTTGGATCATTGATCTTTGGCTCAATCTCCCAAGATCTTTCCACTTGGCATCTTCATGTTTAATTAGTACCTGCCAACAATGAAATAAGGTAAAGTAAGGGTTCGGGAATATAAATAACTTAGGATAAATTTTAGACTAAGGTTTTAGTGATGTTAATAAACATGATTAGAATTTTGGATAAATTTGAAATTAGGTTTAAAATATAACAAAGTGTTCTCACATAAATTTGAATCTATTTCAAAAGGGACTTAGGCTAAAACATTTAGACTAAGGTCTTTACCATTGTTTAGACATAGATTTAATTAATAGATTAAAAGACCGAAGGCTTTGTCAAAAAGGGTTAAGTTAACATTTAAAGCATAAAACCCTAAATAATGTGCATTACAATAGAATTCCATTACACCTATAATGTGGAAACAAAAATCAAACATTAGCAATATTAAATAAAGTTTAATGAAGACTAAATGCTAACATGCCAAATGTAAGTTAGAGAAAAACATGATTCCCAAATAATGCAATCTAATCAAATCGAGTGTTTGATCTATATTATAAATTTTCACAATTTGAACAAGGGTCCTCATTTTTTAAAAATGGGGGTATGTTGACCTCAACATAGTCATAGAATGCAATTTTTCAATAAATGGTAACTTATATTTTTTCCACATGAATAAGGATGTGGAATTAAGTCTGTGGCATTCAATATCAAGTAAGGTAAGACTTATCTTACCTATTGAAATTTATAACCAAATTTATTAGGAGGGATAGGAAAAATTTAATATATGTAGATAGTGTTATCTATTTAATCCTTGATTCCATATACATTGATAACTTTTGAAAAATATACATGGCTTAAGTTATATTCAATTCATAAATAGAAGTCATGATAGATCTAGTTGATAAAGATTTGAATTACATTGTTATATCATTGGATAAAAATTATCCTACGAATAAAGGATATAGATATTATGCTTGAGAGTTTGATGTATTTTAAATTATAAAAGGGTCTTGAATGTTAATTTGGCATATTTTATATATGCTTATTTAAATAGTGATGTTGGAAATGAAAGGACTAAAATATGTGACATACATTATACTTGTACCTACCTAACTAAAATTGATCATGAAGGGAACTTAACTTGGGTTAAGCATATTAAAATTTTTATATTGGGAAAATGAATAATATAGTATATAGATAAGATTTTATGAGTGTACAACCACACACTTACATGCCTCAAGCTCCATATTTAATATAGAATGCAATACTTTCTTATAGTGTCTTCTTAAGTTGATTTAACTATAGATAAGTGTCAAATGTCTATCCTATCCATGTTCTTATTTTGGATGTATTTCATTTCATATATGAATGAGAAACTATATTTTTCCATTCATTATTATAGTGTGTTCTCAAACCCTATTTACTCTATCTAAAATAATAATTATGGGGTTGTTACATTTGTATTAGATCACAATTTCTACTCTAGGAAACTTTTGGGAATAGATTTATAAACATGTACTCTACCTAAATTATTAATCCATGACTCCTCAATATGGTTATAACAAGACTTGGTAGAGGTGCCAATGCCAATAATAAACTAGGTAAAAAAAACCTAGGAAGAGGCAAAGGTAAAGACAAAGGTAGAGGTGATTGTGATCACAATATCAACATACAAAGAAATGAACCACCTCCTATTAACAATGTTTATATAAATAATCAAGTGGAGGAGAAATTGATATAGGAGTTACATTTAGCAGTGGATGACCTAATTATAAAGAATCTTAAAAATATTCCACCACTTACCTTTTCAGGTGAATAATCTAGAGATTAAACTAATGTATGGCTTGTGTATTTATAAAATTATTTTAATTTACAAAACATGTTCTCTAATGTGAAATCAAGTGTGGCAACCTATTATTTGGTTTGAAATGATACCTTATGTTTGAATCACCTCTATGCTTTGGAAGGATATAAACCTATGACCCTTTGGAAATATTTGAAAGGTAGTTATAAAAAATGTACTTGATAACCAATTTCAAGGAAAGAATATAACACATTTTTAGTTACTAAAACAAAATAATATACCTATTTATGTATATGATAATAAGATTATAATTTTTTTGCATTGTGTAAACTACATGCATGACAAATAAACTAAAGTAAACAAATATAATTCTAGATTGAAAGAGATATTTATGCACAACATCAATATCACCAACTAAAAAACTTTGGTGGTTGCCATTGAGTCTACTCATAGGGTAAAAGTGAAAGAGAAGTCTCGTCAAAAGGCGAGACAAACTTTTAAAATCAATATAAAATAGTCTAAGACTAAATATTTCTCTCCTTCACTAGATAATTCTAATAAAACATATCAACCATAGGTTCACCAAGAACACTAGTGGATTTAATAAGTTTTAATTGAAAAATAATAATTTCAAGTCACAAAATTCACCAAAAATAGGCTCCCATAGTAAAAATCAGACCCAAAATAGCCACTTTGGACTAGCCATGGGGGCCAATACTATTCTTGTAACACCATAAAGAACTATCCAGTGATATAAATGTGGAGATATCCACTACTACAAGGATTATCCAAGATTAAACTTAGACAATCAGCTAATCATTAGGTGTATGTAACTATCGATAATCAAAATGATGAATTCCATGCCACACTAATTGGTACTAGAATTAATATAGCTAGTTTTACTATATCTATATTGATTTATTATAGTGCAACTTATAACTTTATTTCTCTTGTTGTATCAAGTAAATGTAAAATTAAACTTATAAAGATCATAGAAGGTTATGAGGTTGAGTTTGGTACCAGTAAGAGAGTACCTATATGGAAGTGCTTAGAGAAAGATGATCTTGAATTAAGTCTTTTCAAAACTAATTTGATTTTTTTATCACATTTGGGGTCCTATGATCTTATTTGGGCATGTAATAGTTTCATTATTATAAAGCAATGGTTGATTGCTTCAATAAGAAGGTGAATTACACAAATAAATTTATAAAAATTATGGAAACAAGGCATCTAAAGGACTAGGGTATGTAAAATAATTATGTATCTATAGTTGAAAAATGTTACACATAAGGTTTGTAAACTATATGTATTCTAAATGCAAGAGTTGTGTAAGGACCATGAATCTCACCACAAGGATTTTCCATTTTTAAAGGAATATGTGAATATATTTCCTAAAAACTACCTAATATTCCAATCAAGTGGGAGCTTGACTTTCCATATATTATGCGTAGAGCTATGCTTTCATCCAATTATCCTCATAGGATGAATATGGAAAAATTTAGGAATTAGAGGTTCAAATACAAGAATTTATATAAAATTTAAGCATTAGACTAAGTGTATCTCTATGGGGTGATTTAGCTGTCTTCATAAAGAATAAAAATATAACTCTTAACTTATGTATTGATTACCACATGCTCCATAAGGTAAAAATTAAGAACCATTATCCTTTGTCTAGGATTGATGATTTGTTCGATCAAATGAAAGGATCAAAAATATTCTCTAAATTTAATTTTGAGATCAGGTAACCATTAACTGAGAATCAATGAGGAAGATGTATATAAAATAGCTTTATAAACTCAGTATGACCATTATGAGTTGATTATTATTTCCTTTGTCTTGACCAATGCACTAAATTTTTTTATGAATTTAATGAATAGTGTGTTTAAGGATTATCTAGATAAATTTGTGCTTGTTTTCTTAGACGATATTCTAATCTATTTTATGAATGAATATGAACATGCACAACACTTGAAATTAGTCTTGCAAAGGCTAAGACAACATATGTTGTATGGAAAACTTTTAAAATGTGCATTTTATTAGTATAAATCTTATTATTTATGGCAAACCATCTATAAGTATGGTATTTTTATGGATATAGAATAGATCAAATCTATAAAAAAAAAATTGGCTTACCCCACTAACGTGCATGAAATATATAGTTTAATGGGATTGGCTAGGTATTACTATAGGTTTATTGAATTTTTTTCCATCATATCTAATCCTATCACCTCCTTACAATACAAGGGTAATAAATTTGTGTGGACTCTTCAATGTGGTAAGGATTTCTATATTCTCAAAGAGATATTAACTATAACACCTATACTTATCATTCCTAATCTAAATGGTAATTTTTAGATTTGAGAAGATGCTACTAAGGAAGGTTTTAGTGGATTTTTTACCCAAGATGGTAAGGTAGTGGATTATGAGTCATGGAATATCAAGGAACTAAAAAATAATTATCCCATACATGACATGAAACTTATTTCCATAGTGCATGCACTTAAATAGTGGAAGCATTTCCTTTTAGGGAAACATTTTAAGGTGAAGTTTGATCACTGTATCCTGGAACATTTCTTTTCTCAAGATGATTTGAATGCACAAGTTAGAATTTATGAGTAATTTTTACATGGATATTTAATATTTCAAGGGTAAGGAAAATCATGTTGATGATGCACTTAGATGACACATGTACCTTTCTACTTTATCTATGGTAAAATATAACTTCATAAATTTTGTGTTAAAACAATAATTTTTTGATGAAAATTGCCATGAGGTAATATTGGGTTTAGATGATGCTCTTATTATAAATTTGTTTTCTTATTTTTATATTGAAATATATGGCCTTATAAGGCATAAAAACATAATTTTTATACTTACATCTCATGACTTTCAAAATCAAGTATTGAAATAAGTGAATACAATACCTCATTTTATTCACCTTAGTGTCACAAAAATGAATCATGCTAAAAATGTATTGTTTCTAGCCTGGTATTGTTACTAAATGCCTATAATTTCAACATGTCAAAGCTAAGCATTACCACCTTGGAGGATTATTGTACCCTCATGACATACTGAGGGATAAGTGGGATATAATATCACTTAATTTTATTTATGGGATGTTTAAATATCACTACAAGCATGACACCATTTTATTGGTAATTGATAAGTTTAATAAATATAATCACTTTATTACTATAAATCTAACTGATCATACTTTTATGTTTGTATAAATATTCATAAAATAATTTATTTGGTTACATGGCATGCTAGAAATGATATCTTTGATAGAGATAAGTTTTTCACTTTGAGTTTTTGGCAAACTTTGAGTGTAACATTTAGAACTTATTTTATTTAGTTCAACATACCACCCATAAATAGATGGTTAGATTAAAAGGATAAACCAAGTGGTTAAAGATATGTTGAGGATGTATATTATGGATCAACAAGATAAGTGATAAGATTATCTTCACTTAGTTGAATTTTCATATAATAACTATTATCATCTATGATCAAAATGGCTTCATTTTAATATTTTTATGGATGTAATTATATAACCTCACTTGGATGGGATTATTTAGAAACCATGGTTGGTGTTGGTCATGATGTAATTTAGGATTATGATAAATATATGGATCTTATTTACTAAAATTTGAAAGTTAATTTTAACTGACAAAAGAATTATGTGGATTAAAAAATAACACCTTGAGATTTTAACTTAGGTGATGAGATATTTTGGTGAATTAAAACTCATAAAATTTATATCAATTTGAGAAGACTTCTAAATTGGATCCACTCTTTTTCAAACCATCCATTTGACATTATGGATAAGATTAGTGTCTTTACCTATCAATTTTACCATCCTCCTCTATCTAGGATTCATGATGTTATCCATATTTGTTTATTAATAAAATATATATTTGGTCCTCATAGTTTGGACATGAAAAAAAAAGTTTTAGAAGAGGATAGGATAGATTTAGAACTGGTGAGGATCCTGGACCATCATAATGTTAAGCTGTGAAGAATGAATATTCAATAGGTGTTGGTATAATGAAACCCACTTAGTGAAAGGAATTCTATGTGGGAAGATAAGAGTATTTTTAGGCAACATTACCCATAATAATTTTAGTCACTCAGATGGATCCTTTTTAAGAGGGAGAGGATGTTGTATCCTAGCTTTTTAGAACCATCTAATATTTTTTATTAGTCCTATTTAACATTATCATGACTTTTTATGATGATATAACTGTTACAATTGTTAAATCATTGATATGATTATGATGCTCTAATTATTAAATTTGTTAGATCATGGATATGATTATGATGGTCTAATTATTATAGTTATTTAGCTCATTGATATGACTATGGTGTTATATTTATTATAGATTTTTATATGGATATGAATGCATGATGTTATAATTGGTCTATATACTATTTATGTCCTATTTTGTGGTTGCAAGAAACTAAGAAATGAGATAGGTTTAATCGGTGAATTATAGAAGACATGGGTGTGTGTGGCTAGTTAGATGATATCCTGATGAATGAATTATGAGATACATTAGTTTCCAAAAACCACCATTCTTTTAAGTACTATGTTTCTATTTTTTTATTTTCCGTTTCCTTCATTAGACCTTTACTTATCTCAGAAGTATTTATCTATGTGGAGATGCTTGATTTGCCAAATTATTGATTTTTATCTTGTAACTTAGATTTTGTGCACTTTAATAAACTTGTGTATTGTCTAAACTAGTGTCACATTTTACTATTTATGGTCAGGTTTCCATTTATTATTTAGAACTAGATTCTAATATCTATAGTGTGTTTAGTATTATTGATATCAATTTAGTTAACCATGACCATGTCTAACTTATTCATAACATCATTTTAATGTGGCATGTTAGAACATATGATGGTTGTTGTTTAACCCTAAAATATAGATTATGGGAATCTAGGGTTAAAGGTATAGAGATATCCTAGGGCATAAGAATAATTTATTATCTCTAAAATAACACATTTATTTTCAACACTCAAATAAAACATATACTAAATTTATTATGATGAGATGCTAAAGATATAAAGTACAACTATGATAACTATTGTAATGATAATAAAAACAAGATACTTATATGGTTCTAATGTTAATATATATCTATATATGGAATAGATAAAAAATAGACTCAATATAGATTCTAGATTAGTTTCCTGGTTCTAGAAAATGTGCCTATGTAGTCGTGAACACTTACGTCAACCTGGATAGTTTCATCGACACTACTATCTAACTCAAACATAAGTATTTAATATAGAATACCTTTTGAAACTAGATGTGACCACATAGATGCTTATAGATTATATGTCACCTTAACTTTGGTGTATTTATATCTAGGTCATGGATTATCACTCCTTGTCAAATAGAAAAACTCTTATTCTTCATCTTGATAGTGGTTATGGGAAAAATGGGTTAGTGGGCACATGGTATCAAGATACCCCAAATACCCATATATCAATGAGCACTACCTATATATCCAATACTCTAAAGAGTGCCTTATACTTATTTAGTTATCCCCTATGTGTTGGATTGGGTGTGAATAATGAAAAGTGTGATAAGCAAGTACAATAGTGACCTAACTTGTAACTTGGAAAATATGGATCATGGAATGCTCCTTCATTACTTCAGACCTGTAGATTTGTTATCCTTATGAATTATATGAAAATAAGAGAAAATAGGGAAGTTTTTCTCATTTTTCTAGACTAAATTCCTTTGGTAAGTTTCCTTTTGAGTTTCTAGGTCTAAGCTAGGTTTTTTCTAGGTTAAGAATGAATAAGGATTGATCCTTCATTTATACCAATTCCTTTGGAGAATATCTCACATTAAATCCCTTAGGATGATCTTTAAGATACGTTTCATTTTCAAATAGGATGAATTTAGGGCATTTGACACTTGCATTGGGATAAGACACTTACATCAATGTAGGTGTTTGACCAGGATGTAAGTGTCCACATAGCTTGAAAATAGGAACAAGTCCAAAAATTTCAAAGATGGAAGATAAGCAAGTTTACAACATTTTGAGAAACATATAATTTTTGAGTCATTATAATGACATTAGTTGGACTTATATATAAGCAATTAATCATATAGAGATAGTGTATGTGATCCTTTTAGTATAAGGAAAGATATAAAAATTGAAGGTACAAACATGATATTTATTTTCAAAATGTACAAGACTAAGGTATTGCATAATATAAAATAGTTTATACATTCCCCCCTTAATATAGTAATGAAATTGATAGTTTAAAATAAATAAATGGATACCTAAGTGCGTATAACACACCTTGTCTTTGCTTGAGTCCAACTTGAGTGATTTTATAATGACTAACCTACAATCAAGAGCATGTTATAATATATAATCAGTGCATATAATATAAAATTGAAAGTATTGAAATAATTGAAATTGAAAGTGAGGAAGGTTTAGGAGTACATGTGTGTATTGATGAAATCATCTTGATTTTTGATAATTTGATTTGAAACATGTATCATTATGAATCAATAAAACTAATATTAAGACAAAAAAAAATCTATAAAGTTAATATATCTAAAGATATAAAAGGAGATTTGAGGACACATGCCCCCAACCTTGGAGAAAAGATGAGTTGCCACCTAGTAGTTGATATTAACTCAACCATGCAACCTAATCATACTTATAACATGGTGAGTGTGAGTGAACTAAATTAACTCACATTATAAATATGGTGAGTCTAAATGATATAATAAAATCCAACCTATAAATGTGGAAATATTGAGTGAATTAATCACCTCAACCATACCAAAAATTAAACCAACTACTATAGTATATTAGCTCAATACAATCTATAAAAGTCCAACCTAGTGGTGATGACAGTCCCTGATAGTTTTTGAAATATGAAATTTATTTGATTTTAAAATATTGAGTATACATTACATATAATATGCACCTTAGATATCTTTCATGTTGAAATTATGTATAATAATGGTACCAATGTATCAAATTTTGACATAAATATGTATCTAGTATTGTCACTTGGATTTTCACCTCTTGAGGAGATGTTTCATCTCTCCTCATATAAGTGGCACAATGGAAACATCTCACTTGTTATGGGTGATCAATTTGGTGAGATGAATCTCTAGAATGGATAGTTCCCTTGATGTACTCTTTAAAACACTCTTTCACTTATACACTTTGCATTAAAAGGGTTAAGAAGACAAACTTAAAAATTTAAAAGGTGATGCACCAATATTGAATTTCCTCTTATTGACTAAACTTATACCACTTAGAGCAAATCAAATATTCTTTCACATAAAACTCACAACACAAGGTAGATTGTTACACCAATATTTCATATGCTAGGTTCAAGAGGTATATTGATGTTTAGGATGGATGATGAATGATCCTTTAGAGAATATAATCATAGACCAATTCTAAAACACTTATACACTAAAAGAGAACACTAAAAAAGACATATAATAATTACTCTTATGCACACTTGGTGAATAATCAAGGATAACATTCTAGAAAATATCATCTTCTACTAGACAAGACCAACAATATTACAACAAAACTTAGTTATACCATATGTAAGTAGGTCAATTCACTTATTTATTGCTTCAAGAGTCATTAAAATACAAAATTGACTAGGTTTTTACCATTAACCAATGGAGGCTGCTCAAAAGAGACAAAAAGGTCACTATTTATAACATTTAGAAGAGGGGTGAGATAAGGGAAGTCCAAAGGTCACTTAGACACTTTTCAAGCTAATAAAATAGGTTACATATGCATGAGAAATATGTGTGAAATGAACCATGAAATGTCAAGAAGTACAAGTTTACATATATTTGATGCTTTTAATTACCTCACAAGTACTCTTAATGTTAATTAACACTTCTCATTTTAGGGTTATGAAAATCCAAGGCATGAGTTGTAGTTTTATGATAATTTTGGGATGTCTATGGTGAAATAAAAGTAGAGTGTGAAATATTTCCACAATATCCATTTGATTGGGTGGTTGGGAGCCACCAAGATTCTGATCTTTATGATAATCTAAGCCTACAAGTTTATCTAAATGGATATTAACAATGATTTTTAAACTAGGTGTGTTTTGATAAAGAAAATAGAAAAAGGAAGGGTAAGGCAAAAAAGAGAATGTGATTATAGATTTCCATATTAAATATTATGACAAAGTTCTAATTACTTTGAGCATACATGAACCAATTTGTGGTGTAAAATAATATAAAATTAGACTGCTTCACAAACCAGGCAATCTTCAAAAAAGATATATAAACCACAAGTAAGAATGAAGTTTACTTTAAAAGTTTGAGACTGTAACATGAATAACATATGCACATCCAAATGTAGAGCAAATTAATTGAAGTATACTTAATATATTTTTATTTAATCTAGAATTAGCACAAATTAATAGCCTTATGACATAAAATGTAGCTCAAAATGTAGAGAACCATTCAAATTTTAAGATAATAACATGCAATTGAAAGACATCATTGACTTTCAATGAAATATCTAGACAATCTTTTTAGAAATCCATAGTTTTATTAAGTGCTCTTTTGTATACAAATTACTCAAATTCCTTCCCTTATAAAATGGTAATCCCTACTTATTTATAGGAAACATAGGTGGTTTACTGATTAATTCTCAAAATACCCACATACAAGCTAAGGATGGCTATCCATAATAGAAAGGTACAATGAAAAAGGCTATTCATGCCAATCTTGACAAAGGATAAATGTATGCTAATAGACTAGCATACGTTTTATAAAAGAATATTCATTTATGCTACATTGGTGGGACCTTTAAGTTATTGTTTGAGGATGTTCTTTACCTTAGTGTATTTTTCATTGATGAGCTCAAAATCTATGGTATGATCCATAAAAAAATCCTCTTCTTGATGTGACAATGTGTCAAATTCCTTGTCACCCTTGGCTTTGAGTTCCTGGATGCATTAGAACTCTACAATCTACTTTATAAATGTGATTATGATACTAAGGACCTTCTAGATATCCTTGGTAAGCTATCCTTAGTTATATTTGATGCTCTAGATATGGAGACTAACCCTTTTTATAAACTCCTCATCCTCCATCAAGCTTGTGGCATTTGTTTTGGATGGTTTTTCTAATAGGTCCTTCAAGATGTCCTCCATTTTTTTATCAAGATTTTATCTTCTTCCAAAAGGCAATTGACATTATCACACTAGTTGTTTAGGTCCAATATTCCATCTTCAGTGGCTCCTAATAGGGCATGCAAGTGTTTCAATTTAATGATCTGAACACCTTACACCTACTTAGTGTGATGGACATTAATTAATTCATTTGCTTGATCTCTATAATTTTTGCCACTGGGTGACTAATTTCTATGCCCTCCCAATTTTGTGGGCCAAGATAGATAACTTGGATTTCAAGGCCTTCAACCATTTGAAAATGTCCAAGGACTTATTTAGCAATTCCACTATATATTTAGGGACTTAAATTAGGACTTGGGCCTCCAAATCCTACTTTTTTTCTCTAAATTGGTGATCCTTTGTTTCATTCCTTGGATTCCAACAAAGTCATTGCTGATTGTGCCACCACTAAACTAGATACATTTTATTGATGGATTGGATGTTCTCCTACTACTTGTATTTGGATAGGTGTTAGGCCAACAAAAGGTTATAGTCTTTAGAGTGTGAATTCCTTAGTGCCAATGGTGGCTTTCTTTATTACTATTCTCTCAAACCCTAATGTATCTAGATTGAAATACACTGTGGCTTTTAGTTTAGAGAGTTTGGCTATTTTTGGGGTTTCAATCTTAGCTCCACTTTATTGTCCTTAATCCTTCATCATGTTTCCACTTTTTTTTACATCCTCAATAATTCTCCTCTCTTATTTCTCCTTCATGAGCACTTTGATCTAAGGTTTAATATTATCATGGGTGTCCATAACTGGAGTGCTAGTGATTACCCATGAATGAGAGTGGGATGGAACCTTTTATAATTTCCCATATATGAACCAGTCTAGGATAATAGGTCTATGTATTAGGAATTCATCATTGAATAATTTCACTTCACTGGTGGGATGGGTCCATGTTACCTTTGGTCTTTTGAAGGACCTAAGAACAAGGGCCATCTCAGATTCTCTCTTCTTCTGAGTGACAGGGAACAAGTCTAATGCCACTTCTTTCCCCTTTTCTTCCTCACTATTTGAGGTCCTTCAATTTAAGCCACCTTAGTTATGACTTCCTCAATATCTTAATTAGATCCATAGGCTTATATAAGTTCCTTGAAGAACTCATCCATTAATATCAATGTGCTCTATTGGGGGAGATGGTCCTGGAGGCTAGGTTGATGATGAAGGGCCTTCACCTGGCCTTTCTTCCAATCCCTTTTCACCTAATTCTTGGATTTGTATTTTTAGCTATGGTGGTTTATCTAGAGGTGAACTTGAAGTGGAGTGCAACAAATGATACTATAATGGGTTTATTTTCCATCTCTCTCTAGCTAGTTTCTCCTCTCTTTGCAATCTATGCTCAAGCTTGAAACCATGTTATTAGCACCTAGAAAGGACTTCCTCAAAGTTTGTTTCTTTATTATAAAATGGTCATAATGACCAACTATGTGTTCATAAGTCACCTTGGTCAGTTGCCTTGAATATAAATAAGGGTCTACTTTGTTGTTTGGATCCCATTCCTTTAAGTCATCTTTTTGAAAGTAGAAAGCATCTCTATGTTTAGACATGATGTCCAATTAATTCTAGTCTTTGATCAAGGTTATCCCAATCAAAAATGGGAATGCATGTAGCATGCCCTTCCACTTCTCTCTACTAGTGTTATCAACTCCATGGGAAATTTTGCACACAATTTTTTAGTCAACCAACTTAAGGGGAACATAAATAGGCAACCTAAATGGTTGGGTCATGATGCCCTCAATCCTGAAGACAATGTAGTCTAGATAAAACCAAATGTCTCCCATGAGATAAACATATCTTTTAATAAGAGGGTACACCCTAGGCATGGGATATCCTATGATGCTCTGGAATAGTATGGGATATATATAGTCATAGATGAATTGCATATGATCCCTATACTTGAAGACATAAAGCTTGGAGTAATGATGTGAGATGGTGATTTTGTTGTGGGCAGACCAATTATTAACACCAAGAATATGGGTGGATGCCATCGATGAGTCTAGTATATAGGACATCATGGTGAAATGTTGAAGTGTCTTCTTCTTAGTGCCATAAAATTGCCTTAATAAGTGGATACTAATTAGCTCCCTAATAGGTGGAGTCAATTTTTATTCAACCATGAAGTATACGTAAGACACCCACCAAGGGTCAACATAAGTGGTGGTGGCTACTCTAAAGGATCTATTCAGTAAAGTCATAATGATTATTATACCCTCATTGAATTGGATAATGGGGATCCTACCAATGATTTATAGCTACATGACCACCTTAGATTGACAATGGTCTCAAAATGACATCTAAATTATGCTGGGTAGTCCACTCTTTAATGGCAAGGAGGTCAATATGGGATTAAGGAAGTTTCTAGTAGCCTTTAAAGGCTACTGGGGCAACATAAGCAATTCTCCTTGAATTTCCTTCACTAATAATATAGTCATTATCAATCTCATAGTCTAAAAACAAGGGTGTAAGATGTCAATATAGGGTAATACCTCTAGTTTAGTAGCAACCTAATGAAGACCTATCATTTAGACCGCAACCAGGTCGTCAAACTTCCTTTTGGTGAATGATACCCTTTATTCACTAGATGACAAAGGCTACAACTGTTCAATGGAAAAGAAAATGTTGGACTAATTTTTCATTCCATTAGCCAATGCCCCTGTGTCTAATTTGATGTCCCTAAAGCATATTCTTTCATGTTTTATGGATAAATACAAGTATGTCTCTTCCTTTTACTATTACCTTGTCGCTACCATGATCTTAATTGTCTTAGAATATTACTAACCTTGATGCTCAAGATGATAATTCAAGCTTGTTTGATCTATTTAGGTCCTCAATTAGTCAAGTTTTGGGACTTTAAGCTATTTTATTAGGGCTTCTAAGGATTTAATGGTGAAGGTGACATATTTCATAAATGTATTTGTACCTTGGATATTATGGATGGTGCCACTTATGAAAATCCTATCTTTTTGAATGTTTCATATCTTTAGATTGCATTTTAGTGCTTACATGGCCCTTACGTGGACCTCCTTGAGAATGTTTCCATGGAATTTCATGAGAGTTTTCTTTTTAACTAGCTATTTGTTTTTAAATAAGGCCCTTTCATTTCACTTTGTTGGATCAAGATCCAAGGATGAATGTGAGCCTTTGATTAAGATCTTGAAAGTCTACTTCGATTGGGTGTTTGAGCCATCAATGACTGGGTTGTGCCAAGTGGCAAGCTCTAGCTTCCTCAAGAAATGACTAGATGTATTTAATCTAGGTGTTGAGTCATCGGGATCTAAAGTCTTGAGTTAAAAAGTCTACCTTCACTTCATGCCATTAGATTAGGATTAGTGATTGAGTGAGAGCCATTGATCATGATTGGTGAGGTTAAAGTTGATTGGTTGATAGGTTAGCCATATTTAAATTTGGCATTCTCATTAATGTCAAATATGTCCTCATAAACATAAAATTATGGGAGTGTGACTATCAAATTTAAGCTCATGAGGTTCCTTTAGTCTAATGGTAGCATAACACACATCATATTTTTAGTGCTCTCAGGGCCTTGGGGTTAATGTGGGCCATTAGATCAGGATCAGTGATGAAATACAAGCCATTGATCATGATCTATGAGATAATTTCCTATTGGTCCAACCTTTGGCAAGCCTTTTGACATTGTGTCATTGGATTAGGGTCAAAGGATGAAAATGGCCTATCAGATCCTACAAGATGCATGAACATTAAGTTAGTTCATAATATACATAGGCTTAGGCTATAGGATTTATTTATAGGTTAATAGTATTTAAAAAACACTATGACATAAGTTTTAATGTTTATAAGGTCCCCTTCTAGACAAAGATAAAATTTTAGATGAGGCTTATTTTGAAGGCCTCACTAATGTCAAATACATCCTTGCATATGTCAAATGATGGGAGTGAGGTCATCAAAATAAATACCATAGAAAATTTTGAAATGAGAGATGTTTAGCCTATAGTTTATCTTAAGAAGATCTCGTGCTATTGGATTAGGCTTCTGGGTGAACACAAACCATTGATCTTCATCCAAGCTGAGACATAACATTAGAGCTTGACATGTGGATTCAAGCTAAATCATTTTAGGATACTTGAATCATTAATCATGTTGAACAAACATGAAGGCTTAGGGACATGATTTTTAATGAATTTATGGTAATTTAAAAGGGGAAAACCATAAAGGGACTTTAGGCATGATTTAAGACTTAGGGTCTTTTGAAAGGAAAAATTCCTACTAAATTTCTTGTAATGATTTAAATTCAAGCACCTAGTGTTTCTTGCTTTGGAATCCTTCCTTCCTCCATGAAACCTAAACCTTATCATTCAAGATTTATCATCATTAGGGTTAGTTAATAAACCATAATTAACCAATCAAGGACCCATTCTCTTTCTAGGTAGATGATATCCCTAATTTAAGAAATAACAATACCATGTAAACCATGCGAAGATATGAATACTTTAGAATATCAATAAGGGACCCATTCATGAAAAGTAGAATAAATAAGACAAAAATAATGGGGGACGATTTTGGTACAAAAAACAATGGTGAATCATAAGGGAAAAATATAAATATGTTAGAATCTAGAAACTTTGGTTTAAACCAACATATAAGTCCTTTTCCTCCTTCAATCTTTATATCATTACTTAGGTCAATTCAAGGTTGAAACTAGCTTGAAATATGAAGAATTCAAATCCCCATGTCAGAGTCTAAGAGTTTTGTGTGTGTGATTTAATTCTAATTACTATTTATCATGGGACTTTCAAGGAACAACATCCAGGTTCATATCTTTTTGACCATGACATTTAACCTTGAGCATTTTTAGATATTATCTTAGAAACAATTTCTCTTAATTTAGGGGAGACTTCGACATTACTCTATTTCCATCTAGGAATCCATAGCCATGATAGAGATACCTTTGGCTTCATTCATGGCCTTGTGCCACTGCTAGCTAGGCATCCATAGCTTTGGTGGAGATTTCCTGAATCACCTCTAACTTTGCATCTTTTGATTTAGCATTAAGTCTCTCTCTTTTTTTTTTCTTTTTTTTTTTTTACAAAGGTTGGGAGCCAGGATAGTTAGGTTTAAGGTTTGGTCAAATATTTCATTCTTGGGATAATTACCTTATATTTGAAACCTTTATCTTAGACAAGGATATGTTTTAAGTGCAAGCATGCATATGCCTTAAATTTTTTATTTCCCCTTCCACATACATGATTATTATTTTAATAGAGATTTAGTCTTAGGTAATGTTTTGTATTCTTAGGGGTAACTAATTTTAATGTGAGTATTTTGAAAATCTATATATTGTAACATGAAGCTATATTATCACCTTAGATTCCATTATGCAAAATTCATGCCCCCCACTTGAGGTACCTAAATTTTGAGCAATTCTAGGCCAAGATATTCCAAGATATTTTATTAAAGCAAATGAACATAACCAAGTAGAAAAGATAGAAGACAAAAATAAGAAAACAAATATATACAAACCAAGTAGGAAAATAAAACAAGAAAAGAAACTAACTAGCCTACTGATTTTAGCTCTAAGTAATCTTACAGATGTTATTCCATGAAGACCCCTGGTGAAGTAGTAGCAAATTAATGCTTTAGATATTGTCTATTGGTGGGTAAATTAAACTTTGATCCTTGAATATCTTTCAATTTGAAAGTGTTATTGCTTAAGATTTTTGCAATTTGGTATGGGCCAATCCACAAGGGGGTGAACTTGCCATGTTTGCCTTTGGGCTCTGATGCCCTATCCCAAAGGAGGACAAGGTATCCTTCTCTGAACACTTTCACTTTTGATCTCTTATCAAACCACATTTTTATAGTTGTTTGGTGTCTACTAAAATTTGTATATACATTTTCTCTAGCATCTTCCATCTGAATGATGTCTAATAGCCTAGAATTAGCAAGTTCTTGGCTTTCCTCCATGTATTCCTACATGAATGTGAACATAGGGAGCTTTAAAGTGATAGGAAAGATGGGTTCCTAACCATATACTAATAGAAATGGTGAATCCTTGAGTTCCTATTTAATTCTTATCTTGTCAGCCCATAATGCATATTTAAGGAGTTTGTGCCATGTTTTAGGTTTGTTTATAGCATACTTTTTGATATCCTTTATGATATTATTGTTGGTAGATTAAAAAAATCCATTACCTTGAGGATAATGGTTAGAGGCAAACTTTAAAGAGATACCATTATCATAATCCCATTCTATCATTCCAATGGATATGAATGTAAATCCATTGTCATAAACTAAGGAAACTAGGGTTCTAAATTTGGTGTAAATGTTTTCCTCTAAGAAATTAATCACCTCTTTTGTTTGTGCATTACTTAATGGCTACTACCTCAGTCTATCTAGTGTATTAGTCTATAGTAGTTAGGACATATTTGTGACATTCAAAATAATTAGGATTGCTTACTCTTATGAAGTCTAATCCCCATTATGCAAAAGGTTTGTCTATTATCACTGGTTGTAAAGGCATGGTTGCCTTTAGCTCTTTTGTATCAAATGGTAGGAATGGAATTCTCTCACATGTTTTTGAGCATCCTTGAATATGGTGGTCCAATAGTACCCAACCCTAAGAATTTTTTGAGCTATGGTTATCTCTAAAGGATGTCCACTACCTAATTTTTTTATGAAAATTAGATATGATCTGAGAGGCTTCTTCCTTAGACACGCATCTTAAGTAGATTCCTTCAAAGTTATTTCTATAAAAGTCTCCATTTTTGATGAGGTAATGAGTTTATTTGAGTCTTAATTATATTTTATACTCTTTGGTAAGTCTTGGAAGGCAATAACCATTGATAAGCAAGTAGATAAGGGAGTCATACCATCCATTAGGCTAGAAGTTTTGTTGCTCAACTTGTAGGATATGGAGTTTAAGATTGGTATTGGCTATCATCTGGACTAATCCCTAACATTTCACCAGTTTAGAAATCTTCATTTAAATATCATACTCTTTTAGGACTGACAACCACTTATCCCTTCATTCCCCAAGATCATTCTAGCTCAACATAAGCTTTGTTGCTAGGTTAGGTAAGATAACATGTACCTTATTTCTAAGGATGTAGTGTCTAAACATTTTTACTACCTTTACCATTGCATAGGCTTGTTTATCAATCATGAAATAGTTTACCTCTACATTTTTGAAGTTGGTGCTCATGAAAGTTATAGGATGGTCACTCTCATCAACCTTTTGAGTTAAGACAATAGCTAAGAAAATGAATACAAGTAATTTTTTTTTGAAAAGTCAGGACTTATCAAGGCTGGGGCTTGACCGATTTCCCTTTTTATGTCAGCAAAGGATTTTTTTGATTCTTCATCCCAAGAAATTTTATCATCTTTCTTAAGCATATCATTCATAGGTTTGATAATTTCAAAAAATATTGAGATGAACTTCCTCATGAAGCTAATTTTACCAAAGAATGATTTCATCTCTTTTCAGTTGTTGGGTAGCTCAATTTTGGAGATGGCTTCTACTCTCTTAGGATCTATGGAAATCCCATCCTTAGTATTGACATGCAACAATAATTTTCCTTCAGTGACATAAAATATACTTTTATTAAGGTTGAGGGATATTCTATACCTCTTGCATCTTTCAAATATTTGTTGTAGGTGCATAAAGTGTTCCTCCTTATTCTTGGAGAAAACTGTAAGATCATCCATGTAAATGATGATGTGCTTGCCCACTAGACCTTGGAAAGCATGGTCCATGGCCCTTTAAAAGCTGGATCTTGCATTAATTAATCTAAATGGCATTATTTTATAGGCATATGTTCCTCATTTAGTACTAAAATCTATTTTGTCCTATCTTTTGAAGTAACAAGCACTTGGTTATATCCAAAAAATCCATCCAAAAAGGACATCATGGAAAATCCTGAAACAACTTGGATGACTTGATCAAGAGAAGGCAAAGGGTAATTTTCCTTTTTAGATACTCTATTCAAATTTATAAAGTCTATGCATAATCTTATTTTTCCATTATTTTTTTATTGGGACCAAGTTTGCAACCCAAGTGGAATTCCTAATAGGAAACACAATCCTTGCATCTAGCAATTTCTTGACTTTCCTAAAGATCATGGGTTCTAGAAAAAGATTGATAGGTCTTTGCTTCTATCTAAAGGGTTTATAATTTTCTTTGAGGGGAATAATATGAGTAATAACCCTTGGGTCAAATATTTTCATATCTTCATAAGACCAAGCAATGACATCTTTATATTTTGTAAATAGCTATCTAGCTTTTCTATTTTCCATTTTGGTGTAAGCCTTTCCAAAATTCACTTGTTGGGGTTGATCATGTGAACCAAGATCTACCACCTGACAGTCCTTACCATTTACTTTAGGTACCATAGGTGTCTCTATAATCTTGTCATGATCAAACAACCTATTTAATGAAATCATCCCTTTAGGTATCTTATTGTCACTTAGTTGGATTATTTTACCATTAAGATCCTTTTTAGGAGAAATTTTATTAGCTTCATCAATGATGTGAATTTTTAAGGCTCTAGAATTAGTTAGGAAATCCATAATTTGTTGATCATCATTGAAAAATTGAAAGTGATTTATGTTGTTAGGGACTAGGGACATGGTACTAGTTCAATATTAATGTTAGGGGAACCATGATTAGGTATGAGATTAGCCATAATAGAGGCAAGATCATTAGTAACTTTGTTTTTTTCCCTGGTAATAGATATGATGTTGAGAGCATCAAAATATTTCATCAAATTCCAAACTCTAAACTTGTATCTCTTGAGGTAAGATAGCTTGCATTGGTATTTACTTTTTACTTGGTTAACCACCAACTCAGAATCTCCATAGGCAATGATTTCCTTAACTTTATGTTTAATAGTGAGTTGCAATCCTTGGATAAGAGATTCATACTTAGCTAAATTGTTTGTGTATGAAAATTGTAACCTATAGGAAGCATGATATTGATTTTCTATAGGGTCTATCAATATAATACCAGCTTATGATCCTAATATACACATATCACCATTTACATACAACTTCCTTAAACTAGTCATTGGAGGTGGATTTTTTTAACAAGTTTCCTTTGTAACTTCTAGAGTAAAAACTCTTAAGTTAGAATCCATGAAGTTCACCTTTTCATTGACAACATTATATTATGTTATCATGTGTCTCATCCTAGGCTCCCTCTCTACCATTATCTGATTTGGGACACCTTTTTAAGGCAACCATAAGTGGGAACAGTTAGTGGAGATATAAAAATTCAAGGTCTTAGTCCATTCTCTACTTAAGAGTAACCTATAAGCATTGGGAATATCAACCACTTGGATATCAATAAATTGTTAAACCCTTGGCTCACTAGCTAATTGCATATGCACATTCAATAACTCCCTAATGACCTTGAATCTTTATTTTTCCAATTGTGTAACTACCCTATCAGATTTAATTATGGTCAACCCAAGTTATTCACATATGCCTGTAGGTACAATTTTGGTTGAAGCTCTAGAATATAAATGACAATTATGGACATTCTTCCCAAATATCCTAACTATAAGTAAAAAAGGTGGAGACTCTACTTTAGCTACTTGCATAGTTATTTTAGCACTATCACTTTTAGGGGGATTTCAAGGTTTCATGGAAAATGATTCCAAGAGTAGATCTCTTTGTTTTGTAATATGAGTTAGCTCATGTAGAGTAATATTGGCTTTAATATTTTTCATATCTTCCACCATATTGTAACCAATTTTTCTTGAAGATTCTACAGTAGGTTTAGAAGAAATGACCTTAGGTGGTTTAGGATCATTCCTTGATGTAGTTTCAAGAGGTGTCCCATAATTGTTAGAGGGAGTGGAGTTAGTCAATGGCTATTTTTGTTCCCTATTTCTCAGAGGGTACATCTTCAAGAATTACTAAAGTTCTTGAATCTCTTTAGGGATATTATCAAGCTCATTATCCTCTTGGAAAGGGAATTGAAATGTTTCCACCATGTGTACTTGGTCAAATGGTTTAGATCTAGAAGGACCTATAACAATATCTTTGTTTGGGACTACCTCAAATGTATCAAGTTTTTCTTGGAAATCCTCAAATGTCTTGCAAAATTCAATACAATCAATCTCACCATGTTTAGAGGTAGCATGCACTCTACAATAGTTTAGCAAAGAAATATCAATGAGATTAATATCCATAGTTTTTTTACTATAAGAAAGCTCATTAGCTTTATTATTTTAAAAACTATCATTCTAAAATCTATTCATAGGCTGATTAAACTTCTGGAAAGTGAAGTTTCTTCCAAAGTTGTCATTAGTATTACCAACTTGTTTTTTTAATTACAAGAAATCAATGCTAAGCTTTTAGACCATTTTTAATATAGATTCATTCTTTTTCTTTAGAGTCTCATAGTTTTGACCTTGGCTATTGTCAATGCCATTGATAGGAACTAAAGCCTTCTAGTCATTGATATGAGATCCATTGGTATCTTGATAGACAAAACTCAAGAAACCTAGGTTTTAATTAGGGGTAGCATGGCTAGTAGGTAATACATTCAAAGCAAGGAGTTGGTTTAACACTGGAGTATTTTGGTTATTATTTGGGAATAGGTTTAATGCAAACATCTAAGGATTAACATTTGGGACCGAATAAGCCATCTATCCTTGAGGTTGCATTTGGTCACTAATAACCACTACTTCAGAATAAGCTTGAGCTAATGTGTTGATAGCTGGGATAGCCCTTTTAAGAAACATAAAAGTGATAGGGTCAACAACATCTTTATAAACCTCTTAAGCTAAATCCTCATTAGGTTTGTAGGGATCCATAGTCTAACTAAACATCTTTTGGAACCTAGCATTGAAGGAATTTTTAGGTTCACTTGCATATCTCTTAATAGTTATATATTGATGATACATGACACAGAGGCTTATGATCTTTCCAAATTGATCAATAAAGATAGTGCCAAAGTTATTCCATGAGGTAATAAAATTGTTAGGCAAATTGAAGAACCATTCATATGTATCATCTTTGAATGTAAAAGGAAATAATCTAAAATCTACATCTTCATGGATGACATTAAATAACCTTAAGGAATCCTTAAAAGATTTAATATGTTCTTTTGTAATTGTAATATTGATTGGACTAAATAATACTAAATACTTTTTAGGATTATGAGGTAAGTCATGAACTAAACTTGGTACATTAATGGGGGAACTTCCAAGCCATGTCATATCTAGGTGAAAATTGAATGTAGGAACCCCTTGCAAGGGTGAATATGGTAGAGACTTAGAATGTCTATGCCTTCCTCTATCCTTCCTAGTTTTCTTGTGAGTTTCTAGCTTGAGAAAGGGCTCCCTTGTCTATGAATGTGATTTGGTCCTGATCCTTGGCAATTTCAACTTGAGGATTTAGGATCTTATTTAAAATATGATGTAACAAGTTAGAATTCTCAAGAAACTAAAATCAATCTACACACTAAGCTTATTTTTTTGAAAATTTGCTCATAAAGGGACAAAGGACATCGATCTTTGACTTAGTAAGCTCAAAGATGTACTAAATTATGTAAAGATGGCCATTCTTTACAACTTGTGACTCAAATGAACCCAAGATTGACTAAGAATGGACAATCTTCAATTGAAATAAACCATTCTAATTTAAAATACTATGAATTATTAAATATTGAAGATTTCTTTACTAGAAATGAACTATTTCCTTGTAGAGAACTAAGATCTTTACCTAAAAAATGCAAATATATATGAGAAATCACCTAGATCAAAGATCTTTGCACTTAGAGTGAAAATTCACTCATAAGGGTTAAGAATCCTTTATATTTAACATAGGAATTATTTCAATTGATCAAGTGGGCCCTCCTTCTAGAAATAGTTTAGTTGCTCTTGTTAATGCTTCTAATTTCCTCATAGGTACTCTTAGTGTTGATAAACACTTCTCATTTTAGGGTTATGAAAATCTAAGGCATGAGTTATGGTTTTGTGACAATTTTGGGATGTTTGTGGTAAAATAAAAGCAGAGTGTGAAATATTTCCATAATATTTGTTTGATTTGGTCGTTGGGAGCCACCAGGGTCTTGATATTTATGATAATCTAAGCCTACAAGTTAATCTAAATGGATATTAACAATGATATTTAAACTAGGTGAGTTTTGATAAATAAAATAGAAAAAGGAAGGTTAAGGCATAAAAGAGAATGTGATTATAGATTTCCATCTCAAATACTATGACAAAGTTCTAATTACTTTGAGCATACATGAACCAATTTGTGGTGTAAAATAGTGTAAACTTATATTGCATCACAAACTAGGAAAGCTTCAAAGAAGATATATAAACCACAAGTAAGAACCAAGTTTACTTTAAAAATTTGCTATTGTAACTTGAATAACACATGCACATCCAAATACAGAGCAAATAAAACAAAGTATACTTAATATATCTTCAATTAATCTAGAATTATCATAAATTAACATCCCTATGATAGAAAATGTAGCTCAAAATACAAAGAACCATTCAAATTTAAGATAATAACATGCACTTATTCAAGTGATTCCTTTGATTATTGCTGATTAGTAAAATGGATTTATCCCAGGTAGACAAATTCTTAATTCTATTATTACTGCTCATGAGAATATTCATTCTTTGTTTTGCTCTAAGAATCAGGGTTTCATAATGAAAGTTGATATTGCAAAAGCCTATGATAGGGTTGACTGGTTATTCCTTTCAAATAGTCTTTCAGCTTTTGGCTTTGAACAAAAGGTGGTTGGTATTATTTATCAGTTGATTTCTGCTTCCTCTATTGTTGTATTGGTAAATGGAAGCTCATCCCACTTCTTTAATCCATCACGGGGGCTGAGACAAGGGGATCCTATATCCCCCATTCTTTTTGTAATTATGGCTAACTACCTGGGAAGATATATAGGGGATTTGGTCCATAAAGGTTTATTTAAGGGATTAAAATGCTCTTCTCATCCCCTAATTTGCTCCCATGGACAATTTGTCGATGATACTATCTTCATGGGAAAAGCTAAAGTCAAGGAAGCAAGAAATTTGAAGCTAGCTATTAATTTATATTCTTCTGCCTCTGGTCAGTTGATTAATTGGAATAAAAGTGCAATGTTCTTCATTAATACCCCTATTCAGAGATAGAATAAAATTGCTAAAATCCTTGGATGCTCTATAGGATCTTTCCCCTCATCTTACTTGGGTCTTCCTCTTGTTGAAAGCCCCTAAAGCCTTCTAAGAGGATCTTATCAACAAATTAAGTAAGAAAATTGCAAGATGGAAAGGAAATATTTTAAGTCAGGAAGGAAAGTTAACCCTTCTTAAAGCTAGTCTTCAAAGTATACCTACTTATGCTTTAAGTCTTTTTAGAATTCCTACCAAATTTGCAGAAGCTATTGAAAAAATCCAAAGAAATTTTCTATGGACTGGTACTAAGGAAAAAAGGAGGATGCCTTTAATTTCTTGGGATAACATTTACATACCTTTCAGGGAAGGGGGGCTAGGAATAAGGAAAATTAGAAGTATGAATACAGCTCTCTTAGCAAAACTGGGATGGAGAGTTTACCATGAAAATAAAGAATGGAGTATTATATGGAAGCATAAGTATTTATTCAATGTAAAATCCCTTTCTAATTTCTTTTCTTACCCTAATGTAACTCGACCCTCTTCCATATGGGGGGTTGTTCAGGGAACCAAACAAATTCTAGAAAAAGGATGCTCCTAGAAAGTTGGTAATGGAGTTAAGGTGAAATTCTGGGAGGATGCTTGGTTAAAAGATTACCCTTTGATAGAAGATTTTCAAGATAAAGAGATAGTTGATCGATGTAAGCAAAGATATGGTATATTTGTTAATCAGTATTGGCAGAACAATTCCTGGGTGAATATAACTGATCTTGATCAAGATTTTAATAATATACAATTATCCCTCAATGCTATCTCTCTTTATCCTTATCTTGAGGATAAGATTATCTAGCATGATGATCCTAGTGGACAATTTAAAGTTTTTACCATTTTTATTTCAAAGGGAAATGGTAATCAACCTTTGTGGTCATATGCCTGGATCAAGGGGCTCATCCCCAAAATAAAAATCTTCTATTGGACTCTACTTCAAAATAAAATCTTGACTCTTGACAACTTGCAGAAAAGAGGAATATATGTGGTTAACAGGTGTATTCTATGCAAAAATGGTTTTGAAGATAGAGATCATTTGTTTGTGAACTGTTCTTATACATAGCAAGTTTGGAATGAGATCCTCAATCTTTGGGGTATAGCATGGGTCCATCAAAAAAGTGTGGAACTATCTTTTAAAAGTTGGTATTGTCCCTCTAAGGATCCTGATGTTCTTTTTTTCTGGAAATTAACACTTCCTCATATTTGGTGGGGCATATGGAAAGAAAGAAACAATGGAATATTTAGAAGTAAAGAACTTCTAGGATGGGTGTTGGGTCAGAATATTACTAGAGCAATAAAGGAGAATTTTTTATCATAGAGGGATCCTAATCCAACCTTTCAAATTGAAAATCCCTTAAGATCTAAAAGGCCTAATGTGAAAACTAAAAATCCAAGATTAGGTGTAAAATGGAATGTCCCCCCTTGTGGATGGATCAAAGGAAACTTTGATGGAGCTGCTAAAGGGAATCCAGGAAAAGAAGGATGTGGAGGAGTCTTGAGAGATCATGTGGGAAATGTAATTGATGATATTGCTATCCCTATTGGTAAGTCGAATAGTCATATTGCTGAAGCTACTGTAGCCCTTCAAACCATTAAATTAGCTATTGAGTTAGGATTTTCTAAATTATGGTTAGAAGGTGACTCCCTGAATATCATAAATATCTTAAATAATAAAAATTCAATTTCATGGTCTATAGAGGCAATGGTGATGGAAATTAAAGCCTTAACTCAAAAATTTGAAAAAGTAACCATAACCCATACTTACCATGAAGCCAATGGGGTTGCTGACTAGATAGCTAATCATGCTATTCGAATAGGGCATAAGGTGAGATGGTAGGATGCATTAAATAAGTATGTTGATCTCAAAGTGCTTATTAATTATGATGCCATTCATTCAAAGGAGGGAAAGATCTACTTGGAATAGCAAGTTAATGATTTGGTGGAGTGTCCTCACAATGAAAGGACTAGTTTCATTGAATAGACACATTCATGAGAATGTAAAGTGGTTATTGCATGTGCCATAAAATAGGTGAGTTCCATTACAAGTTGATAACAACTGGTTTCATTACTCAGTAATTAGTGTTTGGGTGTTGCTGGAAAACTGTATGGCTTGCAAAATGAAAGGTGAACCAAGGAAGCAAGAACCTAAAAGTTGTGAAGACTGGAAGGCAAAACAAGATGTTTGGAAGATTCTTCAGAGAGGAAAGGTCGTGAGTTACTTGGACCGGTTGCATGGTTTTAAACCCAATATAACGACGGCATTTTTCAAAAATTGGGTCGATAACAAGGTAACCCTCCATGGCATCATGGTGAGGCTCACCGAGGAATTCATTGTGGAGGTCATGGGGCTTCCAATGGAGGGTATAAAATTCTCTAAGTAGACCAATATATCTAATGAGGCATATAGCAAATTCTCGAAGACGGATGCTGAGGAGCAACAGTTGGAAAAGAGTGGAGACTTTTTCAACTTGGAGCAGATAAAATGAATCTGGAGAGACGTCTTATGTTGCATCTGTGAGTATTTTATACTTGATGGAAGAAGCAAAAGAGTCCATACATTTCATTTTGTCTTTCTTAATCATTTTAGGCACAAAGTTATAATTTCCTTCCCTTTCTATTTGCACTTCTCATTGCTCCAAAGTTTGTTTGCTCATAAAAAAAAGGAGTCTCACCCTATATTGCATGAGGGAATGATCCTAATAATAGAAGGTTTCTGCAAAAATAATGCCATTGTCCCGAATCCTTATTCGGACAAAAATAAGGATTCATAGAGTAAGAAGAATGAAACAGTGAAGGGGAAAGAAAAAGTTAAACCCAAATCCTCCAGCTTTAAAAAATAGATTTTTGATGAGGAAACTGAGTGGGAAAGCATTGAAAGTTCTGAGGAGGAGAGTATGGAGGAAGAGGAAGGAACAGATAGTGGGGAATCTAGCTCTAATGAGGAAGGTAAAGATAAAAGTGAGAATGAAAAATAAGGGGACACTATAGAGGAAAAAATAGAACAAAAAACTATGATCTTGAGGATAATCAACAAGTGTTGGGGGAAAGTGAAAAAGAAATGGATGTTTTATTTAAGGATCCTACTTCAAAAATAGAGAAGGAACATATAGTTTAGGATGCCTATCATGCAATGGAGACTAGAGAACAAGTAAAGGATGATCTTGTCCACCATGAAAGCCCTGTTGAAACTAAAGAATAGAAAAGAATGGAAAGGGAGGATCAAACTGAAAAGGATGAAGTCAATCCAAAAGAGAACACTAAATATTTTAATGACATTTGGTAGAATGACAGGAGGCATCCCTTCATGAATTTGGCCAAATGCAAAGCAGATGTTATCCTTCAAGTTGACTCGTGGATGTATAAGGAAATAATGGGCCTCAAGAAGAAAATGGAAATAATGGAACATAATCAGGAAGCTGATCGAAATAAAATCAATAAATTGGAAATGCAGATAAGAGATATTCCTATCAAACTTAAAGATTATGAGAACAATCTAAGAAGGCTCATTAAGGAAAGCAGAACTAAGATGGAGGAGGTTACTTCTAACATATGTGCAGCTACTGCAAACATTGGAAAATGAGCTAATGAGGAAATAAAATCTTTAGAGGGGCCTAGTAAGAGGACCGGATAGAGCTTGAGGAAGAAAGCAATGCAAGAGGCTGCTACGTTGGCTGCAATATCCATACATGACACTGTTGTGATTGGAAAGGAAGTGGTGAAGATGATCCTGGAATTAGAAGAATAGGGTCTTTCTGCTCTTACTATTTTGGTCCTTTTAGTTGGATGATATAATTGGTTCCATTTTTTGGTTCTTTGTTTTCTTTACATAATTGAGTTTCCAGGTCTCTGTAAAACCTGGGGTCTTTCTTTTGAGATCTTGACATGTGGTTTCAAGTCCCTGTAAAACCTATTTTTGATACTGCTCAGTAGTAGGTGTTAGGTTTGTTTTACCTGAGGGTGTTATTGTTATATCCTTCTTCCTATGTTTTAGGGTTTTGGGGTCCCTTCAAAACCTATTTTTACCTTAATCTAAAACATGCAATTGAGAGATAGCATTGACTTTCAATGAACTATCCAAATATTTTTTTTAGAATTCCATAGTTGTATTAAGTGCTCTTTTATACAAATTGCTCAGAATCTCTCCCTTAAAAAATGGTAATTCTCACATATTTATAGGAAACATAGGTGTTTTACCAGTTAATTTTCAAAATACCCACATGCAAGCTAAGGACAATTATCCTTAATACAAAGATACAATGCAAAAGGATTTTCATTCCAATCTTGACAAAGGATAAACGTATGCTAACAAACTATCATACATTTTATAAAAGAATATTATTTTATGATATATTGGTGGGACCCTTAAGTTACTATCTGAGGATGTTATTTTACTTAGTGTATTTTTCATTAATGAGATCAAAATCTCTATCAAGCTTCATCAAACAATCCTCTTCTTGATGTGCCAATGTGTCAAATTCCTTGTCACCCTTGGCCTTGAGTTCCTAGATGCATTGGACCTCTACAATCTACTTTCTAGACATGATGATGATACTAAGGACCTTTTGTTTTTCCTTGGTATGTTGGCCTTGGTTGTCTCTAATGCTTTGGATGTGTAGACTAACCCTTTTCCTAAACTCCTCATCCTCCATTAAGCCTGTGACATTGGTCTTGGATGGTTTTTCCAATAGGTCCTTCAAGAGATCCTCCATCCTTACCATCAATATTTTGTCTTCTTCCAAAAGGATGATGACATTATCACACCAATTTTTTAGGTCCAATATGCCATCTGAATGAATCCTAGGAGGGCATACAAGTGTTTTAATTTTATGATCTGAATGCCTTGGGCCTACTTAGTGTGATAGACATTAATCAATTTAGTTGTCTAATCTCTAGAATTTTTCCATTGAGTGACCAATGTTTGTGCCCTCCCAATCTTGTGGTCCAAGATAATTGACCTAGATTTTAGGGCTTTAAACCCTTCAAAAATGTCTAAGAAGGACTTATTTATCAATGCCACTATATCTCTAGGGACTGAAAGTAGGACTTGGGCCTCCAAATCTTACTTTTCTTTCTCTAAGTTGGTGATCCTTTATTTCATTCCTTGGATTCTAGCCAAGGTCATCATTAATTGTGCCACCACTAAAATTGTTACATCTTCCTAATGGATGGGATGTTCTCCTATTTCTTATCCTTAGATAGGTTTTAGGCTAATAAAAGGTTCTACTTTCTAGAGTGATAATTCCTCAGTGCTAATGGTGGCTTTCTTTGTTACTATTCTCTCAAACCTTGATGTATTTGGATTAAAATGCACTGTGGCTTATAGTTTAGAGAGTTTGGATGCTTTTGGGGTTTCATTCCTAGCTCTACTTGATACTCCCTAATCCTTCATCCTCCTAACATTTTATCTTATAGCCTCAATAATTCTCCTCTCTTTTTTCTCATTTATGAGCTCTTTGATCCAAGGTTTAATATTATCATGGGTGTCCATACCTGGAGTGCTGGTGATTACCCATGATTGAGAGTGGGATGAAACATTTTGGAATTTCCCATATAGGAACTAGTCTAGGATAATAGGTCTATGTCTTTGGAATTCATCATTGAATAAGTTCACTTTACTGGTGGGATGGGTCCATGTTACCTTTGGTCTTTTGGAGGACCTAGGAACAAGGGCCATCTTAGCTTCTATCTTCTTCTGAGTGATAACGACCAAGTCCAATGCCACTTCTTTCCCCTTTTATTCCTCACCTATTTTAGGTCCTTAAATTTGAGCCACCTCAGTTATGTATTCCTCAATCTCTTGATAATATCCATAGGTTTCTACAAGTTCCTTGAAGAACTCATCCACTATCCCATATGTTTCCAAGGCAAACATATCAATGTGCTCTACTGGGAGAGATGGTCTTGGAGGCTGGGTTGATGATGAATGGCCTTCACTTGGAATTTATTCCAATCATTTTTCATTTATTTCTTGGATTTGGAGTGTTGTCTATGGTGGTTTCTCCAAAGGTACATGTGAAGTGGAGGGAAATAAATGATACTACAATGGGTTCATTTATCATCTCTCTCCAACTAGTTTCTACTCCTTTTGCAATCTACGCTCAAGCTTGAAACCATGATGTCTACACCTATCAAGGACCTCCTTAAAGTTTGTTTCTTTAGTATATAAATGGTCATAAGGACCAACCATGTGTTCATAAGTCACCTTTGTCAATTGCCTTGACTACAAATGAGGGACTACAAATGAGGGACCACTTTGTTATTTAGATCCCATTCCTTTAAGTCATCTTTTTGAAAGCAAAAAACATTTCTATATCTAGACATGATATCTAATTACTTGTAGTCTTTGATCAAGGTTCTCCCAATCAAAAATAGGAAGGTATGTAGTATGCCCTTTCTCTTCTCTCTACACATGTTATCAACTATATGGGAAATTTGGTACACAATTTCTTGTTCAACCAACTTAAGGGGAACATAAAAAGGTAACCTAAATGGTTGGGTCATGGTGCCTTAAATCCTAAAGATAGTGCAGTCTGGATAAAACCAAATGCCTCCCATGAGATCAAATATATTTTAACAACAGGTGCACCTTGGGCATGGGATATCCTATGATTCTCTATAATAGTATGGGATATATATAGTCACATATGAATTGCATATGATCCCTATACTCAAAGACATACAAATTAAATTAATAATGTGAGATGGTGATTCTGCTATGGGAGGACCAATTATTAACACTATGAATATGGGTGGACACCATCAATGAGTCTAGTAGATAGGACATCATGGTAAAATGCTAAAGTGTATTATTCTTAATGCCATAAAACTACCTTCCTAAGTGGATACTAATTAGCTACCCAATAGATGGAGCTAGTTTTTCTTCAACCATAAAGTATATGTAAGACACCTACCTAGGGTCAACATAGGTGGTGGTGGTTGCTTAGAAAGATTTGTTTAGTAAAGTCATAATGATTCTTATACCCTCCTTGAATTGGATAATGGGGATCCTACCATCATGATTTCTATCTACATGAGCACCTTAGATTAACCATGGTCTCAAAATGATATCCAAATTATGCTAGGTAGTCTACTCTTTTATGGAGGGGAGGTCAATATGGGATTTGGGAAGTTTCTAGTAGCCTTTTAAGGCTAGTGGGGCAACATAAAAAATCTTCCTTGATTTTCCTTCATCAATAATTCAGTCATTATCAATCTTACAATCTATAAACAAGGGTGAAAGGATGTCAATATAGGGTAATACCTCTATTTTAGCAACAACATGATGAAGACCTATCATTTGGACCACAACCAAGTCATAAAACTTCCTTTTGGTAATTTCCACCCTTTGTTTGATAGATGATAAAGGTTGTAACTCTTTAATGGCAAATAAAATATTGGACCAATTCTTCATTCCATTGGCCAAAGCTCTTGTGTCTAATTTGGTGTCCATAAAGCATCTTCCTTCATGATCTATGGATAGATGCAAGTATATCTATTCCTTCCACTATTGCCTTACTACTACCATGATCTTAATTATCTTCGAATATGACTAGCATTAATGCTCAGGATGATAATTTGAGCTTTCTTGATGCAGTTAGGTCCTTAATTAGTCAAGTTTTAGGAATTTAAGCTATTCTATTAGGGCTTCTGAGGCTTTAATGGTGAAGGTGATGGATTTCATAAATGTATTCATGCCTTAGATCTTATAGATAATGCAACTTATGAAAATCCTATCTTTTTAGATGCACCATATCTTGAGATTGCCTTTTAATGCTTACATGGCACTTATGTGGACCTCCTTGTACATATTTCTATGGCATTTCATGGGAGTTTTCTTTATGAATATCCATTTTTTTTAAATAAGGCCCTTTCATTTTACTTAATTAGATCAAGATATAAGGATGAATGTGAGCCTTTGATTAAAATCATAGAGGTCTACTTTGATTGGGTGTTTGAGTCATCAATAACTAGGATGTACCAAGTGGCAAGCTCTATCTTTCTCAAAAAATGATTGGGTGTAGTTTAGCCAAGTGTTAAGTCATCAAGCTCTGAAGTCTTGAGTTGAAAAGTCTACCTTTGCTTCACACCATTAGATTAGGATCAACAATCAAACGAGAACCATTGATCATGATTGGTAAGGTTGAAGTTGATTGGTTGATAGGTTAGCCATGTTTAAATTTGATGTTATCACTAACATCAAAGACATCCTTATGAACATCAAATTATGGGAGTGTGGTTGTCAATTTTAAGCTTGTAAGGTTCCTTTAGTTAAATGCTAGCATACTATGCATTATATTTTTGGTACTCTCAAGACTTTGGGGTTAATGTGGGCCATTGGATTAGGCTCAGTGATGAAACATGAACCATTGACCATGATCTATGAGATAATTTATAATTTTTCTAACCTTTGGTAATCCTTTTGACATTGCACCATTGGATTAAGGTCTAAAGATGAACACGAGCCATCAGATCCCTTAAGATGCGTGAACATTAAGTCAATTCATAATATACATAAGCTTAGACTAAAAGATTAATTTCTAGGTTAATAGTATTTATAAAACACTATGCCCTAAGTTTTAGTCTGATAAGCTTAAGTTTTAATGTTTAGAAGGTCCCCTTTTAGACTAAAGATAAAAGTTTGGATGAGGATTATTTTGAAGGCCTCACTAATGTCAAAGACATCCTTGTGAATGTCAAATTATGGGAATAAGGTCATCAAAATAAATACTATATAAACTTTTGTAATGAGCAGTGTTTAGCCTATAGTTTATCTTAGAAAGATCTTGTGCCATTGGATTAGGATTTTAAGTGAATGTGAATTTTTGATCTACATCCATGCTAAGACATAACACTAGATCTTAACACGTGGATTCAAGCTAAAGCCTTTTAGGATACTTGAATCATGACTCATGTTGAACAAACACAAAGGCTCAGGGATGTGATTTTTAATAAATTTAGGGGAATTTAAAAGGGGGAAACTAGAAAAGGACTCTAGGTATGATTTTAGACTTAGGGTCTTTTCAAAGGTTAAATTCCCACTAAATTTTCAATGAATATTTAAATTCAAACCCCTAGGGTTTCTTACTCTATAACCCTTCCTTTCTCCATGAAACTTACACCTTGTCATTTGAGATTTATCATCAGTAGGCTAGTTAATAAAGCATAATTAACCAAGAAAGAACCCATTCTCTTTTTAGGTGGATGATATCCCTAATTTAAAAAATAAAAATACCATGTAAACCATGCCAGGATACAAGTACTTTAGAATATTAACAAGGTTCCCATTCATGAAAATTAAAAGGAATAAGACAAAAACAATGGGGGGATGTTGGTACCAATAACACATACAAGTAATGAAACTCATGAAAAATGGCATGAAAATCCTTGTGTTGGCTTAAAAAATTACCTTCATCATCCACACCTATTTGAACATCCCAAAACTAACTAGGGATAGGTCTAATGATTGGAATGAGAGGTAATTATTTTAGACATGCCTCTCCATGAATTGGTTATATTTAAACTCATCTATAATCTCTTAGAAGTAAGTCATCACTACCTATAGCCTTAAAAATTCCTCTTTCAATCACCCCTCACACTTGACCTCAACATTGGCTTCAATTTTACATGAAAATACATAGGAGGTAGTGTATGACACTTGGAAATAATGTCTATATCCTTAGACTACTTAGGTACACATTAAAAAGGCTCACACTTGAAGTTTTCACCCTTCTCACCATTGTGTTCACTATGCCAATTTTGATTGGCTAAGATGAGAGATATTATTTGAAAACTTATAAGTTTTTTCAAATAATAATATATCTATTTTGAATTATTAAACTTCCTAATCTTCCTCCCAAACTTGATTGCATCTTTAGACTCCTTTTAGAACCTAAAAAACACATAAAATAGTCAAAAGTACCCTATTTTATTCCTTGTTTATATAATTATATAAAACTCAAAAGGGTGGGGAGTATCTTTAGAGATTATTTTAAAATTTATAATCACTTTCATGGTCAAACTATTTCATTATATCAGCTATCCAACTTCAATTCCTTCATCAGGTCTTGATTGAGGGTTTGCAAGGTTTTAGGTAGTTTTCACTCTTAAGCTTTGTTCATAAAGATATAACATTTAAAATTACAAAAAAATCACAAATATTATCTTATATACCCTTTATAAACTCCCCAAACTCCTTTTACCTCTATGCAAATCATCAAGAAAGATATGAGCATTTGAAACTAGCATATCGAGTTTGTCTTCACAATTCTTGAATGCTTGGACTATATCTAAGCTAAAATTAGCTTTACTATAGGTTTATATATATATATATATATATATATATATATATATATATATATATATATATATAAAGATTAAAAAATTTTAAATACATCTCATAAATTTTTTTAAATTAGATAGATATCTCACTAAAATCTATAAACGAGGTTAGACCCTTAATTGGCTCTAGGTCTCTTCAAGGTCTAATGCATTTAACATGCACCTTACTAGTTTTGGCTATTTGGACTGATATCTCATGGATTGTATGGTGTATAATTATTATTCAAACCTCATTAAATCTCACAAATTCATCACATAACTTACCAAGCACTCCTTTTCATTTCTTCCTTTCAATCACCAACTATGCCTAATTGAAGCTTGTCTAGTTGGATTATGTGCATGACTGTTTCGATCACTTTGAAAATTTTGAGATTGAATTAGTGATTCCTAGAAAATAATTACCCTTAATAAACCTTAATATATGTTTCTTTATTTTTAATAATCTTTCCATCAATTTTCTCACCCTCCTTGCCTTCATTTGTTTGTTTTGCCAAACCCTAATTTTTCTTGATTGGCTGACCTCTGAGATAACCCCAAGGAAAAATAAATATTTTAGAAGTTATATTAAGTTATAATTAAACTTTTTAATAAATGTTTTAGATATATTCATCCAATTAGGCACCTAATTGACTCAATTTGTCCAAAAAATGCCTCCAAAAGGATGTTTTCTTTCATTTTTCACTTCCACCTAAGAATGACCTTTCAATGTTAATTACTAGATGATTAGGTATATTAAACATGTTTCCCACCTAAAATTAATTCTCAATAATATTTTAATTCACCCAAAAAGACTTTTCTTCTTTGGAATCCTCATTCTTACCTATTGAGCAACATGGGTTTCCTAGCTCATCTGTATGGACTGCTACCTTTGACCAGTAGGAAGAGTAGGTGATCATATTCAAGGGGGTCCTAGATATTTTTAAAACATTTTATGAATAAATCATGAACCATTTCAATTTTTTAGTAACCCTATAATTCTCCCTAAGCACATTCACCTCTTACCTTCATCATGACTGCATACTCAGTTGTTGGTGCATATAGGGCCTAAAGAGGTTTGTGTAAGTTTGATTCACATTTATAAGAGTTCATGTCGGTTATCATGTCTCTAATTAAGGTTTTAATATGATATTTCATCATGTTAACTCTACTTACACCCTTCATATGCACTTTGAGTTCACAAACTAAGTTCTCCCTATCATGAATGTGAACCTTGCCTTCTTTGATTCTTGTACGTGTATATGTACCTATTTGAACATTGGATTTGATGATTGAATACTCTCCTTGAAGCTTTATAGTCACCTATCACTTTATCTTACTTGAATTCACCTTGAAATTTCTAAAACATCACCTAGACATTAAGTGTGGGTCATTATTTCCATACCTAATTGTAGGTGCATATTTCCTTGAGAAGGGACACCTATAGGTATCCATGAGCTTGAAAAAATTATGCATCAACATCATACTAATCACCTTAATCCTAATTTTTCCACAATTTGATTAGTGGAACCATGTCAACATGATAATGTCTTTTTCTTTTTTTAAAATATGTCAAAGGTCATCCAAAACTCAAAACCTGTAGATATGAATATAGGATTCTAGTGCTTTTGTAGGCAATTTTGGGGCTCCAAACTTATATCTTATACTCACTTTATGACCTCCATATTTTTCATGGATATTATACATTACAAATTCTGCAAGGGTTACCAATTTAAGTGTTGGAAAGTTCATTGCAGCCATGCTATAAGATATCCATAAAACCCCTTGGACCTCTATTTTTACATTTTTGGGAAAACTTCCCTAAAATCAGTCTTTATTCCTTTCAACATGATTTATACATTATTTTATCCTTTTGACACCTTGTATAGCTATAATATGGTGAAATAACATGATATAAACTATAATAATTTTTACTATGTTTCAAATTACTCATAAAAGGACTTCCAAAACTTTGTGGTACCACATATAGCTGGTCATTTGCACATACACAGGTAGTAGGTGGACTTGGGAAATATACAAGACACCCATGTTTATGAACCTTATATAATCTCATAAAGTATTCAAATTTAAATTTTAACAATCCTAAGAGATTGAAACACACATCAATCCTTCCACCTCTGAGCATGATGTCATCAATGAAGGCTCATGTAGGTTCATATGGGTTGTATATAGGTAGGGGCATAGAATGGAGTAGAAAATGTGGATGGATGAGTTTATGATCACTCCAAATCATCATAAATCCTTAAAATACTTGATTTTCATCAATGAAATTTTTAAGAAAGTTTCAAAACATCCATTCCAATGTGAAACCTCTTGAAAACATCTTGAACAGAGAAAATAGGGTGTCTAATGACTGGTTTAGCATGATGAATGAGATTGTAACCAAACTTGCACTTTTCCCAAAAATCAAAATGAACTATCTCAAAATTTTAATGACTTGTAAAACTGAAACACCCTAAGTAAAACTCCATGAACAAGCTAAACAAGCTCTATACATGTATGATTCAACATGAAATTAAGCAAAGAGTTGACTAAGATGAATGGGAGGACTAAAAGTTTCCCAAAGCATGGTATGATGAAACCAAACCTAGGAATCGATGGCCATATGACATTGATACCTATGGAACACCATCTTATATTCACATGAAACATGTATAGAATATCAACATTATGAAATAAGGAAGAATTGATTGAAAATTTATAATGGTGACACCTTCTCAAAGAATGAGACAACTTGCCCATAAATACACCATGAAACATGAAACTAAGCATGAATAACATATGATAAGATAACCATCATTATCTATAGATAATATCATCAATTATTTTGTATAGACTCATTCAAAATGGAGTAAAACCTATAGGGTGTAGGAAATAATGATAAAAACATAGTCAATTTGTAAAGGATGGTTCATAAAGCATGATTAACCTAAATTATAACTATATATATATATATATATATATATATAATTTCACTAAAATCTCCTAAAATCATTTGACTTGGAACTGTTTTTACTAGCCATACTAAGCATGAACATGTTGGTCACTTTTATGTGTCTAGAAAGACAAAGAAGGAGTAGACTGGTTTTAGCTTAAAAATGGAACTTTAAAATCAAGTAAATCATGGAAATTAACTTGAGGAAGATGAAAAGGCCTTCCATTATCTTTTCCCACATGTCACCTTCCCCTATGGGTCATACAAGTGCCAAATGCTCCCTTTTTTAGTTGGTTTCTTGAATTTTAGTTAGTTAACCTAAAATATTCTAATGGAACTGACATTAATGATAGGTAATCTGACCTCCTAAACATTTTAAAGGAAAATAAGACACCTAGACACCTTGTAAATCATGCCACTTGCATTTATGACCCCTCAAATCCCACTAAATGACCCAAAATGATAAATAAACCTATTAAACCATGATTAAGGCTAAAAATACATTAGATTACATCAAATGAACTATAATATAGCCTATTACAAAGTATTTTACCATTAAACATCTTAAAAAACAAGTTTTTTACATACATGGGTCTAAATCTGACATAAAAGTCAAATTTGATCAACAAAATGGTGACTCATAGGAGTAGTATGCCTGCTATACTAAAGACTAGTAGCTTTATCAATACATGGTGTAGTGATTCAATCAAATATTGAGGACAAATAGAAATAAATTTCACAAAACACACATAAAGCAACCACAACACACCAATCAAACATAAAACAAAGCAAGATACCAACAAGAGACACATATGTGCATAAACACTTAGGGAAAACAAGAAAACAGTAACTATGTACAAGGAAAAGAAGAAAATTAGTATAAATATTTGAGATATAACCCATTTAATGTGATATGAAGCTCCTCTTCATCTGAATTTTAAATTTTGAAATCATTGTGTTTTTTGCATTGAGTGATGACATAAGGGCCATTCCATAAAGCATCAAACTTTATGTGTTTCCTAGGCTTAACCCTATCCTCATCCCACTTTGTAACAATTTCCCCCTCTTGAAAGTTTCTTGGAATGGATTTATTATCAAATAAGATCTTTGTTTGATCTTGATGAACCCTCATGATTTACATATCTTGATCTCTTGTTTCTTCAAGCTCCATCAACTCACATAATCTGACCTCTATGCTTTCATTTTCCATCAAATCCAATTGGTATGTGTGATCCAAGGATGGTAAATAAAGTGAAATATGCAATCTAGCTTCTCTCCCAGAAACAAGTGTATATTGTGAGTTTTCAATGGCTCTTTTGGGAGTGATTGTATTAGCCCAAAGAGTTATCTTCAACTTGGAATGCCAAGTTCTTTGGTTTTCCTCCATTGTCCTCTTGATAATCTTGATTAGATTATTATTAGTGGACTCAACTATTCCATTCCATTATGGATAATAGTTGGAGTAAGTACTAAGATAAATACCATATGTCAAATCCCACTCACTTGTCTTTATTTTAAGGAAAGCCAATGCATTATGTAAAATTATTGTTGAAGGATCCCCAAACCTTGCCACTATGCCTTCATAGAAGTCTAAAACTAAACTTTCATTTTCTTCCTTGAGAGATATAACCTCCACCCATATTTTAAAGTAATATATAATAGTCAACATGCACTTGTGGCCAACACTAGAAGGTGGGTTGATTAGGCCTATGAAATCTAGACCCCATTACATAAAAGGTTGGTCTACTTGTATTGGATGAAAAGGCAAGGATGAAATATTTTTATTACCATCAAAGAGAACACATTTTTGACATTTCCTTATCTAATCATTGGTATATTTAAACAAACTAGGCCAAAAATATCTATCTCTCGTAATCTTAGCAGTTGTGGTTCTTAGAGCAAGTGACCACCACTAGTATACCTAAAAAATCATGAAACTCAAGCAAGATCTTCTCAACCTAATATGATTGAACACATCTCAATAGTACACCTAAAAAATATTTCCTAAATAATACTCCATCAACAAACACATAAGGAATAATTTGTAACCTGAAGTACCTTCTTTTGGCTCTATCTAGGCCTTGAGGACACTCATCAATTTGAAGAAAATGGATCATTTCTTGTGTCCAAATTCTCATTGATGAAGATGCAACTATAATAGGATCATCATGAAGGGATAAAACAACTTGTTTTTATTCATTCAAATCTAAATCAAGGTGTTTGCATAGTCCCTTCCCTTTCACTAGCTTGGTTGTCTTGATTTCTACATCATACTCCATCACTTTTGTAATCCAACCAACCCTTTTTTCATTTAAATATCTACTCAAAAGGAAATATTTGACACTAGGATGAGGTACCAATATATTAATCTTGTTTTTATATAACATGTGACTAAAATTCTTTAGATTTCTAATAATTTAAAGTACTTGCTTCTCTACATAAGTGTACCTTACCTCATATCCTTCTAATCCTTGACTAAAGAAGGCAATAGTCTACTCCAAATTTTCTTCATTTGATTGAGTGACCATGGTAGAGATTAATTATTCATTTCCAAAGGTATACAAGTTGAAATAATTTAAGAAATTAGTATTTTCAAAACTTGGGGCTTGAGAAATAACTTGTTTGATCTCTTCAAAACTCTCCTTCCTTATCCTTGTCTAAGTAAACACTTCATCTTTCCTTAGCATAGAGGTTAGAGGCTTGACTAAATTAGCAAAATCAAGAATAAATCTCCTTATTAAATTTATTTTTCCAACAAAAATTTTCAAACCTTTCTTATGTTTGGGCAAAGTAAATGCCAAGATTGCACTCACCCTTTCAGGATCTATAGATAGGCCTTTCTTTAAGACTGTCCCAAAAGTTTGCCTTCATGAACAAAAAAAAACACTTTTTTGGATTGAGAGAGATTACAAACTCTTTACATCTCTTAAAAATATTTCTAAGGTGATTTAAATGATCCTTTTCATCTTTTGAGAATACCATGATATCATCAAGATATACCAACACTATATCATTTATTAGACCTTAAAAAGCCATATCCATTACATGTTGAAATGTTGCTCTAGCATTATAAAAACCAAAATCAATTTTATTATAAGCATATGTACCCAATTTTGTTGTAAATTATTTCTTATATTGGTCACTTTCCTTTACCAAAATCTAATTTTACCTTGAGTATCTATCAAGGAGTGAGAACCTTTCACTACCTGCCACAACTTGCAAAATTTGCTCCATTGAAAGAAGAGGATAATGGTACTTCAAAGAAAATATATTAAAATATATAAACTCAACACATAACCTGATTTACCCATTATTCTTCCTTACCAAAACTAAGCTTTCTAACCAAGATGAGTGCTTAATAGGAAAAATTATCTTAGACTCAATGAACTTTATAATCTCCTTTCTCATAAGAGGCTCAAGCTTAGGATTAATTGGCCTTTGTATTTGCTTCATAGGCTTAGAATTCTCATCTATATCTATGATATTTTGAGCTAAGTTTGGATCAAATCCTTTTAAATCAGTATTATCCCATGCAAAGACATCAAAAAACTCATTTCATAACTCAATGAAAGCATATCTTTCTTCTCTAGTACATACCTTCCCAAAAGCAAGCAACTTATCTTTGAAGATTTATACTCTCTCACAAAGTTTTTACTTAGTAAACATGCTTAATTTATTCTTATTCAACTGATCATCATCATTGAATATACTCTCAAGTGTGACTAAGCCCTTAAGGAGCTTGTTTGTCTTCAATTGTATAATTTGCCATCCATATTTTTGTTGTAGTTTGGATTGATACTTTGAGGAAAACTCAACCTCTTCTTATATAAAAATATTTTTTTTGGTAACTATCGAATACTTTATAATTAGTGACATTATCAAGTATAGAGGGCCTTATAATCACTTTGATATTGGGCTTGTTTTTATCCTCTCTTATCGCATTTGGAACATTAAACTAAGCTCTTATTACTGCCAACCTATAAACATGTTTGTTGTCTTCTCTTGGGATAGATTAGACGTTAAAATCTTGGAGATATTCCACAAGATCCCACACTTTATGCTTATAGGACTTAAGCAAGGAATTCTTAGTCATATTTTGGCCTCTTACTTGATTCATAACCAACTCACTATCACCATAAACATGTAACTCTTTCACACCTCTCTTTCTAGCCCACTCAAGGCCATGAATGAGAGCCTCATATTTTACCACATTAAAAGTACAACTAAAGTTAAATTTTAAATTAGAGTAATAACTTTCCTTGGATGGAGAAAATAATATTATTCCACCACTTAATCTAACCTTTCTTCTTGATCCATCAAAGAATAGATGCCATAAATTATCCATGTTTTCATTTAAATTCATCAAATTTGGCATGAAAGAGCCTTCATCATGAAGTCAATATATTACAAGATCAGATTCCCCTATTTATTTGTAAGTATCATTCTCATAATGTTTATCTCCCCATTCATCTAAATACAAATCAAAAACTCCTTCAAGAGAATAAGTTAGATATTGATCCAAGTGAAGCTCCTCCTCATCAAGAATAGCATAATTGACATTTAAAACCTTAGGCATGTAGGGATGTAAATGATTTTAATTAATAGCCTCTAACTCAATCTTTACCTTGGTACCATACTTTGTCCTAAAAACCATATATGACCAATTGGCTACCAAATATCCATCTATCTTGGTTGTAAACTCTCTTGACAAAGAAAGAGCAAAGTATGGGGGTAAATCTACAACAACCACATCATGAGGGATGTAAAAAGTAGGAAAATCATGTAAAATCAAATTAAAATACTTGAACACTCCCAAGGTCTTTACTTGTGGTTCATTCAATTGTAGAACTCCTTTAGCCATTGATTCATACTTGAGGCCTAGTTTATCCACTATTGACTTGGGTATAACTGAAGTACTAACCCCACTATCTGTGATGTAATTGTGAACTAAGAAATCACTAATGATCAAGTATAGATAAAAATGATGAGTCTTAAAAATTTTATTCACTTATATATCAACGGGCTGAGTTCCATTCACCAAGACAACAGTTTTAGTCCTAGCTGATCTAATTTGTTTTCCTAGTCTAAGTAATTATTTTTGGAGCATATTTTTTTATCTTAGTATTGTAAATGAATCCCATAGTTAAATATTCATGTGTAACTTATTAATTTGATCCACAACATTGATAAAAGGATTTCTCATCTTGAAAGGCTCTTTGGGAGAACTAGTACCTTGTGGTGTAGCTTGTGAAAATGGATGTGTATGAGCTAGTTTTGAACTTTGAGATTTATGATTATCCTATACCTTAGGATTTGAGTTACACCCACCTACTATTGGATGTTATGTAATATTCAAATAGGTCCTTGAGTTACCCCTTGTGTCTCTTCAATAACCCTCTTCTTAGATATAGTGTTAGAAGATACACTAGCATTCATAGTACTCAAATTTCCTAAATGATTGATGGCACAAAATTCTCCCTCCAAATGATTTATAAAAGTGTAATAAAATTGTTTTTTTCCATTTCCCATTAAATTTTTCATTGGAATCTCAAAAGTGGAAACTTGAGGTGCTTGACTACATCGCATTGTCATGGCTTGATTAGGCATTTCATTGGCATATGCAACTTGGCCTTGATTTTGGTCATAGGAAGGATAACATGGTTATTCTTGTGTAAAGTTTTTTTGAGTGGGAATAAGATCTTTAGAAGATGATGGGGAATTATGATTTTAACTTTGGTAAGGTCTAGCTTGAGTGATTTGACCTTTTCCTTGATCATTACCTTGAAAAGGAGGCCTACTTTCTTGTCCAAACTAATTATAGGGATGATGGGGTCTATAACTTTGAGCTTGTTGTCTTGTGAGGGAAATAAATTCATTATTAAAAATTTTAATAAAAATCTTGACTTCATGAATCTCATTGGTAGGGGAAAGTGTTGAATTTTCTTGACTATTAGGCAAAGGAGCCAAGGTGGGTAATGAAACTTGACTAGGAGGCTATCAATTAGGGAACAATGGCATTGGTGGTTTAGGAGAAATATTCCCTACTTGAACAAGACAATTCTTAGCATTAATATCTATTTAATAGGCACCAAGTAGTGTATTCCCACCCATGTATTGGATCTTCATGGCTATATCACTATTTAATGTTTTTAGGTAATACAAAAAGGCATCATTTGGAGTAGGTATCATAAGGGTTGGGATCCTGTCCCATGTTTTTTAAAATCTAGAGTTAAAATCCTACATGAACTCTTGTGGAACCCTCTTGATAGTGGTCAATTTATTATATAGTGATATATAATCACTCTTCTCTTCAAACCTCTTAGACAATATATCTCATAGTTCATCCTATGAAGCAATGGAATTATGAGGAAGAGTCCCATACAAATCTAAAGATTTCCCTTTGAAAGATAATGTCAATAACCTAATGAATACATTATATTGAGTGATATTATAGATATTGTATAAGTTTTATATGTTTATAATGTGTTCAATGAGAGTATTAGGACCTTCTCCACTAAAATATGGAACACTCTTAAGGGTTGCTCTAGGAATTTGGTCATATTGGGAAAGATTCAAAGGAGATCATCAAGTGAAGGTTTAAAAAAGTTGATTTATAGCCCTATTAGAATGTAGACTGTGTATTAGGGATTAAACTAAGTATAAACTTGGACTTCTTAAACACTAACTCCATTAAATAAGGATGAGTATTCATAAATATAAATCTTTTGATAGAATATAAAGGCAATTATACAAACTCAAAAGGTATACCTTTAGAAATAGACCTAGTGGTCACCTTTGGCATGGAAATTAAAGATTGGTCAATAACCAAAGAGTTAAAAACTTAGTATATTCACTAGGTATTAAATGTAGATTTTCTTGTGACTATAAATATGTCAAGACCAACACCAATCTTGGACAATCTTATAGGACTTAGAATCCCACTAAGCATGCCAAAAACTATTATCACTTCAATTTTCACCCCTTGAGGAGATGTATAAACTCTCATCATCCAAGTGGCATAATGGAAACATCTCACTTAATATGGGTGATCAATTTGGTGATATGAATCTCTAGAAGGGCTAGTTCCCTTGATGCACTCTTTAAAACACTCCACTTATCAACTTTCCATGAAAAGGGTTAAGAAGACAAAATTATAAATCTAAAAATTGATGCATCAATATTAAATTTCCTCCTATTGACTAAACTTATATCACTTAGAGAAAATCAAAGCTTCTTTCACAAAAAAATCACAACGCAAGGTAGATTGTTACACCAATGTTTCATATGTTAGGTTCAAGAGGTATATTGATGTTTATGATGGATGATGAATGATCCTTTAGAGAATTAAATCATATACCAATTTTAAAACACTTATACACTAAAATAACACTAACAAAGACCTATAACAATTAATCTTCTTCTCACTTGGTAAATAATCAAGGATAACATGCTAGCAAAGATCATCTTCTACTAGACAAGACCAACAAGATTGAAACAAAACTCAATTATATAGCATGTAGGTAGGTAAATTCACTTTTTTTATTTCTTAAAGATTCATTTAAATACAAAATTATCTAAGGTTTCACCATTAACCAATGGAGGCTACTTAAAAGAGCCAAAAAGGTCACTATTTATAACATTTGGAAGAGGGGAAAGACAAGGGAAGTCCAAAGGTCACTTGGGCACATGTAAAGCTAAGAAAATAGGTTACATATGCATGATAAATATTTATGAAATTAACCATGCAATTTTAAGAAGTATAAGTGTCCATACAAATCATGAAACTCATTAAAAATGGCATGAAACTCCTTTTGTTGGCTCAAAAAACTACCTCATCATCCATACCTCTTTGAAAATCCCAAAACTAACTAGTTATAGGTTTAAAAATTAGAATGAGAGGAAATTATTTCATGTATGCCTTTTCATACATTGGTTTTAGTCTTACTCATCTAGAATCTCCTAGAAGTAAGCCATCACTGCCTGTAGTCTAAAAAAATCCTCTTTAAATCACCCCTAATACTTGGCCTCAAAATTGGCTTAATTTCCATTAAAATCCATGGGAGGGAGTGGATGAAACTTGTAAATACTCTCCATTACCTTATACTCGTCAGGTATACCTTAAAAAGTCTCACACTTGAAGTTTTCACCCTTCTCACCATTATGTTCACTATGCCAGTTTTGATTGGCTAAGATGAGAGCTATTGTTTGACACTTATAAGTTTTTTCAAATAATTATATAGACATATTTAATTATTAAAATTCCTAATATTCCTTCCAAACTTAATTACATCTTCAGACTCCTTTTAGAACCTACAAAACACATAAAATAGTTAAAAGTACCCTATTTTATACCCTATATATAAAATTATATACAACTAATAAGGGTGGGGAGGATATATAGAGAGTCATTTAAAATTTAAAATCACTTTAATGATCAAAATATGTCATTAGAGAATCTATACAACTTCATTTCCTTCATTAGGTCTTGACTAAGGGTTTGCAAAGGTTTTATGAAGTTTTCACTCTTAAGCTTTGTTCATAATTCTCTAACATTGGAAATACAAAAAAAATTCACAAATATTATATTATATACCCTTTATAACCTCCCCAAAGTCCTTTTTCCTCCATGCAAAGTGTAAATAAATATATGAGCATTTGAAACTAACCTATCGATCTTGTCTTCACAATTCTTGCATGCTTGGACTATATTTGAGCTAAAATTACCTTTACTATCGGTTTTTATATAAAAAAATATAAATAAATATCATAAACATGCTCCAATTAGGTAGATAGATTACCAAAATCTAGAAATAAGATTGAACCCCCAATTGGATCTAGGTCTCTTCAAGGCCTAATGGGATTAACATGCACCTTACTAGTTTTGGCTATTTAGACTAATCTCTCATGGCTATTATTTTATATCATTATTATTAACACCTCATTAAATCTAAAAAATCCATCACATAACTTTCCAAGCACTCCTTTTCATTTCTTCCTTTCATTCACCAACTAGGCCTAATTGAAGCTTATCTAGTTGGACTGTGTACATGATTGTTTTAATCACTTTGTGAGGTCTGAGCCCAAATTAGTGATTTATATCACATATTTACCCTTCATAATCCTCAATATATTTTTATTGAGGTTCCCCAATCTTTCCATCAAGTTTCTCACCCTCAACTTTATTTTCTTGTTTTGCTAAACCCTAATTTTTCTTGATTGGCTAAACTCTAAGATAAAATAGTGAGGTATATCCCTCTTCCCCAAGGAAAAATGAATATTTTTTAAGTTTTATTAGGTCATGATTAAAAATTTTACCAAATTTTTTATCTATATTCATCCAATTAGGCACCTAACCAACTCAATTTGTCCAAAAAAGGCTTGCAAAAGGACTTGTTTCTTGCATTTTTCACTTCCACCTAAGAATGACCTTTCAATGAAAACTATAAAATTTTTGGGTGTCTAAAACATGTTAATAACCTCTAGTTAATGCTAAATAATCTTGGAATTCATGAAAAAAAACTTTTATTCTTTGGATTCCTCATTCTTACCTATTGAGCAACATGGGTTTCCTAGCTCATCTATATGGACTACTACCTTTGGCCACTAGGAAGAGTAGGTGATCATATTGAAGGAGGTCCTAGAGATTTTGAAACACTTTATCACTAAATCATGAACAATTTCAATTTTTTTAGTAACCCTCTCTTCTCCCTAAGCATATTCACCTCTTACCTTCATCATGACTATACACTCAGTTGTAGGTGCATATAGGGATTTAAGAGGTCTATGTAGGTTTGATTCACATTTAAAAGAGTTAAGGGAGGTCATCATGGATATAATTAAGGTTTTCATAATCTATTTAATCATGTTAACTCTACTTACACCCTTTATATGCACTTTGAGTTCATAAATTGAGTTCTCCCTATCATGACAGTGAACCCTACCTTCTTTGATTCTTTTAGGTGTACATTTACCTATTTTAACCTTTGTGAAAATTATAAAACACCACCTAAACATCAATTTTGGGTTACTATTTACATACCTAGATATAGGTGCATATTTCCTAGAGAAGGGACACTTGTACATATCTATGAGCTTGAAAAAAGAATGCATCAACATCATACTAATTAATTTCATGATAAATTTTACACAATTTTATCAATGGAACCATGCCAAAATGATAATGTCATTTTTTTTTGTTTAATATGTCAAATATCATCCAAAACTCAAAACCTATAGATATGAATGCAGGATTTTAGTCCTTTTGTAGGCAATTTTGAGGCTTCAAACTTCTATCTTCTACTCACTTTATGACCACCATCTTTTTCATGGATCTTATACATGATAAATTATACAAGTTTTAAAAATTTATGTTATTCAAAATTAATTTTTTCCATGCTATAAGATATCTACAAAACCCCTTGGACCTCTATTTTTACATTTTTGGGAAACCTTCCCTAAACTCAATCTTTATTTCTTTCAACATGATTTATACCTTATTTTTTCCTTTTAACACCTTATATAGGTATTAGATGGTGAAATAACATATTATGAAATATAATAAGGTTTTGATATGTTTCAAATTCCTTGTACAAGGACTTCTAAAAATTTGTGGTACCACTTGTAGGTGGTCATTTGCACATACATAGGCAGTAGGTGGAATTGGGAAGTATACAAGACACCCATGTCTATAAACCTTATATGCTATAATAAAGTATTAAGATTCACCTTTTAAAAATCCTAATATATTGAAAAAAACATCAATCATTCCAACTCTCAGCATGATGTCATCAATGAAGGCTCTTGTAGGTGCATATGGGTTGTATGTAGGTAGGGGCATAAAATGGAGTAGAAAATGTGGATGGATGAGTCTATGATCACTCCAAATCATCATCAATCTTTAAAATACTTGATTTTAGTCAAGTATATTTTAATACAAGTTTCAAAACATCCATTCCAATGTGAAACCTCTTGAAAACATCTAGAATATAGCAGGCAAGGTGTCTAATGACTGGTTTAGCATGATGAATGAGCTTGTAACCAAAATTGCACTTTTCCAAAAAATAAAAATGAACTCTCTCTAGATATTAATGACTTATAAAATTGATACGCCCTGAGTGTAACTCCATGATCAAGCTAAACAAGCTCTATACATGTATGCTTCAATATGAAATTGAGCAAAGAGTTGACTAAGATAAATGGTAAGACTGAAAGTTTCCCAAATCATGATATGGTTTAAAAAAACCTAGGAAGAGATGGAAATATGTATTTTATAAATATGGAACACCATATTCTATTCAAATGAAACCTCTATATAAGATCAACATTTTGGAACACAAAAGAATTGACTTAAACTAAGAATGATGACACCTTCTTGCAGCATGAGACAACTTGCCCTTCAATATAGCATGAAACATGAAACTAAGCATGGATAAAATTTGAGAATAGATACAAAATCATCTAGATCCAACATAACCAACTAGTTTTTATGGACTTGCTAAAAATGGAGCAAAACCTATAGGGTGCAAGAAACAGTGAGCAAAAAAACATAGTCAGCTTGTAAAGGATGGTTCATAAATCATGGTTAAAAAAACTTGGAAATATTTATATATAAATAGAGATATCTGATTTTACTACCACATACCAATATAATTTGACCTTGAACTCTTTCTACTAGTCATACTAAGCATGAACCTGTTGGTCACTTTTGTGTGTCTAGTAAGACAAAAAATGAGTAGAATGTTTTTAGCTTAAAAATGGAACTTATAGAGAATTTACAGTATGGAAATTAAACTTTATGAATATTAATAGGCCTTCCATGGTCTTTTCCCATATGTCACCTTCCCCCATGGGCCGTACAAGTGCCAAATGCTCCATTTTTTAGTTGGTTTCTTGAATTTCAATTAGATAACCTACAAAAGTCTGATAAAAATAACATTACTAATAGGTAATATGACATATTAGACATTTTAAAGTAAAATAGGACACTTTAACACCTTGTAAACCATGCCACTTGCATTTATGACCCCTAAAAGCCCACTAAATGACCCAAAATGACAAACAAACTTATTAGACCATGAATAAGGCTAGAAATACATTAGATGACTTCAAATGAACTATAATATATCTTTTTAAAAACTATTTTACCCTTAAAAATCTAAAAAACCAAGTTTTTTACCTATATGGGTCTAAATTCGACCTAAAAGTCATATTTGGTCAACATCTGGTTTATATAATTATGTAATTTGGCCAATTTTAAAATTATGTAAGTGTGGAGAAAATGTTTCAAAAACATGCCCCCACTATAATATAAATATTATAAATATTATAAGTGTGTATAAAATGTTTACAAAACATTTTCTTACTATGATATGAGTATGAGAAATGATGTAAGTGCCAATGTGGAGGACATGTGTTTGAAACATACCCCCACTATAATATGGGTATGTTGAATACTGAATACGTGTGGAGAAAATGTTTCCAAAACATGCCTCTACTGATTATAAAACTATGACAAATGTGAATAACATGTTTTCAAAGCATGTCTTTACTACAATAAAAATATGTAAAATAATGTCGAAGTCATGCCTTCATGACACGCCCCACTAATATGATCCCCTTTTGAGGTGAAGAAAAGTATGAAATTGTAGTTAAATTACCTTAAAAATATAATATAACCATGTAAACTATGAATGTACCATGTATCACATATATGGAATATGTCTAGGAAGATATATCATTGAAGCAGGAAGAATGTGATCACACCAAATCTTAAGATGCATGATATGAATCATGGTAGTGTCTAGATAGTGATAGTACAAGCTCAACAAGAAATCAAACATACATAAAATATCACTCAAAAATCAAATCAAGAGAAAAATTTCTAAGGATAATGAAAACAAAGGGCATCTTCAAATGCCACATAATCAAAGGGGCATGACTTAGTCAAATATACACAAAACAAAGAATTTCATATTAAATTTTCAACATTTAAAAAAAATGACATATTCAAATATCAAAGAGGAAAATAGAGGCATAGAGATCACAAACAATGGAGCATATTCAAATTCTTAAAAAATCAAGATAATATCAAGGAAAGACACTCAAGTAAGTGCATGAATGAAAGAATAAGCAAACAACATAAACATATCAAACTAGTCCCTACGTATATATGTGTTAGAAAAAAACTTCTTCAAGTACATAGCATATCATGCACAATATGAAAGATATAAACATGGATAAATGCATGTGTAAGTAATATATGAGGTCAAACATAATATTTTAAAGCGACCATATAATTTTATAGCCTATATGTATTATGATCATAGAGATGGATGCCCCTAACATCCTAGTGGTGTGAATAGAGGGACAACCCAACATCTGAGTTTGTATAGATCATGTAATTTTGTATGCCTATATCACACTGAAAATATGTGGAAACACATGTTTATCTATAAAATATTTATATTTCATCTATCAACATGGAAACAACAACATATATGCCAAAGAGCTAATAGGAAATGTAAATGATGAACATATTTTTTATTTTTTGACATTTTTGGAATATGTGAAAGGAAAATACTATCCTATAATATCATCCAAGTGATTCTCATATATATCTCCCCACTATGGACCTAGTGTAATAAACTAGTGATATTATTGAGGAGTGTGAATATGTTTAATATTTGGCATTATAAGATCTTTTACACATTGCACATGTATAATATAACTCTATGGTTGTGAAACAAAAATAGTAAGAGTAATGATTAGTTTAACCCATAAATGAAAGGTATGTAGTTTATTTAGAATATTAGTAAGATGAACATGTGTAGGTTCTCTAGATATTTGAATATGATGTGTAGTAAATGAGGATTCTGTGGAACCCACTATGAATTTCTAATGCAATGGTATCACAAGTACTATCCACCTGATAAAGGGAGTTTCTTGTTTTTTTCCCTTTTAAATAATATTAAATTTAGGAGGTTTGATAATTAATTATCTAGGTATAAAATTCTCTTTTTCAAGAGGATGTTCATATGGAATTCCAAAAACTATAATTACCTAATTGACATGAACATATTTAACACACCCATGCATTGTTAAAGGAAATGTTTGAAATGTATATATCCAAGGTCATCCTCATAACATATCAAAAACACCATGGAAGGTATAATTGATAAGGTATTGAACACATGTGTAGGACTCACCTATAAAGGCAAGTCAATCTCATCAAGAACCTACTACGAGGTCCTATCAAATGATCTAACTGTTCTAGTTGAATGATGTAAATCATGATTTATGTAGCACAAATGTGTAAGTAATGTCATAGTACACAAGTTTTCTCTTGTACCATTATCAATAATTAAACTATGTATAATATGGTTTCAAGGAATGCTAAAATGAATAACATCACATCTAATTTTTTGTCTATGGATATTTAAAGTTTAATCAATGGATTGTGTGTTGATTTTTGGCAGATCTGATGTTTATTTTTGAGTTATATTTGTATATGTTGTTTAGTTAATGGATATATTAATTTTGATAGATATTTCATATGTTATATTATGCTTATGATCATAATTTTGTATATATTTCTTACATTCAATAGATTTTATGGTTATATGTTGATTATCATCATGATACAAGCTAATTACCAGTTATTTGAAGAGTTGGATGCATGATATTTCTTCCTTCACTGATAGTGTAGAGGGAGAGCATCATCAAAAATGGGGGAGTAAATATTTTCAATGGGTATTAAGAGAGAAATTTTTAATTACCCATGCACACACCACTATTATCTATTTGGAATAAATGGTGTTTTCACTAATTTTTCTAAACCTTGCTTGCATTGATTTATTTATTAGTCATAATTTACATATAGGTTCTAATTGTTGTTATGAGATGATACTCCTCATTATATTATAACTGGTAAGATCACAAGTGTTTCAATATATGTTATTTACTTATGCATTTTATTGGTTGATTTCATATTGCTTTTGATATATAACTTAGAATTTGAATTACTATTCTTTGATTAACTAGATGTTGAAAGGTAATTGTCTTAATTGATTTAGTCAACTATCTTTATTTAAATATTTAAACATATTGTTGTTGAGGTAAAAATATTAAGAGTATTTTAGAGGCAAAATACCTTAAAATTAATTTATTCTACTTATTATTTAAAATCTTAGACATAATAATCTTTTGCATATTTTAGTGGATAAAAATTATGGAATTGATTGTAAACCTTCTTGACCCTCTCATCATAGGGATCCATTTTGAAAATTAAAAAAAAAAGAAAATTTGAAGGGATTAGGTTTTTGGTTACAATATGTTTAAGGTTAACCTTGTATTATATGTTGGAAATGGCTCAAGTGTTCAGTTCACATGCACAAAAAGGAATTATAAGTTGAGTAGGAGCAGGGGAGTGATGCACTTATGAAAAAATGTTTTATGAGGATTAGTTGGTGAAATAATAGGGGTCTTGTAAACGTCATGTCAAACATGCACGATTTGGGGATGATCATAAGTAAGATGAGGAGGAAAAAGAAACAACATAAAACATCACCATTGAAAAATGAAAGGAAGAAATTAAATTAGAAATCTCAACTTTTGTAAAAAAGAGAAGATGGCTACATGTTTGTTTTAATACTAGGTTGTTAATTTACTTAATTTATCTTAAAATGAGTTTTTGGGTTTCAGAATAGGGGTTTATGTTTTATTATATAAAATAACTTTATTAAAATCTTATTCAAAAATCCTACTCTATCAATTTTATATACCTAAGGATGGGATTTTAAATCCCATTCTTAGGCCTATAAGGCTTAGGGTGTTGAGCTAAGTATTAAGAAACTGAGACTATGTCTTTTCCTAAAGATTATTACATGATTTCATTTTAGCAACCTAATTAGATTTAATGACCTCTATTTTAAATCTCCCAAGCCTATACCAAGAAGAGAGTGTTACCTTACTAGGGTTTATTTCCTTTAATCAAATGAAGATACCAACAAAAGTGTAATATGTGAACTTTTAGATCTAGGTACATTCTTAAAAGTTGTGATTTATTTTCCATCTCCTTTTCATATGTATAGTTATGTATATTTATCATAAATAGCTACATGTATGTATCCATAATAAATACAATACACTATTGACTTATATCTGGTATAAGAATATGAAACCAAGCTTAGGGTTGCATAGCTTTAATTGTATCATAAAATCTAAGTATTGATTTTCTATTGATATCAAGCTAGTTTTTATAATACAACTTTAACTCAAAATAATATGATAGTTAAAAAAGAAATCAGAATCATTTAAGTGGTTTAGTTATGCATTCAAATATAAAAATTTGGGATATGTACATAGATAGAGGGGATTATGTTATCTTAATGGAAACTTAGGCCTAAATATTGATGATTTGTGGAAACTTAACTCAATCCTATAATATATATCAATGAACACTTTCTCTTGTTCAAATGTTCTATCAGTATCGAAGGAATCAAGTTAGTTGGTGATTATTTAGTTAATGAAATACAAATGTTAAATTATTTATTATACACCTATCTATAGGTTTTTTTAAATAAATCCAATGGATGTATATATAGGAGAGCTTATAGGACAAGACTATATTCTTAATAATGTCACATAGGAAAAGTATTTAGTTGTATGTTTAATAAATCTATAGACTCATAAATCCCTATAAGGAAAAGAGTAAAAATATTTTGAACTTGATTATGTTCTTATATTTTAGACCTAAATTCTTATAGTGTTTAAAATTTGTTTGTAAAAAAGGGTTGCCCATATAAGGACCATAGGTAGATGTAAATATAGTGGAGGTTATGGCAAGATGGACATTCAAATTTACCATGTTTCTAGGTAAAGGAATTATATGGATGTATTGACTTGATGTTATAGTATAAATATGGAAGAATTTTTTGATTTAAATATATTCTTAATGAATATATTTTTTAAATAAAATATATAATTCTAAAGTGTTTTTGAAGGCTTCTATAAGTGTAAATATGAAGGAAAATTCTGAGGAATAATGTATTAGATAAGGCTAATATGTTTTCTCAATGAAATAGAAAATGGTAAAAGTATATTTTGTTATGATATTATTTTCATATTTACCTACATATAGATATGGTGGTAGGATAAGTTGAAAACATAGAATAACTTGATTTCAACATGACTATTATAGAAGTAAATGTTTGTTTTATCTAATTTTATGGATTTAGATTTAGTTAGATTCTTGATTTATGGTTAGTTCATTGTGATTTATAGTAGATAAATGGATTACATGGATTTTAATGTTGGATATATATTATAAGGAAATGTTTGAATAAAATAATAGAATGACTTGATTATTTTTATAGATTAATAAACATGTCTATTATGGAATTAGTTGGATACAAGAGTTATGATTGCTTACATATTTCACTGTGCATAGTACTTATTGTTCTACTTTTGAATATTTAATTATATGTTATTTATGAATAACATGAGGTACACATATGAGTATTCTAGTGGGTAACTCATAGACATACCCCATATTATCATTATGTCATGATTTAATAGCATAAAGCACTATGTGAGTGAAAAATACTCAGATTATTAAATCTAAATTCTATAATGAAAAATTTGGCCAAAGTAATGTTATAGCTATGACATTATTATTTTAATGTACTTCTAATTTACATGTATTATTGATATATTTTATATAGAGGAATAGATTCCATGGTCTATTTGATTATTGCATGTAATAGTGTTAGTACACACATGGGTTTAATTTTTTTTTATATCTACATTATCCTTATCTTCACCTCTATGAAGGGTAGGGCCACTCCTAGAAAGGAGGTGTGTAGGAGACCATTGGTCTATGGTTTGAGGTAAAACACTTAGATGATGCTCTCCCTCTATACACTAATTTTATAAGATGGAATTACACTCAAGCTATGTGATGGATCATGGATCTATTTATGTAGTTCATTATGTACTTTAATACTTATTGATATGTATATTTGACATTATATATTATTGTACTTTATTATGGATGTATACTCAACACAAAAACAGATTAGAATTTGTTTATTATATTAAAAATAAAAACAATAATGGTTGTAAATGTATATAATACTAACTTATAGATTATATCAATAGTTTTGTACTTGTTTCATTATTACTATATATGATGGATGATTTTTCAACATATAGACTAGTTTACTTTTTGAGTACTAAATGGGTTGTTATGCTAGTGGGCTAATATGACTATAGATTTTAATGCATGTGAATCATTTAATTTTGAAAATTTAAATGGTTGGTTATAATTAATCTCAACAAAAATATTATAAAAAAGAGTTTAGTGTGTTTTTTAGTTAGCTCAGAGGGGTATAGCAAATAAGGATTGAATATTTGAGTCATCATCCCTAATCTCATTGTCATTAAAAGTAATAGAATGTATCTAAACCATATGGGGCATATTACACATATAGGTACCAATAATCCAATCCAATGGATGCTTATAATTAAATGGAGGATTCACATTATATGCCATTTGCACTTATGGATCCTTCTTTAAATGATCTTGTAAAGGATTGTTAAATAGTTTATGTTTCTAGTGATCACTAGGTTGTGAACCTGATTCCTTTCAAGGATTATAAAATGTAACTTTTCAATCATTAATTAGGTCTTGTATCTTATGCTTCAAGTCAAAACATCTATTTGTACAAATCTTAGGGCCTTAGTGATAGGCACAATAATCATTTGCATCATACCCTTTGGGTATAGGTCTACTCATATCAACCTTTATAAGATAATGGATAGATATAATATGACACTCTACAATCCATGAAAGTAATGAAATAGGAGGCTTAGGTAAGTGTGTAAATTATCTCTATGTTACATTGGATAAGATAAGATGATTAGGTTATTATGACACCACATTAACCATGGTGGTTGTTTCTTTTTTAGACTAAAGAGGTTTGACCTTATAACTTTGTTTTATAGTGAAATTGGTATATGTAGATGTATTCAGTGTATTTTTTACATACTTAATTTTGTTTAATGAGATAAGTTTAGTTTCATGATCATAAAAAATATGACATAAGTAATAAAAAGATTTTTTTTTTTTTAAATGGACTCATGTAAAGGAGCAAGAAAACTTTTCTTGAAATTATCTTGAAGGTCTTTATCTTCCATTAGATTAATCATTTTAGCTAACATTATCTTATACCTTAGGATATTCTCATTAATATGTTCATTGGTTCCTTGTTTGATATTTTTAATTTGGGTGTAGAAAACCTTTTTAATAATGCTAATATAGAATTGTGACAAAAAATGATCTACAAGGGGTTTGAAGTGATTTACTGATTGAGTTGGTAAATCATAAAACCACCATAAAACATAGTCTTTTAAGCTCTTTAGAAATAATTTGGTCAAAATTTTATCATTTGAATCATAATCAAGGAATGCAACATAAAAATATTGAAGATGTTTTTTAGGATCACCCTTTCCATCATAAAATGTGAACTTAGGTGCAACAAAACCTATTGGTAAGGGGTTTAAATATATATTTGGTGTAAGAGGATTATGCAACACCTCTTGTGAATCAATATCATAAGGAGATTTTAAAGCCTTTTGTTTAATATTCATGACCTTTTCCTCCAAGGTAATTATAACTTGAAAAAAAAAATTGCATTGTAGACCATTGGGATTTAAATTACCAAGTTGAGTAGTCACCAAAGGGTATGTACATATGGTTTGAGTAGTAATACATAGTGAAACTGGTATTTGAGTTAAAGCATTCGGTAAACTCATGGTAGATGTATCAATAGTAGTCTAAGGAAACAAGGGTTGGAAGACATAATCCTTACCTCCATTAGACATAGTAGACTTATTGGTATGGAATTTTTTTTAGTACCCTTTAAGGGCTCACCATCACTAGGTGAGTTAGTCTTAGGCTTATCATGCATACTTATTTCATCTCTTGTAACATACAAAAATGCATCTATTAAACCTTTGTTATTAATGAGATGAGTGATCAATTATTTTTATCTTTAATTTGAAATAAATTTCTTTATTACTATTTTCCATTACTTAGAAATGAAAAATTAAAAAATTTGAGTAGTAAATTAAAACCCTAGCTAAGTGAAAACCTTAATAATAATAAAAAATTGCATTCACATGAATAAGGTTCACCATATGTTTAAATATAAAATATAAATATGAGGAATCTAGGGTTAAATGGGTAGAGAGAGCCTAGGGAACAAGGATGGTAGACTATCTCTAAAACAAGTTAATTATTTATAAAACCTAGATAAAATATATATTAGATTTATTATGTTGAGATGCTAAAGATAAAAATTATAAATATGTTAAATATTGTAATGATAATAAAAATAAGATACGTAGTTGGTTTTGATGTTAATACAAATATGGATATGGAATACATAGAAAGTAAACTTGATATAGATTATGGATCAGTTACCTAACTCTAGAAAATGTATCTCTATAGCTATAGATACTTATGTCTAATTGGGATGGTTACATCAATGTAATTATCTAACTTGGACATAGTTATCCAATACATAATATCTACTAAAAATAGATTCAACAACCTAGATGATTCTAGGTTCTTTTTCACCTTTTCTCTAGTGTATTCAGATCTAGTTCATAGACTATCACTCCTTGTCAAATACAAAAATAATATTTTATCTTTATAGTGGATGTGGTAAAAATGGGTTAGTGAGAACATGGTATCGATCTAACCCAAAGACTCCTCTATCAATGAGCATTGCCTACATAGACAATACTCTAAAAAGAGCCCTAGAATTATGTATTTTTCTCTTACATGTTACCTTATGTATGAATCATGTAATGTGTGATAAGCAAGTACAAAAATGACCTATCTTGTAACTTAGAAAATATGGCTCATGAAGTGCTTCTTTAGTACTTTAGACTTGTAGATATGTTTTCCCTATGACTTATATAGATATAAGAGAAAATAGGAAAGCTTTTCTCACTTGAGTTCTTGATTGAATGCTTTTGGTAAGTTTCCTTGTGAATTTCTCAATATGCAAAAGGTTTTCTCTAGGTTAGAAATGAAAGAGTGTTGATCCTATATTTATAACAATCCATTTGGAGAATATATCACATTAAAGAACTTAGGCCAAATTTTAAGATACATTTCATTTTTTAGATTGGATTACTTTAAGGAAATAGACACTTGAGTTGGGATAGGACACTTACGTCAACATAGTCATCTAATTGGGATGCAAGTGTCTAAGTAAATATAAAATAGGCATAGCTCTAGAACTTACAAAGATGGAAGATAATCAAGTTTAAAACATTATAAAGAAGATAGAAGGTCTAAGCCATCAGAATGACATTATTCAAACTAAGAGATAATAAATTAGGTACAAACAAATAGTGTATGTGATCCCTTTGGTAGTAGGATAGATCTAGAAGCTAAAGGTACATCCATGATATGTATTTTCCAAGTGTAAAATATTGAGGTGATATATAATTCAAAAATAGTGTCTATAGTTACATTAGATTTTACTTTTTCATTATCTTGATTTATCTTTTCTTATGTAAATCCTACCACTTAATTAGGGTCTATGAATTATGTCTATTTGGTTATTTTGACTATGGTCCTAGAACTTGGTTTACTAAGCAATAAGTGGACTTTAGTCCATCAAATTACATTGTTTAATAATAATTTTTTATTAAAATTATGAATTTTATACTTAGGCCATCATGTGCATAGAATGGAAATGATAAAATAAAGTTGACCTTATGGTTCAATTAGGTCATGATGGCACCCTTTCTAATATTTGGTTTTGAGTGTTTTTTTAGAAAAAATGGTCATTGTGTTGTTTTTCAGAAGATTGAATTGGAACCTTAACTTGTCTCTACTATTTGGGAGGTAAAAATTCCTACTAGGATTCTATAGAGTTTGATGGTTCATTTGGGCTATTGAAGTGGAGACTGAGTGGTGATTAATCCTATAGTTTCACCCAAAAAATGGGAAATTTGTGGATAAGGAGCTTGGTTCCTTCACCTTATTCGACCCATGACTTAAGTTATTCTTGTTTAGAATGTAGTTTTTCTTCATTTTTGGTTATTATTTTAGTCTACTCATTTTTCCAAGGGGGAGTATGTGGAAGCATAAAAAAAGAGATCCCATTAGGAAAAATGAATATGCTAGTCTATGAAACCCATTCACTAAGTAATTTGTATTACTTTGGGTATTTTCCTTGTTTTACTAAATGATATGGTCATTGTGAGTAGTGTATATGGTAGAAAATAATCTTGGGTTCTATTGGGACTATAAGTGGTCTTCATGCCACTATTCCATACACATTACTTACAATAATCTTGTGCCATTCTTGAATGTTTTCATTTTTGTTGTTATTGCATTATGGCATTATTTTTAGGTTAATATTTTTTTGGTTCAAACCATGTATGTATTGGAAATGGTGTGAATAGTTTTTTTGAGCTATGTTTGTATTACATAAGTGAATTTTGTTGTCTTGGTGTAGACATTTTCATTTTATTAACTTTTTTTATAAGTTTTTCTATTGGTGGTAATGGAAACTTGAATATTTATTGGATTAAATGTACCCAACACCTTGCTTACCAGGTTATATCATCAAATTGATGGATGGGGTGGATAGGGCCATCAATCAGAGACTCATAAGGTTGAAAGGGTCATGTTTCCAACTCTATGTATTCACTTTTATAAGTTGTGACTTCAAATTTTTATGGCATACTTAGATTGTGGTAACATTATTAGGAAGCAAACCCACTTTTAGGGTTGAGGATGAAATTATGTTATAGCCATGTTTTTATCATTTTATTTTATTGAAAAGCCATTCTATAGTCATCCTTTGTCTTTCAATCCATTTTTTATGACCTTTATATACTTAACTGAGTTGTATAAGTATTAAGATTATTCTGAAATGAATATATTTATGGAGTATAGATTATTAAAGTGATTTTTTAATGAGTAAGAAAGGGTTAAAAAAATTTAGGACTCATTCAATAAACTTTGATTAATTTGAAAATAAAATTAAATATATTACAAGATTCCTTTTGATTTATTGTGGATTCTGAACCTTAGAATTTTTTGATTTTGCTTATTTGAGTATTGAATGTTGACTCAAGATGAATACTTATAATTTGTTGTATTCATTGAATAGTAAATCATACATGTGGATGTAAGGAAGGTTGCAAATGAAAATTGATTCATTATACTCAATTGTACTAAGTTGCATTAATAACATTGAGTTGTCATTTAAGGGTTAGTTGGAATATGTTTTGACAACATTGTTCTTATACTCTTCAAAGTATTATGCATTATATTTGTTTAAGTTATGTAATAAATTTATCACTATTTCAGATATAGCTTGGGGAAATTTATTGAATCCAGTATTATGTTTAGTCTTAATGAAAATGATTATGAGTTATTTTATGTTTTGTGAACTTTTTAAAAAGTGAATAATTCTATAGTATTCTTGTGGTAAAGAGAAATAATAAATTACATGGATAATTATGATTTCATCTTGGTATAAAGAGGAAATAATAAGTCATGGTTAAAAAAGAAAAGTAATGATAGATAGATAATTATTATTGAAAATCAATATTTATGGAAGATTACCACATTTTAGTGAACATCTTCCAAGTGCATATGTTTTAGTATCATATTGGTGTTTCAACAGATATGTTTAATAAGCATGGTTGTTGATGGATTATGTACCATTTGTATCATTATTGAATTTTTAAAAACCATCATGTTATGAACATAGTTATATTTGAAATTAAGATTCATTCAAAACACAATTGGGTTGTCATTGTTAACTTAAATAATAATGTGATAGTGTTGGTTGAATACGCAATTACACAAAACTTTTTAATATATCACTATTAAAGGTTATAATGAGGAATCACGTAAATTATTGGTATAAAGTTGGTTTTTTGAATGGATTATGATTGGCACCCACATTGACTTGAGGACACATAGACAAGAGATGAAAATATTATCTCACATTCGGAGGGAAGTCATTAATGTGATTTATTTATAGGAATTAAATCATGAATAATATGCATTATGTTATTAATGCCTTTATGATATTTATTTTGATATTTTTCTTACATGAGAATAACCATTCAAATCAAGTTTAAATATCTATTACTTAATTTAAAGGTTATATCAATGTAGTTGTTCACCAATTGATTATTATTAATTAACTAATTATAGCCAATTTTTAATAAGAGACAATTCTAATTTTTGAAAATGGGATAATAAAAGTTAAAATAATCTTGGAGCTATGACCCAAGACCTATAGATAATTAATACAACCTCGAGTAGGTAAAATTGAGAAATATTTTAATAAATACCATTGATTATGTTAAACATAGTTAATGTGGCTTAATTTAATTAATGTATGTGCTCACTATTATCAACCAAATTTTCACCCTTTGGAAGGTAGTTCAAGACTTATAAATTTGGAAAAACATGGAAATAATCCTAGGTAATGGGTGGCCTAAACTTATATTTAATCTCTAGGTTAACGGACTAAGTCCCCTTGATGAATCACTTAGGCTCACAAACTACTCCACCAACTTGCTAGGAAAAGAGAGAACCCTGCTCTAATGGAGGTGATGCACCAAAATAGATAAACCAATACCAACCAAATAAAAACTCACTTCAACCATGAGAATAACATGAAACAAACATTACTCTAAATATGACTCTCTACAACAACATTTCCTATGGAGGTTGTGAAACATTTTTGGGTTAGGAGGACTAGTCAAGAGGTCATGAAATAATACTAATGAAAATACAACTCACTCAACCTTCACACCTCACTTAGACACTTATGTTATCAATATCAATTACACCCTTGAGGAAAATGTGTTTCAAGCCTACCTCATCCAACTGATACAATGGGATCACATCTAGGTGTGGGTACCCTATTGAGTGAGATGAACATATAATTTTGGGGTTAGCTCTCCTGATGTATCATTTAGGCTCAATTCATAAACCTAATTTCTTGTCAATGAAAATGGATATATAGATACATGAATCAAATCTAAGCTATGGGAGGTGATGCACCAACATGTTATGTCCTCTTGATTTGACCCTTTAATAACACTTATGAATAAGACATGGACTAGTGACTAAACCAATCTTACCAAAAGACTCCTGAGCATCATTACTTCACATGGAGGCTATGATATATGGATATAACTTGAGATTTATGAATGGGAGGTTTGATTCAAGACATTACCAATCAAATTCCACTCTAAGAACAATCACTAACACTTCCACATGCCATGTGACCTACATAGAACAATCTCCTATCAACTATGTGAGAAACAAGGACCTACAAAGGGAGATAAGACTCAATCACTTACACAAATAAAAAAGTATAAAACACACTAAATTATCATGGATAAGATAACCAATATTTATATTATTTTAAGTTACAAGGTACAATTTGGGTAGAGTTTCTTCATACCCAATGAACGAATGCTTACAATAATATTTGAGCCTTAATTTATAGAATATGAGAAGGGGAGAGAAGGAGAATGTAGTGTATAAGTGTGGATGAGAGACAAATATGACCATAATTAATTCAACCATCAGTTGCAAACATGAATAAGGATCAGTAACAACTCCATGACCTCTCACATGTGTTACCTTGGCTGTAAAATGGACTTTAATGAGCCCTTGGGCATAGAGGTGTGATGGATGGTCTATTTTGGTCATAATTGACCCCATAAATAATTCATTCACCTTGTAACTACTCCATCACTCATTTTTATGTAATGGGAGGTCATTCACTCATTATGAGAGGTAGTTACTTACTTAAACTTATCCATTACTTGCCTAGATACCAACTTCCATGTCATTCTCAGCCCATTCAATGTATTGTTATCCTAGTGGGTGGGAGAACTAGGACTTAAAATATTTTAGGTGAGTGATGAGTCTGATAATGAATTTAAGAGGTTTGTACAATAATTTTTATGGCTTTAAGAGTCTCATCATTATGTTCATAGTCCTACAACATTCCTTTCTTAGTGCCAATAAAGGTTATCTCCCCAGTTAGGTTGAATTATACTTATTAGGCTTATTTTTATTGATGTGGGAGTTGAATATTGATGGTTTATAGTACATCATACCACTTTATAGTCCTAAGAGGCCTTTATACTCACTCAATACCCACAACATGCTTGGAATTATGAAAATAGACCCAAAACTAGACCTCAAAAGCTATTTTCCTACATATTTGGACTCAAACGTGAAAAATTTATGATGTTTAGAGGTATTACAAGACCTTTATGTTATTTAATGATCTTTTATGGTGTCTAATTATCATTAGAATCATCAGGAAGAGTCTCTTGTCCATCAAGCTCTCCATTAGGGTTTTGGAGGGTTTAGAGTGGCCTACCATCTTAACGATGGTTCATAAAGCATAGGCCTTGAAATAAAAACTTAAGTCTATGAATGTTGATTATTTAAACCCATTCAAACCTCACTAACATATAATAGTCCATACACCTTGTATGGTGATCTCTCAGTAAATGTTGGTAGCCTTCAAGTCTTCACTAAGCATTCTGGGCATGCTCATAGTGCTAAGGATTATTCATAGATATTCCCCCATAAAAAAACTCTATATACCATGTATGGTAAGTGAATACGGGTCCAAAAATTACTTTAAGATAACTATTCCCCATGCATCATTCCATGTAATATATAAGCACTTAAACTAGTAGTTCAAATTGGTAGACTGGGGTGATGGACCTCAAGTGGGGCTATTAGGCTAAATTACCACTTCCCCTAACTTATTATACCTAAAACACCTTTATTAATAAATATAATATTATCCCACATCCTTTTATGGACTTATATTTTCATGAGGAACTTGATATGTCATAAGAGTGGAATTGGGGATCTAAGGGCTTAAGAAGGGTTTTAGGCCTTATATGCCTAAACTAAGCCTCAAGACATTAGGCCACCTATATGTGTTTATGGTGGCCTTATGACATTAATATCATCATTTTTTATTAAAATTAAATCCATTACATATTATTATAATGTAGCATACTTTTAACTCTATCATTATTCCTCTTTAGGTCTACTATGATCATCCTTGGCCTTTAAACAGTGTCTAGTTGATGCCAAAGACTCGAGTGGTCTTATTTATTTATTTCCTTAATATTAAAATATTTATAACCACCATGTAATATACTTTCCATATTTATCAACACTTCTTTAGGCTTTATTACCCTTCTTCCTATAACAACATACTCTCTTAGTCATACACACACACCGACCTGTGTGTTATGAACCCTCAACCATGCCTAGGCAACTCTCTTAACTTGACTCTGTCTTGAAATATTTTTAAGGTTTTATAAATGTCATAACACCACTAAAGGACCCATTTCATAGAGTGTGTTAAATTTCCTCATTCGAACCAACATAGGTATCCCATCTTGCAAGGTATACTTGTATGCATTAGGCCACTATTTATGTAGAGTTAGAGGGTCATGAGTTAGCTTATTTTGGTTACTATTTTATGTATCCTATATATTTCAATAACATAAAAAATTTAATATACTCATTTTCTTGATTTCCCTCCTCAATGTGTATATGTACTCCTATATTCAAGTTTGAAGACAACTATAATACCATCATATAGGTGTGGGTTAGAGACATTTGATTATAAATGGAGGCCTTCTACATGTCCATGAGCAAGAGAAAGGTTTATGCACCATTTTAGGAACCTATATGACCTTAATTAAACCTCAATAACCTTTTCAAGGTATTCATATTTAAAATTATATATCCCTTTCTTGCATCTTCCTAGGTTCAGTTGGAGGTGGTGATTTGGGGGAGCTTTTGAAAGTTAGGTTGAGACCTAACTTCTAAACTATGTTTTGGTTTCTTAACAATGTTCACACTTGAATGGGATTCTTCTCTCATAGTTTCATTGACCTTTCATGGCATTATACAAAATTTTGATCTCATTCTCACTCTTGGGCTTGTGTCTAAAGACTTAAACCTATAGGTGCATCACATAATCCTTTTAAAATTCTGAGTCTAAAAACCAAAGCTTGTTATGAGGTGAAAAATGGACTAATGAAGTCATTACATAGAAGTTGTATTTTTGGATACATCATGTGGACTATTACTCCTCATTCAAAACCATCTATTAAAACCCTAAACATCCCTATAAAGATAACCAATAAAGTAATACATTTGGAGTTGATGAATGAGGCATCTTGAGAGAGAAATTGAAACCTAGAAGTCCACAAAAAACCTTAAACAATGATTATAAACCTTAAACTCTACTAAAAGGTTTATGAAAGCATTTGGAGCTAGTTCATGTATTTTGGTCTTGAGAGCCATAAGGAGGCTTATTTATTCTAAGAGAGGGGATCAATCACATGCCTATAACACCCATGCAACCTAAAAAAGACACCATTCATATGTTCTTAGCTTGAAGATGGAATACAATGAGAATAAGTAGGTGATGTTTGGAACCTTTCTCCTTCCTTCACATTATGATCATTGACAAGATTGAAGGGGACATGTCCTAAATAAATGGTGACTAGGTAAGGTATGTGAGGAAACTAGAGGAATCTATGTAAAATTACACTAATCATCTTTATGATCTATTCTTTTATGAAAAAGAATGAAACTTTCACATGACTATAACCTACCTATAAGGGAGATTGTGTGTTTATATGTCCTTCTAAGTATCATGAGAACATTCTCAAAGGGGTTTAAAACACTCAACAATACTTTAAATACATTTTTTCATGCTTAAGTTATCACAACAAGCTCAAACTTTTGATAAATCTATTTCTAGCTAAGATTATGGGGTTTGTATAGGGCTTAAGACCACCTAGGGGTTTTAATGATTATTCATAAATCTTAGGTCCTTGGTATACAAACCAATACCACTAATTTCAAGCCCACTAGGGACCATACCTTTGGCTAAGATCTTGGGATCTGAATCTTCTTGTATGAATCATACCATCTATCTTAAATTGGCCCTTGTGAGCTTTCTAAGAGATCAATTCAGATCCTACTATGTTTTATACCTTTCCCTACACATTTGAGATTTGTAAATTCTTTTCTATGCCTTTAAAAGACCCCTCATGAAGTGTCTAACCTCTTCTCACCCTAGCCATACCATAAAAGTCTATATAAATCTAAAAACACCTATAAAACATCATTTTCCTACATTTTCTTAGGTCTGAGATCTTGAAAGGCCATTACTAGGAAAGAGGAGGGAAAATAAGGGTCCAAATTCCTTCAAAATAGGGAGTACAAATGGAGGGAAGCTGAAAGGTCATTTTTCCATACATGTGGGCCACTTCTTGGTGAATAGAAGGCATTTGACTCCTTAAAAACTTCATTTCACATGAAAAATACCTTATAAATACATTATGATGAAAATAAGGTCCTTTTTAAGACTTTGTACCCTTGATAATGTCTTAATGAGGTCTTAGGGGTCATAAAAATATAATGCACATGGTTTAGATACCCTTAAAAGGTAAAATATGCATAATTTCAAATAAAACATCAATTAAGGGAAAAAATACCTTAACATCTACTAAATAACCTTAAAGTATGATAATTATTTCAACAAAGGTCATCATCCTTCCTCAAATTATCCCCTAATCCCCTAAATTCTACCCCATTTATGTAGCTTCTTGGCATGCTGAAATGAGCATGTGACTATCTATGGAATAAAATGTGTTAGATCACCTTCCATGAGTATATTTAGATCATAGGGACAACCTTAATTATTTTTATAGAATCTTACACATAATTATAATAAAATTAAACCTTGACACAACCTCAAACAATGTGATATGGGGACCATTATGACACTTTTTGATGTGACTCACTACTTAAACATGTTTCACTTTCTAAAATAACTAACCCTCTCTTGGAATATCAAGACATTTTAAAGACTTAATAATATGACCAATGATAATTTAAAGTGTTATTTATCATAGGTTGACCCTTTTAATTCCCAAGGGTATACATATGTCAACATCACTAGTGACTCCTACGGGTTGACCTACTTGCTAGTTGAGAGAACCCAAAATTTCACATAACAACCATGACTCAGCTAATAAACCTTTTTGACTAGGCTTATAGTTAGGCCTAACACCTGATAGATTGATACATCCTCAAAAAACACCAAACAAAGACACAAAGGAACATAACACCCACATAATTAAGAAAACAACAAGACAATAGAACAAGTAACTAGAAAAGCACTTGTGCCACAACATTTAGAATAAAGGAGACCTAAACTATTGTGTACATGGGCAATATGTGCTTCTCAATAACAATACTTATGTAAAACCCCATTGATAGGGATATGGAGTTCCTCACCATTAAACCTTGAAAAATAGAATGTATTATTCTCCTTGTAGCTGGTGATAGTTTAAGGTCTACTCCATAGGCTATCAAACTTGGAGTGATTACCTAGTTTAGCTTAGTATGCATCCCACCTAAGTATAATATCACCTTTTTTGAAGGTCCTTGAAGAATATCTATTTTCAAATAAACTCTTAACTTGGTCTTGATGGGACCATATGACATGCATATCATAGGGAGACTATAGCTATAATATCCCAAAATATAAGGCCCCAACCTAGCTATGGCTATCTATTTAGCTATCAAGAAGAGAGGAGGGAGAGTCCATCCCTATCTATATGGAAATAATATATCTATTTTAGGGATATAAAAACAAAGTAAAGATTTTAATATCTATATCTAAAGGAAGAGGGACTCCACTCCCTTCCCCTCCCCTTTATATATATGGGGATAGGGATGGGGATGGGGGCAATGCCAATGACAAAGAAAATCTATCTCTATCTCTGTTAAGGATAGGATTCATTTCCCATCTCTTGTCTCTTTTATCTCACTTAACTCATTCATCCTTACTTCTATGGCATCATTCTTCATTAAATCAAGTTGGTTTGTGAGTTCCAAGGTTGGTAGTTCAAATGATATGGTAAACCTTGCCTCTTTTCCATAGATAAGAAGGTATGGAAAATGAATAATATCTCTCTTGGGAGTGATCCTATCTATCCACAAGGCTATCCTTAGTTTAGTATGCCACTCTCTATGGTTGTCTTTCATAGTTCTATTTATAATTATGATTAGGTTCTTATTGGTGGACTCTACAAGTCTATTGCCCTATGAATAGTAGTTTTAGGAAGTGCTGAGGTATATGCCATAATTAAGATCCCATTCACTCACCCTTACACAATTGAAAACTAGTGCATTAGTTGATATGATGGTAGAGGGGACCCCAAATCTGGTTACTAGGTTTTCATAGAACTCCAAAATTAAGTTTTCATTTGCCCCCTTAAGGGATACTACTTATAATCACCTAGTGAATTAGTCTATATAAACCAAGACTTACTTGTGTCTTGTATTAGATGGAATATGTATCATTCCTATAAAATCTAAGCCCCAATGCATGAAAGGTCACTCCACTTGGATGGGTTTGAGAGGCAGTGTAGTTAGTCTTTATTTCCCAGTGAACATGGCACACTTTTAGAATTTCCTAATCCAAGCGTGGTAGTCCTTGAACAAGCTTGGACAAAAGTAGCTTGATCTCATTATCCTTGATTATTTAGTCCTAGCTATAAATTTTCCCCTTGTAGACCTATCATGAAATTGATATAGAAGATTGTCAACCTAGTTAGTCTCTAGACACCTCAAGATTATGCCATCAAGATCCCTTTAAAATATAATTCTATAAATGAAGACATAAGGGACTGATTATAGCCTATAATACCTTCTTCTTATCTTTTCTATGCGTATAGGACATTCTCCTATTTTAAATAATCTTACCATGTCTAGAGTCCAACTAGAAGAGGGTGTAGGTGTAATTTCTTGGTGATCTTTATGCATTGATAAAACCACTTCTTTGTCTTATTTAACATCTATTTCAAAGTGATCACATATTCCTCTACCTCTTAATAACTTTGTGACCTTAAATTCTATGTCATATTCCATGCATCTAGTCACCCAACCTACTCTCTTGTCACTCAAATCCTAGTTAATAAGGAAGGCATTGATGCTAGAGTGAGCTACCATGACATAGATTTTATTTTTTAACACCATGTGTCTAAATTTTTTGAGACCTATCATTATTATAAGCACATGCTTCTCCACATAAGTATACCTCTCTTCATATCCATCCAATTCTTGACTAAATAAAGTTATGGGTTGATCAAGTCCCCCATAATTCATTGCATTAACATGGTATAAATGTTGTCATTGGTTGAGAAGGCATATAAAATTAAGTCTCTTAAGAAATTCGGGTTAAGGAGAGTGGGTGCTTGGGAAATAGCCTAATTAATTAATTTAAACCTTATATTCCCTTCCCTATTCCATGTGAATTATTTATGCTTCTTGATCATAGAATTTATAGGTCTTACCAACTTATAAAACTTAGGGATAAACCTCCTAATGAAATTAATCTTGCCTAAAAAACTCTATAGCCCCTTCTTGTGCTTGGGAAGGGATAGAGAAAGAATTTCACTTATCTTCTCAAAGTCTATGGAAAAGCCTTCATTAGACACAATGTGGCCTAAAATTTTACCCTTGTTGACTTAAAAAATGCATTTTTTGGGATTCAAAGAGACCCCATACTATCTACACCTATCAAATATCAGCATTAAGTCTATCAAGTGGTATTTGTCATCCTTGGAAAAGAATAAGATGTCATTGATGAGTCCTTGGAAGCATACATCCATTTCAATTTTTAAGGTATCCCCTAAATTAGATAACCCAAAGGGCATCTTATTATAATCATAAGTGCCCCACTTAATTATGAAAGCATACTTGTTTTGGTCTTCTTCCTTCACCAACAATTGATTATACCCTGAGTATCCATCAATAAAGGAGAAACACTATGAACCTGTAACCTTTTGAATAATTTGATCCATGGATGGTAAGGGGTAGTGGTCTCTTAATGACACCTTATTGAGATCCTTAAAGTTTACACATAACCTTATATCCCCATTATTATTCATTACAGTCACAAGGCTAGCCACCCATGAAGAGTGTTTTATGGGGAAGATGATGTTGGACTCAATCATTTTACTCAACTCCTTCCTCATGAGGAGTTTAATCTTTGGGTTGATCAGTCTTTGCTTCTACCTCATAGTTTTATCACTTACCTATAATTTTATGGTATAGTAAGTTAAACTATGGTTAAACCCCTTCAAATCATTATATTCCCAAGTAAAGTTGTTTGCAAATAATTTATAGAACTCTATGAAGGCTGACCTATCTTTTTTTGTGTTTATTTTTCCTAGTTTGAGTAACCTATCATTAAAGATGGTGATCTTATCATAGTTATCTTCTTTGGTTGACATGATAACTTTATCTCTCCTTAACTAATCATCCTCATTGAATATGTCTTCAAGAGTCACTAGCCCCTTGGTAAGTTTATTTGTCCTCAACTAAATAATTTGGTCACCATATTATTGAAGTTTGCCTTGGTTCCTTGAGATGAATTCTACCTCTTGTTATAAGAAACATGTTATTTGTCTATTAATGTCAAATACCTACCAGTTAAATTGATTATCAAGCACTAAGGGTTTGAAAACTACATTGATCTTTGGTTGGTCCTTCATGTTCTTGACTTCACTTAGGATGTCATATTGTGCCCCTATAGCTTCCAACCTATCTACATGATGATTGGCCTCTCTTCAAATTTAATGGATGTCAAAGGACTCAAAGTCTTCTAAGAGGTCCCAAAACTTGTGTTTATATGTCTTTAAGATTGGAATTTTTATTGAATTATTCCCTCTCACCTAATGTATTACCAATTCACTATCTTCCACGGCTTGTAGTAGCTTGATACATCTTCCCCTTACCCACTATAGCCCATGAATAAGGGACTCATATTATATTATGTTACATATGCATTTGAATTGGAATATGTTGTGCCCTTAACCATTGGTGTGTCTAGGGATATGTGTGGCTGAATTATGGCTTACATACCTCTTTTATTTACTTGTTACATTTCTCTATGTTCTTAGATAGGTTAGCCTATGGAATAACCTTGGCTAAGTAAACTATATAGGAGGTAGTGGTTTTCATTAATCATAATGTGAAGTATTATGCTATTAGTGCATTGTTGTGGAGGTTTATCCCTCAAAGTGGCTTTGTTATATTATATAATATTCTATTCTATTGTCAATTATCACTATGTAATCTCTCATATTTTCTCATTCTATGCAATATAAAATCATTATGTGTGAATATATAAGTAATTTCATTATAAGTGGTATCAAATATTTAATTTGAGGCAAGTTTCCTACAACATTTTTTTTAGATTTGGCGAGGTGTGGCTTCTGGGAGCAGTGAAATCAAAAAAACATAACTTGCCATCTACAAAGAATTAATTTTTTCTGTCAGTATAGTATTTCTTGAAATGCTTTTTTGAAAAAAAAAAATTTAAAAAAAAGGTTTGTAAAAAAAATTCCCCTTAGACATTTGCAGTGATTGGATTCATCCAGTGAGATGATCATAATGGTATATTCTATCAGTACACTTTTTTGGTACCAAAAAGTTTACTCTAGTGTGTAAAGGTAATCATTGGATTCATCTTGACAAGGTGATCACAATGGTACCATTTCATGGTACACTTTTTTTTAGGTCAAAACCCTCCTAGGGTTTGTTTATGGTAGGTCCTTCAACTCAAGAAAGAAAAGGGGCACCAAAAACTCCTAAGACTCTTGTTGATGACATGGAATTTGGAACTTCAAATATAGAAATTTCTTAGCTTCAAGAGGACATAAAAAACTTGGTGAGGCATGATGACTTTGTTGCAGTCCAATATGATGTTTAGGGATGCATAGAGAGATTAATGCAGTTCACAGTGAATTATAATATATCATTACATAATTGGATACCCTCACATCTCATTTCAGCCTAACAAGCCTCCACTTCAACATTTAAATCCTCCTCTCAACAACTCCCATACGAGTATGAAATTTATGTTGCCAAAAGTGGACATGTGTAAGTTTGATGGTAAGGATTCTCTCACTTAGATTAACCAAACTGAGAATTTATATTTAGTTGTATCAAACCCCTTGTTCTTAGAGGGTGATGGTGGTGTCCCTGTATATGGAAATTGAGTAATTCATTTGGTAGCACTGGTTATGTGCTTAAAATAAAAATAATGGTGATCTTGTTACATGGAATATTTTTATTGAGTAGTTGATAGCTCATTATCAGAATAATGTCTTTGATAACTATTTCGGCCAATTAGCCAAGTTGTGGCAAATAGGACCTATGAAGGATTATATTCAACAATTTTAGAATCTCTCTTTATGGGTGGAAAATATCACTAAGAAAAACTTGATGGATCTATTTTTGGGTAGCCTCAAAGATAGCATCCAATATTAGGTTTGAATGTTTGGCCCAACATCTATATCAGAAGATATCCCTAAGTCATGCATGATAGAAGAAAAAGAGATGGTCAAAAGGAAAACTTTCACTATTGGTCGTGATCGTAAATTTCTAGCACCATCATTTCCACAACCTACCAAATTAACACAATGATAAATTAAGGAGAAGTGAGCTAAAGGGTTGTGCTATGTTTGTGACAACAAATGGAGTAAATACTATCATTGTGTTAAAAATAATCTATTTTACATTGAAGGTACCAATGATGATGAAGATGATGTAGAAGTACATGATGCAGAGGTAGAAGTTCCTGAGGAGGAATCTAAAGACTCTCAACCTACTATTTCATGCCATGCCCTATCAAGTATTCCCCAAACTCTTAAGGTGATGGGTTTCCTTAAGAAATATAAGGTTACTATCTTGATTGATTCTAGGAGCACACATAACTTCATCCATAGTAAGTTGGTTGCTCATTTGAACTATTTCATTTATCCATATATAGAATTTTAGGTTATGATTGTAGATGGTGGTATTGTTAGTTGTTTAAGAAAATGTCATAGTATTAAGTTGGTCATGGGAGACTACTTATTGGATTCTCTTATGTTTTCTATTCTGATGGGTGGAGCTAATATTATTTTGGGAGTCTAGTGGCTCACCACTTTGGGCATTATTGAGATGAGTTTTCAATAATTATTCATGTTTTTTCATTCTAAAGAGAGGACATTTGAGCTAAGATAATTAAAGGCTAAATCTCCTTAACTTGGTAACTCCCATCAAATGACAAAGATTCGCTATAAGTGTGTTGAGGGATTTTTAGCTTGCTTGTTTTCTATGGAAGTACAACCAACTCAACCATCTCCACCTCTTGATCTGCAATAAATAATTGATGCTCATTCTATTATTTTTGGAGACATACCAAAAGGACTTCCACCTAGTTGCATGTATGATCTTTCTATCACACTTATTCTTGGTAGTACACCACCCAACATAAAGTCATATAGGTATCCCTATGCCCAAAAAAGTGAAATTGAAAATATGGTACAAGAAATATTGGAGGTAAGAATCATTCAACATAGCCAAAACAAATACTCTTCACTAGTTATCATGGTGAGAAAGAAAGATGACACTTGGAGGATGCACCCTGACTATAGAGATCTTAATAAGTACACTATCAAAGATAAGTTTCCAATTCCTATCATTGATGATTTGCTTGATTAATTTAATGGTGCTCTTTATTTTACCAAGTTAGATCTACATTTTGGGTATCATCAAATCAGGATCTGTGATGAAGACATATCCAAAACCACTTTTAGGACTCATGAGGGCCATTATGAGTTTTTGGTTATGCCTTTTAGCCTAATAAATGCACCATATACTTTTTAGAGTTTGATGAATACTATTTTAAAGCCATTTTTGAGGAAATTTGTTTTGGTTTTCTTTGATGATATCCTCATTTATAGTAAAAATTAGGCAGACCATTTACAACATGTGAAATAGGTACTCTCCATTTTGAAGCAAAATCAATTGTATGCCAAACCTTCCTAATGTACTTTTGGGGCTAGTGAGGTTGAATATTTGGGTCATTTGGTGTCTCATGAAGTAGTGAAAATGGATCCTAAAAAAATTCAAGCAATGGTGGATTGGCCAATTCCTAAGACACTCAAGCAACTTTGGGGATTTTTGGGGCTTACTAGTTACTATCATAGATTTGTCAAAAATTATGGTAGTATTGTATCCTCACTTACCTCTTTGTTAAATAAATAATCCTTTTAGTGGACTGATAAAACTACCTAAGCATTTGAATAATTGAAATTGGCTATGTGCACTACTCTAGTATTGGCCACTCCTGATTTTTCTAATAATTTTGTGGTTGAGTGTGATGTATTTGGGTATGGGATGGGTGTTATACTCATGCAAGAAGGTATACCACTAGAATTTGAAAGTTATCAACTCATGGATAAAAATTAGCAAAAACCCATATATGAGAAGGAAATGATGGCTATTTTGCATTTAGTCAAACAATGGAGACCTTATTTGATGGGCCATCACTTTTAGGTAAAAACTAATCAAGATAGTCTTAAATATTTTTTAGAACAAAGTTTGTCATTTGAAGAACAAAAAAAATGGGTAACTAAGATGTTAGGCTATGATTTTGAAATAGTCTACAAAAAGGCAAGGATAATGTGGTGGTAGATGCACTATCTAGAAAAGATGAATCAATTAAGGCATTTCTAAGTGCCATAACCATTTTCTAGGTATATTGGCTAGAGGAAGCATGATAAAAATGGGAACATGATAATATTGCTCATGATTTGACTCAAAATATTCAACAAGGTTTAGATGGATTTGAAAATTTTACATGGAAAGGTAATGTATTATGGTACAAAAATAGATTGTACCTATGTAAGAATTATTTGTTTAAATAAAAAATCCTTTAAGAAATTCACACAACTCCAATTGGGGTTCATTCAGGATTTTTGAAAACCTATCACTGGATCAAGCAAGATTTTTTTGGGAAATTCTCAAGGGGGATGTCCAAAAATATGTGGCTGAATGTATGATCTGTCAATAAAACAAAGGTGAAACCATACAAACTCCAAGTCTTTTACAACCTTTATCTATCCCTAGCCAACATTGGGAAGAGGTATCTATGGATTTAATTATAAAGTTACCAAGATCTAATGGTGAAAATATTATCATGGTTATTATAGATCATCTCAATAAGTATGCTCATTTTTGTTCATTATCCCAGCCATTTATTGCTAGTACAGTAGCTTATGCTTTTCTCAATATAGTTCAAAAACTACGTGGGACCCCTAAGATCATTGTCAGTGATAGAGATCCCATCTTTACTAGTAATATGTGGACTATGTTATTTACATGTTTAGGAACTCAATTGGCTCATAGTTCATCCTATCATCCTGAATATGATATAGAAACTGAGGTAGTCAACAAATGTCTAGAAGGATATCTCTATTATTTTGTTTCTGATAAACAAGATAAATGGGTTTATCTGCTACCACTTGTTGAATGGTGGTATAATACTTCTATTCATAATTATTCCAAAATGTCTCCTTTTGTGGCACTATATGGATACCACCCTCCATCCATCACTTCAACCTTGAAGGTCCATCTTAAGGTTCATGTAGTTTAAGAACATATTCACCATCAACAAGAGGTCCTTGCAAGTTTGTGTGAAATTTTAGCTATGGCCCAGAATCGCATGAACAAATAAGTAGATCAAAATAGAAGTGAGAGGCATTTTGACATTGGTGATTGGATATTTTTTTTCTTACATCCATACAAATAGATGTCATTAAATCAACAAAAAAAGGATAAAGTATTATGGGCCTTATCAGATCTTATAGAAAATTGGCAATGTGGCCTACAAGTTAGATTTTCCTTCATCCACTCACATACATCTAGTATTTCATGTATCATGCCAAAAGAAAATAATTGGACATAGAGTTACCATTCAAATAGAATTACTAGAATTGGATGAGAAAGGTAGAGATATTCTTGATCTTGAGGTGATCCTTTAATGGTGTTCCAAGCAACTATGTTCTATAGCAATTATAGAATACCTGATCAAATGGAAGAATTTTCCATGTGAAGATGCCACTTGAGAGGATGAAGCATTTATGCAATAGCATCCAGAGTTACCACAACATTGAAGACAACATTTTTTTGAAGGGGAAGGGCTTGTTATTCCCATAACCATTGGTGTGTCTAGGGATATGTGTGGTCGACTTATGGCTTACATACCTCTTTTATTTACTTGTTACATTTCTCTATGTTCTTAGATAGGTTGGCCTATGGAATATCATTAGATAAGTAGACTATATGTGGTTAGTCTTTAATCATCATGTGAAGTATTCTACTATTAGTGCATTATTGTGGAGGTTGCCCCCTTGAAGTGGATTTGTTATATTATCCAGTATTCTATTTTGCTATCAATTATCACTGTGTAATCTCTAATATTTTCTTATTATGTGTAATATAAAATCATTTTGTGTGAATATATAAGTAAGTTCATTACAAAATATTGAAAATTATATTTGCTTAGAAGGAGAGACAAGTATGACACCTGATCCACTTTCATTATTACATCTAGAACCATCAAAAAACAAACTCCACACTCCATCATTATCTTGACATGGATTGGTAAGGGATGGTATGACTTCCTCCACTTCATGCATAAAATATATCCCTAAGCCTACTTCTTCAATTCTCTTATATGGATCATAACTATGGTTATCTTCCCCCCACTAATAAAAAAGTAGGTATGATATTACCTCAAGTGGATCTTGATCATTGGGATGCTCATATTCATCAATGATAGTATAGTTAACATTGGATAAATTACACATGTAGGGATTTAAATGGAACCTAGAGATGAGCTCAGACCAAATGGTTACCTTGGTTCCATACCTAGTTCTAAAAACCATATAAGACTATCAGAGGATAGATAACCTCTTATTTAGGTGGTGAAATCCCTAGATAAACATAAGGCAAAATAAGGGGGAAGGTTAACCACTACCACATCTTGTGATATGGTATAATTGGACAATCAGCTAGGATAAGTTTTAGATCTTTGAGCATACCCAAATTCTTAGTAGGATACCCATCTAGTTGTAAGACTCCCTTAGAATTAGGCCCATACTTAACCCCAACTTATATTCTATAGATTTGGGCATGACAAACGTACTAGCCCCAATATATATCATATAATTATGTACTAAAATTATACTATGATATAGATATAGAAAGGAGGGGATTTATTTACCTTGGTTGGTTGGGGCTCATTAGGTTGACTAGTGTTAGTTAGGATTGTACTTACCTTTTTTTCCTACTTTTTTAAGATGTGAAGTTTGAACAACTCTTATTAGAGATATTTTTGTCTTGGAATAATCAATGTGTCCCACATTGGTATGGTGACATGAGCCTTATTCATATGCTCCAAAATATTGATGTAAGGGCTAACAACCTTTGATTATAACTTAGGAGAAATAGTACTACTTAAAGCTTGCGTGAATTGAGATATGAATGGACCCTTGTTATTCTACCCCTTCTCATTTTAAATTTTTTGAATTGGTGAAGTTTTAAGTGCTGAATTTTTTTCTTTAGTATCCTAAGGTGGTTGAGATGATGAAGGATCTTCCATCCAAACCTATGAGTCATCACCCACTACCCTTATTTTAGCCCTTATATTGGCTACAATAAGACTATCCACCTTAGTTGCACCCTCAAGCTGATTGATTATGCATTGTCCAAAATAATCTTCTCCTTCTTGGAAGTTATAAAAGGTGGCTTTTTATTTTTCTTGAACCCCACTCTTTCATTGTTGAATTGGTATTTCAAATTGAGTAATGAAAGGGGTCTTTCCTTGTTGTACAAGAGGGGCTTCTTTGTGTTGTGTAAGAGGCTAACTATTTTACATAGGAGGATCTTGATTATGATGTATAAGAGAAGTTTGATAAGCACATTAACTTAGGCTAATTGAATACTCATGATATTACCCCCATTGTCTAGACCATTGACCTTCTTGATCATTTTTGTTTTGAGTAGGAACCAATGCTCTAGAATTACTAGTGGAATTAGGATTAAAACTATTATAGGGCCTTTCTTGAGTAATATGCCCTTGAACTTATGAATTATCTTGATATAAAGTCTTATTAAATATATAAGGATGATAGGGAGCTTGATAAGGAGATTGGTATGATCTATGAGGTGGAATTTGTTGCCTCTCCAAGGCTACTATCTTATTGCTTTATGCCTTAAACAACTCTTCAATTTTAACCAATTTATCTACCTGACTAGAATCTACCTAATCATAGTATTTTGGCATTGGTATGGGGGAAATAATTGGAATAATAGATTGTATCTATGGGGAAAAATTAATGTGGTGCCTTGGTGTAAGTTTCCCTACTTATATGAGACAATTTTCTACCCTTATTACCACTTCATAGGCATCGGGTAGTTTTTTCCCACCTATGTACTATATCATGACTACTAAATCAAAATTGAGGGATATTAAATAGTATAAAAAGGCATAATTAAGATTATTTTTAACTAATTTTGGGATCCCATACCAATTTTTTTAAACCTATAGTTAAAGTCTACCATAAACTCTTTAAGAGCCCTTTTGATTATGGTTAATTTATTTACTAGGGACAAGTGGTCACGTTTATCCTCAAAATTCTTACATAAGTACCCCCCCAAACTCATCCTAAGTGTTGATAGATGTAGGTGTTATACCTATATACCATTGAATTTATTTACCTCTCAATGAAGTATCTAGTAGCCTCATTACTACATTTTAATAGGATTGACACATTATGTACTGAGTAGAGGTTGGCTATGTCTACAATGTGTTTAATAGGATTGGTAAAGTTTTATCCTATGAATTATGGAAGGATATTAATTGAAAAAACATGGATATCATAAAATTGGTTTAGGTTCAGAGGGATACCACCATTAAAGGGCACAAAGGCTTGGTTTCTTGGCCTAGCCATTTAAGGTGTAAGAGTTGTAGTAGTACCTTGTTGAGAATGATTAGGAAAATTATGGGGTGTAGGATATGGATTAGACCTAGGTTACATCTTCCTCCTAGTAAAATCCAAGGATAATTAAACAAAATTATCTTCCTTACCTTTTGATGAGGACCTTGTGACTACTTTTGGCAAGAAATTTGAATGTAAACTTTTCACTAGAGTGTTTGAAGCTCCTTTAGATCACCAAATGTTGTGAGTAGTTACTCTAACTTGATTTAATTCTAGTCCAATAGGCATGCCAAAATCTATTATAAGTCTAGGTTTCACCCTTGATTCAAATGTGTTTTAGACCTACCTCATCCAAATGATAAAATGGGATCACTTCTAGGTGTGGGTAGCCTTTTGAGTGAAATGAACCTCTAGTTTTGTGGCTAGCTCCCTTGATGCATCATCTAGGCTCAAATCATAAACCTACTTGATTGTCAATGAAAATGAATTGAAAGATGTATGAAACAAACCTAATCTATGAGAGGTGATACACCAATATGTTGTGTCCTCTCTATTTGAACCTTCAACAACACTTATGAATAAGATAAGGACTAGTGACTAAACCACTCTCTCCAAAATACTCTAGAGCATTAGTGCTTCACATGGAGGCTATGCTAAATGGATAAAACTTGAGGGTTATGAATGGGAGGTTTTATTTAAGACACCACCAATCAGATTCCACTCTAAGCACAATCACTAACACTTATACACACCATGTGACATACATAGAATAAACTCCAAGAAACTAGGTGAGAAATAATGGACTACAAAGGGAGATAAGACTCAACCATTTATGAGAATCAACAAGTAAAAAACACACTAACATAGCATGGAGAATTTAAACCAATCCTTATATTAGTTCAAAGGTTACAAGGTACAATTTTGGAATTTCATCATACCTAGCTAAGGGATTCTTATAATAGCCTTTGAGCCTCAAGTTATAGAATATGAGAAGGGGAGAGAAGGATAATTGGCATAGAAGTGTGGATGAAAAACCATGATGACCATATTTCACTCAACCATAAATTATAAACATGAATAAGAATCAGTAACAACTCTGTGACCTCTCACATGTGTTTCCTTAGCTATAAAAAGGTCTTCAATGAGCCTTTAAGTGTAGAGTGTGGTGGATGGCCTATTTTGATCATAGTTAACCCCATGAATATTCCATGTACCTTGTAACTTCTCCATCACTCTTTGTCATGCAATGGGAGGTCATGCACTCATTATGAGAGGTAGTTAATTTCTTGAACATGTCTATTACTCACCTAGTTACCAACCTCCATTCCATTCTCAACCTATTTAATTCATTATTTTCATAGTAGGTGATAAACCTATGACTTAAAGGATTTTATGTGAGTGATGAGTTTGATAATGACTTGAATAGGTTGGTACAATAATGTTTCTACCTTTGAGAGTCTCATCACTATGTGAATAGGCCTCTAACACTCCTTTCTTAGTGCAAATGAAGGTTAGCTCCCCAATTAGGTTGAATTCTACTTATTAGGCTTGGTTGTACCAATTTGGGAGTTGAAGAATGATTTTTTGGAGGTCATCCTACCTTTGTACCAGCCTAATAGGCCTTTATACTCACTTAGGACCCTCACCATCCTTGTATTGTGAAAATAAACCCAAAATTAGACTTCAAAAATAATTTTCTTACATATTTAGCCTCACACATGCCAAATTTATGATGTACATAGGGAATATAATACTTGTATGTGATTTCATGATGTTTTCATGGTGTCTCATTGATATACTATCATTACACCTTTCATTTAACCAATCAATAGATTGGTGTCATTTTATACCAAGGGAAGTGTCCAAGGCTATATACAATAAGATGTTGGATATTTTAGTTAATAATTCATTATTTGGGGGGTTTACTCTATTGTTTATGTCTAAATCCTAAGGACAACAAATAAGATTCTAATTATAGTTGTAGGAAAAGTAAATATAGAAAGTTTTAATAAATAGAGATCCCTTATGACATTCCTTGTTAAAAGGATTCTTCAATTTACACCATTAACCTCCATAACTTAAACATCTGGAATAAGACACTACAATGTCCTCACTTGACTTCCCTGACTAGGTAGGACAATGCTATATTTTAGAATGTGAGAATTTTGATTACCTATTGTCACCTAGATTGCTTCCTAACAAATTTTGAATATGGAGATGAGTCAACAAACTTTACTTATTAACTTTAATATTATGAGAATTGAAAGACACATTTTGCATAAAGAAAACTCACTTGCATTGAACTAAAAAAAACTTTTCATTTAATGAAATCATGCTTGCATTAAAAGGATTCTTACTTGAGTTAAAAGGGAAATCACACTTTGAATTGAAAGGGAAATCACACTTTGTAGTAAAATGAAATATACATGAATCAAAATAAATACACTTTTAAACTATAATCTAGAAAATACAAATTATCCTTATCTTCAGAGAGAAGTGGGCCCTTGATCCTTCCTCAAAAAATGATTAGCTTTTACTTAGTAATGAAATGGAATGTTGAAATTTATTAATACTTCATTATCAAAATTAACATATATAGATGGACTAAATTATAGTTGAATGTTTCTTATCTCTATTATATTCTCTATTTTATATTATTTGATTAATTCCTTTAGAATGAGAAGGAGAAATATATTTAAATCACATATCCACAACTATTCTCAGAATACAAAATTTGGTGATCTAAACATCAAAATCTGCTTATTCAAAATAGAAGATCTAGGAATTATATCCAACACTTATATAGAGGCATTGGAACTAATTCAACTAACAATAGATCGAGTATAACTAACATAGATCTGAAGAGATTATGTTTGGATTTATAAAATAGAAATATATTTATATTCAAATCATTTTAGACCATTACTATGAATAGTAATGTTTAAAAGAAGACATATAAAGAAGGAATATATATATATATATATGGAGTTACTATCTTGATCTATAAGGTACAATTGGGCATCTTTAGAGCATGGCTAGGCATCTTCAGAGCAAGGCTAGACAAGTTTTCAAAGTGTCTTCAAAGCTATAGATCTTCAGAGCCCAACTAAGGATCTTCAAATCTCAATGTGTTATATATCGATTCTTAAATTTTTTTTCTGAAACTATTTATGACTTATTAAAATGATCCCACTATAGGGATGTATCTCTGTATACAAAACTATGATCATTTCATCCAATTTAGACATAAATAACAAGATAGATAATCAACAATGTATCACATATGAACAAAAGATAGTTGCAGTCATTTCCTACTGAGATGAGACCTTAACTATTAAATGTAATGTAATATATAACCAAGAGGAAATACTTATGGATAGTTTATATGAGATATAATTAGTTATATAGAATGTTCATCATTTTTCCCCCACACTTTACCTTTTACAAGTTCTCTTGCAAACCAGTGAGAGAACTATTCTTCAATCTAGGTGTCCAAATTCCAACCACTAACTGAGATCATATATTTTAAAGTGATGTCCCCAATCATAATTATTTCTATGCAAAATCCCTATTTTTATCACCATCGTATGTAACCATGCTTGACATTTTATTTTTGCTTGATTGTGCTAATTTTGCTAAGGAGACATGAAACTAAGAAGAATGAGCAGCCAAAATCTCATGCCAATCTAAACATTTGATACTCTTTCATCTATAAGTTGATTTATAATTTGATTAACCACCCTATATCTCTAAATACTCCAATTGATGGTGGTAGGACTTATAATTTCCTTGCATTTTAAGGTAACAAACAAAGTCTCCCATCTAGACATATTTGTATTGATGGAGATGGAATAATGTTGGATAACAAAATATCTCAAGGTTGAAACATTTTCTCTTAAAAACTCATGATATTTGTTTTTCATGTACATATGATACATAGGCTGGAAGGTAGTAAGAAGTTTGTAGTTTTCTAGAAACTAAGGTCTCATACATAGGCCTATAGTATTCTAATTTCCATGAATTGATTGCAGTTTGATTTATCATGGTAGAAAGGAAAACACATAATTTTGTTTCCCCCATAAATAAATTAATCAAAAATTTAGATTGATAACTCAATAACATATTACAAAGATAGAACATACAAATTTGATCCTCTCTTTTTATAATACTTTTAAGAAAGACATCCATGAACATATGTTAATTTTAAATATCATGGGGAAAACCAAGAGAATTCAATTGCATTTTCCACATAAAATTATTCATCAAGAAATAGAACATAGAAAGAATAAGGTTTTATACAAGATAATAATTTTTCAACAATTTCACAAATAGTCTAAATAGAAGTATGAGCCTTCTACAACTATTCCTGAGGCTCTGCTTTGATTCTAGCATTTTCTACTTCTAATTTATGATTCTTCTTCTAAATGTTATTTGAAATTTCTATCATCTCATGAAGTGGTATAGGAAAATAAGGAATATCCCATGTAAGTCCTTTAGTTTTTACAACTATTTTCTTTGTTTCCCTTTGCATAGCTTGTATAGAAGCTTATAACTCAGCATTTTGAGTTATTATCTCTTGTATGTGAGTAGTTTTTTGACCAAGCAATGCTTTTCACCAGTAATTGAATGTTATAAATTATTGATATGAGCATCTTTAATAAAAATATAATTTTATAGACTATCAATTTGAGCATCCTTATTTGTAAGGGAATTCTGTAAGGTGTTATGTTCATGAGATTGGGAAAATGATTGACTATGAATTCTAGTCTATTCAGTATTAACTATTGTGATGATAACTTCCTATGCTTGAACTTGAGCAATAAAATATTCATATATTCTTTCCAAACTATAAACTTTTTGGTTCTTACCTTATGATGTCAATCGAAGAAAATCCAACTCTACCTATTATTTCCAAATGGTTTCTTCATGCCATGACAGGGTCATAGCATATTGCAACTCTTCATCTTCATGAATAGGCTAAAGAGAAGATGATGATGATTCTATAAGTGGGGATTTACCCTTGTAAACTATAGAAGGTAAGGGTCTTTCTTCTTCTTCAGATACAATCTCTTGTGCATGGGTTTCTTTAATTATCTATTGAACATCCATAAATTTTATGGGAGAACATAAACTTCCCAAAATTTTAGTTGCATGCACATCACTTTCTTCTTCCTCTTAGAGAATCAGTTGATGAATTCATCAAGGTTTAATTAGGCTTTTTTCATGAAACATTCATTTTTTCTTTTTTACCTTTAGTGCAACATCTTCAGAGCTACAGGCACCAAAGATGGACCTTATTCTTGTTGTTATAAGAGGAAAAAAAAGACATTATGATTTCTTACCAAAAATTTGGAGCGATTTTTGTATAAATGAAGACCAAGATTTCTCACCCTTAGGTTTATTCAAAAAATGGTGCCAAAAGATGAGATGAATCAAACCATGATGTTTGATTGACCCAATTCCCATTTTTAATTTCTAGGTGACTTAATTATAGAATGGTGAAGAAAAGATGGTAGGTTTACCTAAGATTCAGGTCTGGTGGCTCTTTTCCTCAAAGGAATAAGAAGATGTATGGTGTCACCACTAACCATAGTGAATTGTCCATCACAGGTGAGATATTTCATGACCCAATATGCGATATTATGCCATGGAGGTAGAAGACTATCTTGAATGATTCCTTTGGCCATGCCTTTTGGAGTTTTACACAAATTAAGATGGGGTTCATTGTCATCAATGAATATTTGAATTAGATTGACAAAACTCAATTTTTCAATAATAACCACACCTTCTTTAGGAATCACTAAAAGTTCATTGATAAAAAAGGAATTAATAAGAATATGCTCACCTTGGACTATAGAATGATCTTCATCAAAATTTTCTAAAAATTCTTGAACAATGTTTTCTTGAAAACCTTGAAATGTTTTCAAAAAATTGAGTCGTCCTACTATTTTAAAAATAACCATAGTGGATTCATATTTTAACAAAGGCTATATTGACTCTGGTTTACTTTTCTTCTTATCCCCATCTTTGGAATTATTCACAATATTCTTGAAAACTTGATTATGCCATAAAAATTTAAGCTCAAAATTTCAAAAAGTATTTAGGAAGGTAAGGAAATTGGGGATATGATGTATCAATAAATATAAATGAGTGGGTATCATAAAATTATATAGGAAATGATGGAAAATCACTTTAGAACATGAAAAGTTTTAATGAGGGAGTACTTTTTTGAGGTCAATATCAATGATGTGGCATGAGAGATCATTACTTGGTGGCACTTGAAATGATATTCACATTCATTTCTACATTAGGTCATATATTTTTAAAATATCTTTAGAATGATCTTACATCAAATATTAAAATTCATAGATGATAATGACTTCAATCCCATCCATGTGGCATCAAAATAAATTATCCATATTGAAAAGTGTTGTCCACTTAATGGTCATATATGCATAACATAAAATAGAAAATGTCTAACCTATTGGAAAGGAAGTAAAATTATACCTCTATTATAAGGATCCATGCTTATCTTTTAAATCTTCCATGTTTCCTATAAGGATAAAAAAAATGAGAAGATAAGTTATCTTACAAAATAATAGTTCATGTTTATTGTATAAGTTTCTTCTAAAAAGTGCCATTTTTGGTTTTCACTTTTTAGTATATTTTTTATTATTATTATTATTATTATTATTATTATTATTATTATTATTATTATTATTATTATTATTATTATTATTATTATTATTATTATTATTATTATTATTATTATTATTTCACTTTTATAAAAAAATTAATTTTTAAGGGAGGATAGCTTTTGTTTATTGGTTTTTAGCTCTCCCCCTTGTTGGATGTCTATTACAAAGATCATTCAGCCTTAGTGGAAGAACCAAGTTCTTCCACAAGGTCAAATTAGTCTTGATTCTACTTGATGAATTTTTCCTTATTGAGAGGTTTTATATACACTTTAATTCTATGACCAATGACTAAAAGTGTCCTTTAGTCACCATTAATTGGTTGAATTTAGATAGAGCTATTATTGTGAATAATTTTGATTAGGTATGGCCCTAACCATCTTGTCATATACTTACCTTTTAAATGATATAATTTAGAATCAAATAGAAGAAACCAATAACCATCTTGAAACTATTTTTTTATGATATGAGTATCATGCCATTATTTTTGTTGATTCTAGATCATGCTGATTTGAGTGACTACATCCATTCATAGTTCACCCAACCCATTTATTTGCATGATTCTTTCCTTTTGTGGTTCATCAAGATTAATTACCATATCAATTACTATATTCAATGTCTATAATTCAAACTTTATTGGCAACAAAGGTTTCTTTCCAAACATAAGTTCATATGAAGAGAATCCTATGGTTGTCTTCCATGTTGTATTATATGCCTAAACTACTCTAGGTACTCTATCGACCCAAATCTTTCTTTCTATTGTTCACTCTTTTGGCCAAAATGTTTTCAAACTCTTAGTTGGTGACCTATACTTTCCCATTAGCTTTGGGATGATATGGTGAGGACTTTTTATGATTGATTTGGTATAGTTCTATAAAAAAATTGATCATGTTAGATATGTATTGGGGTCCTTGATTAGAAATAATAGATCTAGGAACTCCAAATCTTAACATGATCCTATGATATATGAAATCAGAAACCATTTCCTCCCTACCAAAGGTGAGTGATTGCACTTCATCCCACTCAGTAACATAATCAGTACATACTAATAAATACTCTTTTCCTTGAGATGGTGGGTTGATTGGTCCAATAAAATCCAAACCCCATTTCTCAAATGGTTTTAAACTTATTTGAGGATGGAAAGTCATTTCTAAGGATAGATTAGGCTTACCCATCCTTTGTCAATGATCACATTACCATACAAACCTTTTTATAGTCTTGTAAAGACATGACCAATAATAACTTACATCAAGAATCTTATGAATGGTTTTTTTTTTTTTTTTTAATAATGTCCTCCTCTTAGTTCACTATGGAATGTTATTATAATGTCAAATATTTTACCTTCTATGACACACATATGAATTACATGATCAGGTCCTATTTTAAATAACATTCCTTTAAACTATTTGAAATGAGAACTAGCTCTAATCAAACATTTTCTTTCTTTAAAATTAAATGAATGAGGAAACTTCCCTATTTCCAATTAATTTGCCATGTCTACAAATAATGTAGAGTATGTAGATATAAAAAATAACTTTTCATCTAGAAAATAGTATTCCACAGGTTTGTCTTCACCTATAGTGATCAATCTAGACAAAAAGTTAGCAATAACATTATACTTTTTAGGTTTGTCTATAATGGCAATGCCAAATTCTTGTAACAATAGTAGCCATTTAATAATTCTCCCACCTACTACTAGTTTATTCATTAAGTACTTAATAGTTGAATGATCTATATAGATAAATACATAATAACTAGTAATGTAATTCCTAAACTTGTTTATGGCATAAATAACAACAAAATATTATATTTTTTAGTAGTGTAAATTTTCTCAATGGGAGTAAGATTCTTGCTGATATAATAAATGGAATACATTTTTCCTTCCTAATCTCTTTATCCTAGAACTACCCCTAGTGAATTATTGGAAGAATTAGTATATATATGAAAAGACCATTCCCAATTAGGTCCTTTCAAGATTGGAGTAGTCGTGAGTCTTTTTTTAAATGTTTCAAAAGCTTCTTGGCACTTGTCATTCCATACAAATTAACTATCTTTTTTTATCAAGGAAAACATAAGTTCAGTTATTTTTGCTAAAGTTTTCAATAAATAGTCCATAATATCTTGGATGACTGAAAAAACTTTTAACATCTATTTGTGTTGAGGAATGGGAAGATTGTAAATTACCTCAATCTTCTTGGGATCCACTTTTATTCCTTGAGAAGAGATATGATGTCCTAGGACATTCCCTTCATTAGCCATTATGATACATTTCTCACGACTTAAATATACTTGGTGTTCTTCACATTTGGTGAGCACTTTATCCAAATTTCTCAATAATTCATCAAATTTAGTGTCATGGACAATGAATTCATCCATGTATACTTCCACATAATCATTTGTAAGATCAAAAAATATGGATTAAACTACTCTCTAAAAGGTAACAAGTACATTTCACAATCCAAAAGGAAGGACTATATAAGCAAATCTTTCTCAAGGGTATGTAAATGTAGTTTTATCTTGATCTTTGTGGGCTATTCTAATTTTATTATATCTATTGAACCTATCTAAGAAATAAAAGTATTGTTTTCCTACCAAGTTATCCAAGACTTGATCAATAAAAGGCAAAGTAAAGTAATCTCTCATACTGGGTTTATTCAGTTCTTTGTAATCTATGTAGACTCTCCATTTTCCATTCTTATTAGGTATAATAAGTAGAGGTAAAACCCATTAAATATAATATATGGGGTAAATGAAACCAACTTCTAATAGTTTTTAATCTCTTTCTTTACAATTTATATCAAGGATAGGTTAATTCTCCATTGTGGTTATCTAATTGGTCTAACATCTTCAATATAGATGTGATGGGTATAGACACTAGGATGTATTCCTTTCATATCAATGTAATCCAAATAGAAGGATTTTGTGTGTCATACCAATACATAAAACACTCTACTTTCTTATTGATCAGTTAACCATCCATTGATATTCAATAGTTTACCAAGATGAATTTTAATTTATTTAGTACCTGGAATAATGAAATTTAGTTATTTGTATTCACTCATCAAAGCATTCAATGAACATATATGTGGTAGTATCATGTGAAATGTAGCCACATATTTATAAAAGTTTTCACTTGTGGAGAGTAGATTGGTCAATGGATAATGAAAATAATTTAAAAATGATTTTTGCCTATTTTGAGCCCAGTCAACTATGGCTTATTGGATATCTTATGGACCAGATAACATGTTTGAAGAAATTGTGACATTGTCTTGGTACCCAGTAGTGGAGTTAAATTCTTCCTATTCATGATTTTTCATCTTTGTAACTAAGTTATTAGTCTTCAGAGCTAAGTTATTAGTCTTTGAAGCTAAGCTATAAGTCTTCAGAGCTAGGCTTTTAGACTTTGGATCTAGGATATCAAACTTTGGAACTAGGCTATCAGACTTTGGATCTAGGCTATCTTGGTAAAAATCTTGTGTTATCTATTCTTAAAACTCTTAGACATATTATTTTATGGTAAACATGGCTAAGGAAGACACACTATTCTAATTTTATTTAGGTTGATCCACCCATATCTATTCAAAAAGATCCATTGAAGGTCTAGTAGGTGGATAAATAGAGATCTTTTTGGCATGAATTCCATTGGAAATGTTCATATTTCTAGATATATAGTCAATTATTTTTGTGATTGTAGCTAACCAAGGTCTTAAAAGAATGATTGGATATCCTATCTTCATGGGTTTAGATTTAAGTATCATGAAATCCAAAGGGTATTCCTAGGATTCTATGGTTATTAGAACATTTTCTATGGTCCCTCCAGGTACATAAGTGGATTGATCTACCATTTTCAAGATTGTAGTGGTATATTAAATCCCTATGAGGTATAAATATTGTACTATGTTGACAATCATTATGTTGACGGCAACACCCAGATCTATAAGTATATTTGGTATGAATTTGTTCCCAATTGTCATAGTCATCATGGGACTACCAAGGTCTCTGTATTTGGGAACAAGTATGTTTCTTGCTAGTAAATCAATAATTTTTCTAGTTACCTAAATTATTTTAGGATATTATTTATTTATATCTTGTGTTTTGATCCACAATCCTTTAATTATTTGATTCGACTCAAGAATATCCTTAATTTTTCTTAATAGTGGAATTTATATCTTTATCCCTCTTAATTCATGCATCAATTTAGAATCATCCCTAGGTTTTTCTTCCGTAAGTCTCTCAAAAAATAGAATAGCAGGGGGATTTTGAATTGTGGTTGGTGTGATTAGAGTTTTGGTGGCTTCTACTTATCTTCATTTGATTCTTGGACTGAAGGTGACTCAAGAGTGTTTTCATCATTGATAATTTTAGTTATGGTAATGGATGAATCTCCTACTACCTTTCCTAATTTGATATAAACATTATTACACTCAGTTGAACCATTTGCAACACTAGTTTCTTGATCATCTCCATAAATAAAAGTATTTTACCTATTTTTAGATTTTCCACTAGTTGTATAGGTAACTATGGTCGGTTAACATGCTTATCAATTGGTGGTGGATGAGGTTGTGAAGACATCAAAGTGTATTGTGGAGGAAGCTTTCTCTACATTTGATATTGTTTATTTGGCCATTAAGGTGGTGACTATTGTATCTAATATGGTTATTGGTTTTGTTATTATGCCTAGGGTTGTGAAGGATTTTGAAACATTGCCCACATCTATGGCATACTTTCTTGAGTACCCCATGGTTGTGGTTATGGTGGTGGTCACCACATTTTTGTTATGACTTGTCCAACCCATTGTATCATCCATGGATTAGGGAGAAATCTTGGACCAAGTTGATTTAGAGGCTAGGGGTACTGATTTTCTTGTCTTTGGATAAAGTTCACTTCCTCAACTACATGTATTTATTATTTTACTTGGTTTAGCATAGTAGGAAGATGATTAAAATTCTTGGTGTCATGGCCTAGGTCACAAATACCACATACCTCAATTTTATCTAAAGGAAAATCTTTTACTGCATGTTTATTCCTACATCTAGGATAATATATTGATAATTATTCAATGTTGGTGGCATTGGATTTGATTTGAGACCATGTAATGTGGATGGCAATTTTACTATAATATCTATTTTGAAATTAGAAAATTATTTTATTAATTATCCAATTTTAGGTAATTTTCCTAACCATGATTTCCTTATGCTAGCTTTTATCCTAGAATAGTTAGTACACAATGTTGAAATCTGATGAAAGGTTAACTTGTCAATGTCACCCTTTCCCATTAGGGTCAAAGATCACATGTATCATCATCTAGGACTTTAATAAATACTTTCTTGATGACCTCCTATATGAGTTGGTAACCACTCTGCTTATAGGCAAATATAAACTTATCAAGGTAATCTTCTAAAGTTTCATCTTCATTTTGTTTGATCCTAAAAAATATTTATTTCATTCTCTGACTCTACAGTAGTCTTGATATTTATCAAGAAATGTAGTTTTTATTTCTTCCCAAGTACCTATATAATTACCCTCATGTCTCATGAACCATCTCATGGTTGCATCCTTAAGTGTATATGGAAATAACTTCAACTTCTGATTGTTAGTGACATAGTCATATGTTTGGTAGAGAACCTAAAATTCAAAGAGGAACTGATCTAGATCCTCTAAGGAATTACCTCTAAAATTAGTTTAAATATATGGCAAGATAATTTGCATGGAGGTTCTATCATTTATACCCAAGCTAATTAGATAGGAAAAAGTTGTATCCTATTGAGGCTATCAATTAAGGTTTTATACATGTGCATGTTTATCTCCCATATTTTCTTTCCAACTTTGGTTATCAATCCAATCTAATTTCTCTTCATGGGTTCTCAATCTATGGTCTACCTCAGAGGGATAATATTTTTTTATGATTAGATCTTATTCTTTTAGAGCTTGTGGATCAAATATGATTGTTCCAGAAAGGGGATTATTAGTATCAATTCTCCTTATAAGGTAAAGTGTCCTGAATAGAAGTCTTCTTATAGGATCTATTTGTGAGGATGAACATTTTTTAGGAGATGAATCAGAAAAATCTTTTATACAACTTTATATTGCCTTTCTTTCACTTCTTGATATTTTAAGCAAGAATAAATCCTCTTTTCTTGTTTTATTTGGTAATCTTTAGAGATAAACTATCATTTAGAATCTCTTGGGTAGTTCATAAATTTAAGGAGTCTTATATTATTTTTGTGTTTTTGGGGTATATAAATGTTTTTGAATTTTCCCTATATAAGTATAATATAAGATCTCACTAACACTTATTAATTAAGTGGCCCTTGATAATAGTGCTAAAAATGATAGGATACCATTATACCTTTCATTTAACTAATGAATGGATTGGTGTCATTTTTTACCAAGGCTGATGTCCAAGGCTATATGCAATGAGATCTTAGATATTTGAGTTAATAGTTAATTATTTGGGGGGTTTACTTTGATGTTGATGTCTAAATCTTAAGGACAACAAATAAGATTTTGATTCTGGTTGTAGGAAAAGTAAATATTGAAATTTTTACTAACTGAAGATCCCCTATGGCATTTATTGTCAAAAGGATTCTTCAGTTTACACCATCAATATATAGAACTTAAACATATAGCATAAGACACTATAGTGTCCTCACTTAACTTTCTTGGTTGGGTAGGATAGTGTTATATTTTAGAATGTGAGAATTTTGATTACCTATTATCACCTAGACTACTTCCTCATGAATTCTAAATATGGAGATAAGTTAACAAACTTTACTTATTAACTTTACTCTTATGATAATTGAAGAGACATTTTACATAAAGAAAAATCACTTGCATTGAATTGAAAAAAACTCTACATTTAATGAAAGAACACTTGCATTAAAAGGAAACACACTTACATTAAAAGGAAAATCACACTTTGCATTGAAATGGAAATCAAACTTTATAGTAAAATGAAATATACCTAAATCAAAATAAATAAACTTTTAAACTATAAACTATAAATACCAATTATCCTGATCTTCAAAGAGAAGTGGGCCCTTGTTCCTTCTTCAAAATAGGATCATCTTTTACTCAGTAATGAAATAGAATGTTAAACTTCATTAATACTTCATTATCAAAATGAAGATATATAAATACATGAAATTACAATTGAATATTTCTTCTCTCTATTCTTTTCTCTATTTTTGATTATCTGATTGATTCCTCTAGAATGAGAAGGAGACATGTATTTAAAGCATATCTCAATGACTATTCTTAGAATACAAATTTTGGTGATCTAAACAACCAAATCTACTTATTCCAAATAGAAGATATAGGAATCAGATCCCATGCTTATAGGGAGGCATTGAAACTAATTCAACTAATAATAGATTGAGTATAACTAACATAAATGTGAAGTGATTATGTCCAAATTTACAAAATAGAAATACATTTATAACTGGATCATTTTAGATGATTACTATGAATAGTGTTGTCTAAAAGAGGATATCTAAAGAACAAAAATCTATATATAAATAGTATATATCTTTGGAGTTACTATCTTTATCTATAGGGTACAACTAGGCATATTTGGTACACAGTTAGGTGTCTTTAGAGCACAACTAAATACGTCTTCAGAGCATCTTTAGAGTTATATATCTTTGAAGCTCAACTAAGGATCTTCAAAGCTCAATGTGTTCTATGTTGAGTCTTAAAAACTATTATCAAAACTATTGATGAATTTTCAAAATGATCCAACCATAATGATGTATCTATGTATACAAAATTATGCTCATTTCATCCAAGTTAGACATGAATAACACTATAGAGAATCAACAATGTATCAGATAAGAACAAAAGAAATTACATTCATTTACTACTTAGATGAGACCTTAACTATTAAATTTAATGAAATATATAACCAAGAGACAACACTTATAGATAGTTCATATGAGATATAATAAGCTATATATAATATTCATCACTCATGGTAATTGGAATCATTAAGAAGAGTTTCTTGTTCATCAGGTTATCCATTAGGGTTTTAGAGGGTTTAGAGTGGCCTACCATCTTAATGATGGTTCATAAAACATAGGCATTGGATTTAAAACTTAATTCCATGAATTTTGATTATATATACTCCTTCAAACCTACATAAAAACTCCTGGTCCCATGCACCTTGTATGGTGAGCTCTGAGTAAAAGTTACTAGCCTTCCGGTCTTCACTAGGCATTTTGGGCAAGCTCACAATGTTAAGAATTGTTCATAAAGATGACCCCATGAAATAAAATCTCTCTAAAATTGATGGTAAGTGAATAGGGGTCCCTAACCTCCCCTTATATAACTGGTCCCCATGCATATTTCCATGTAATATATGAGCACTTAAACTGACATCTCAAAATGATAGACTGGGGTGATGGAGCTTGAGGGGGACTATTAGGCCAAATTACCACTTTACCTACTTTATTCTACATACAACACCTTTTTTAAGACCTTTATTATTATCCCACATCCTTTTATGGCCTTAGATATTCCTACGGAACTTGATATGTCACAAGAGTGGAGCTGGGGATCTAAGGGCTTAAGAAGGTTTTTAGGCCTTATAGGCTTGAACTGAGCCTTAAGGCATTAAGCCACCTATATGTGCTTATTATGACCTCAAGACCTTCTTATAGTCCTTTTATGTGAAAATTAAACCATTTACATAGTATTATAATGTCTCATACTTTTAACTCTATCTTTCTTCTTCTTTAGGTCTACTATGACCATCCTTAGCCTTTACTCAGTGTTCAGACTAGTTGATGCCAAAGACATAAGTGGTCTTGTTTCCTTATTTAATTACTATTAAATTATTTTTAACCCCATATGGAATATACTTTAAATATTTATAAACACTTATTTAGGATTTATTCCCCTTCTTCCTATAACAACATGCTCTCCTAGTTACACACATAGGCCTGTGTGTTATGAACCCTCAACCAAACCTAAGCAACTATCTTAACCTGACTATGTCTTAAAGGATTTTTAAGTCCATATAAATGAAAATAAACCACTATATTACCTATTTCATAGAGTTTGTTAACTTCCTAATTTAAACTACCATATGTATCCCATATTGTTAGGTAAACATGTATGCATTAGGCCATTGTTTATGCAAAGTTAGAGGGTCTTAAGTTAGATTCTTTTGTTCACTCTTTTATGTTTCCTTTATATTTCAATAACATAAAAAATTTACTATTCTCATTTTATTGAGTTGCCTCATAAATGTGTATATGGCCTCCTATATTAAAGTTTGAAGTCAACTAGACTACCATCCTATAGGTGGGGGTTGAAGACATTTAACTACAAATGGAGTCCTTCTACAGGTCCATGAACAAGATAAGGGTTTCTACACCATGATTGGAACCTAATTTACCTTCCTTAAAACTTAATAACCTTTTCAAGATAGTCATATTCATAATTATATAATCCTTTCTTGCATCTACCTAGGTTTAGATGTAGGTGGTGATTTGGGGAAGCTTTTGAAAGTCAGACCTAGACCTAATCCTCTAAACTATGTTATTAACTTCTTAGAAATATCCACACTTGAATGGGATTCTTATATCTTATTTTCATTTACCTTTCATTTCATTAAATATACTTTTATTTTAATTCTCACTCCTAGTCTTGTGTCTGAAGACTTAAACCTATAGGTGCATTACACAGTCCTTCTAAAGTTTTGAGTCTAAAAGCCAAAGCTTGTTATGAGGTGAAAATGGATTGATGAAGTCATTACATAGCAGATGTATTTTTTGAGACCTCATGTGGACTATTAATCCTCATTCAAGACCATATATTAATACCCTAAACATCCCTATCAAGATACTTAATAAATCAATGCATTTGGATCTAATGAATTAGGCATCTTGAGGGAAAAATTGAAACCTAGGAGTCCACAAAAAACCTTAAATAATTATAATAAAGCTTAAACTCTAATAAAAGTTTTATGAATGCATTTAGATTGAGTTCATGGGTTTTGGTCTTAATCTATAAGGAGGTTTGTTTCTTCTAAGAAAGGGGCTCCTCCACATGTGCACAAGACCCCTGTAACCTAAAGAAGGCACCATTTGTATGTTCTTAGCTTGAAGATGGATCACCATGAGAATAAGTACGTCATGTTTGAAACCTTTCTCATTCCTTCACATTATGAGCATTGAAAATATTGAATAGGACCTATTCTGACCAAATGGTGACCATGTGAGGTATGTGAGGAACATATAGGGATCCATGGAAACTTTCACTAATCATCCTTATACTCTAATACTTCATGAAAACATAGGAAACTTTCACATGACTATAACCTACCTATAAGGGAGACTGTGTGCTGATATATCCTTAAAATTATCATGATAACATACTCATAGGGGTATAAAACATTAAAAAGGACTTTAGATAACTTTATCCATGCTCTGGCAAAGGTAGAGGATGGTTGGATAGAAGTAAGAAGGAGGAAGTCTAAGCCCTTAGTCCCTCCTCTTGATATGAACCTTCGGTCGGGGGAAAAAAACTAAAACCTTTTTCTTCCAAAGCTCCCTGTTGTTGGCTGGTTTTTTAGGGCTAGTAATCTGGTTGCTCTCCTAGTTTACTGGTTACTGGTCTGGGAGGTTAACCAGCTTGCTGGTTCTATTGGTTAACTTCCAGTTCAGTGTTTTGACAGCTGAGTTTTCTGGTTATTTTTGTTGGTAACAGGTCCCAGTAAAACTTGGTTTTGGTTCTTTTCTATTTTTTGGTTCTTTTGTCAACTTGGTTGTGCCTCATGGTTTATCTTTTACCTTTTTGTATAGGGTTTCAGGACCCCTTCAAAACCTGCTTTTACCTTAAATCTAAAACTTTATCCATGCTTAAGCTATCACAATGAGCTCAAGATTTTGATAAATTTTCTTATATCTAAGCTTATGGGGTTTGTACAGAGCTTAAGATGACCTAGGGGTCTTAGTGATTGTTCATAAAACTTAGGGCCTTCATCTTTAAATCAATGCCACTGATTGTAATCCCACTAGGTACCCTACCTCTTGCTAAGAGCTTGGGATCTAACTCCCCTTGTATAAATTGTATTATCTATCTTGAACTAGACCTTGTGATTTTGACAAGAGCTTGATGGAGATCCTACTATGTTTAATACCTTTTCTTGAACATTTGAGACCTAGATTTTCTCTAATATGCTTGCAAGACACCCCCCATGAAGTGTCTAACCTCTTCTGACCTTGGTCATATTGTAAAAGTTGTACAAGTTTGAAAACACATATAAAACATAATTTTCCTACATTTTCTTAGGTTAGAGATCGTGAAAGGCAATTGTGGGAAATATGAGGTAAAAGAGGAGTAAAAAATTCTTTTAAAATAGGGAGTACAGATGGAGGGAACTTAAAAGTTTGTTTTCCACATGTGTGGGCCCCTTCTTGGTGAATGGAAGGCATTTGAATCCTAAAAAACTTCCTTTCACATGTAAAATCACCCTATAAATATATTATGATGACAATAAGGTCATTTTGGAGACTTTTAACCCTTGATAATGTCTTAATGAGGTCTTAGGGGTCATAAAAACAGAATACACATGGTTTAAACACCCTTAGAAGGCAAAATATGTATAATTTCAAATGAAACATTAATTAAGGGAAACAATACCTTAACATATACAAAAGAATCTTAAAGTATACTAAGGCCTTAAATAAGGGTCATCATACTTCCTCAAATTAGCCCCTAATACCCTAAATTTTGCCCCCATTTATGCAAGTTATTGGCATACTCAAATGAGCATGTGACTGGCTGTAACTGGCTATGGACTATAGTGTGTTAGATCACATTCCATGAGTATATTTATATTATAGGGATAGCATTAAGTCTTTCTATATACTCTTACACAAAATGATCACAAAATGAAACTTTGACACAACCTAAAGCAATGTGGGATGGGGACCACCATGACACTTTTTGACATGACTCACTACTTGAACAAGTTACTTCACTTCTTAAGGATAATTGAACCTCTCTTAGAATGTCAAGACATTTTAGAGACTCAAGAATATTACCAAGGATAATTTCAAGTGTTATTTATCATAGGTTTAACCTTTTTAATCCAAAGGGTATACAGATTGAAACAACTTCACAATACCTACAAAAAGGATTTTAAACTGACTATGAATGCAAGAAAGGACAAACATGATAATGAAATAAAACTATCACTTTACAAGATCTACTCATCATGCACAGACATAGAAACTAGTTAAAGGAAGAGGTAAAACAAGACTTTCTCATTGATCAAAGGCTTATAAATGGTTAGGGTTTATACATACCCATGTGGAGGATAAAATCATAACCTATCAAGGTTGAATATATAGAGAAGTGAGAGAGAAGAAGAGAGAAGGACATAAGAGAGAGTGACAAATTACCAAAAGATAGTTACAAAAAATTGAGTTTGAAATATCTCTATCTCTTAAAGGACATGTGTGATCTCCTGAATATGTTTTCCTTCTCCTAGTGGCATGAAAGTCTTAAACCTTACTTGACACCTTGATCTTGCTCTTCAAAACTACCCTTTGTCTTGGCTTGTGAATGGATAAGTGGCCTTTTGATTGTTGTGTCACCTTGAGTTACATTATTTTTTTCTCTTGACACCTTTCACTTGTTCAAAAGTCTTCATAACTAATGCTACAATGATGATTTCAACTCATAAGTGTTTTAAAGCCCACTTGGCCTTACCATGCCAACCTTTGATTGCAAATGTAAAATATTGGTTTCATCCTCACCAAGTCAACCTCTCTATTTATATAGTACCAGACTTGAAACAATTCATTTTGAGTCATCAAATTCTCTCCAAGACTCCATTTAGCACCAAAATTTCTTATTTAGCCTCATTCTTTATAACCCTAAAAATGGGTAAACCTCCTTATGTTAAGTAATATACAAAGTATATTAAGAAATTGATCATATATTTGAGGACTCAGTATCCCCTTACAATTTCAAGCCAATTTTTAAGATCCAACTCTGAGTGGAAGTGTCATTTTTTTTAATTCTCTCTCCTCAATTAAGCCTTAATTAGGCATCCTTACCTAGAAATTGAGTTTTACCCCAAAACCAATCCCATAATTTTTAAACTCAAGAAAAGTGTGTGATTCACTTTACCCATGATAATAACATTATACATGTCAATTTTGGGTTTCTAAAACCTTGTGTAGGTATGCAAACCAAGAAATGGCCAAGAAACTAGCCCTTTCACAAGCTTGTTTTAGACTACCTTCAAGAATCAAACTTATTTGGGCACTTTCATGATCTAATAGGCATGTTATTTATGATCAAGGGATTTGACTCAAGATAGGAGGCTAGTATGGTGTTAGTTCCAAAAATAATTTAATTAACACACTAACAATGTAACATCTCTAGGCCTATATCATGGAGGGAGCTTAGTGAACAAACAAATTGAAAACACAACTAAAATTAAAATAAATGACAAAATTACCTAGCTTCCTTGATTGATGCAAGATATTTCTTTATTGTATTACTTAGATTATGCTCAAAATGTCTTCATCAATGGGGTTTGGCTATCTCCATCTCCTCTTGGCACCATGCTTGACTTGGATTTAGATTGATATTGCTTTAAAATATCTTGGCTCGGCTCAATTTTTGCATTATAACACTATGGATTTGCTTGATGAATCAAATCCTACATTATAACTTTATTATTTTCCAAGATTTCTAAATCAAGAGCTCTAGGCTTGCTTTTATAAGCTTTGAAATGACTTGGAATGGGTTAAAATCCTAGCCTTGGTTGGCTTAATTAAACCTAGTAGGGTTAAAAGATGTTAAATGGTCATGATTAGCATGGAATAATCATGGGTGGGATATTTTCCAAAAATGAAAACTCACAAAAGCTAATGATGAAAACCTAGGATATTTATTGATTTTTGAATTTCCCTTTTTGATAATTGTTTTAATTTATCATGGATGAATTCAATTATGATTTTCATGTTAATTAATCTCTTAGGCTTTTAAATATTTGTGCTATTTTGGATTTAAATTGTTTAGGAATTTACTCTTTTTAATTGATTTATGGGCTAAATTGATTTAATTGCATGTAATAAATCCAAAATTAAGACGTTAAGAAATTCTTAGGCTAGATGTTCAATGATTGATAAGAATTATTCTAAAGTTAGGTCGCATGTTATATACTATTTATTTATGCATATTGATAAACACATTGATTAAAAACCCACAAATAATTTAGGAATTTAACCTGAATATGCCTTCAAGCCTTTTACACAATTGTCCCTAGTCACTCCTTTATCTATATAGTTGTGAATGCCCCTATCCTTTCAAAATATAGCTCAGTCAAAACCCCTTCTCCTTTATAAGTGATAATTCCCCCCTCTCCTACTTTTCAAGCATCCTTTGATATTAACCCCTCTCTTTTATCCTTTGATATAATAATACCCCCTCTAATGATTTTCAATCATGATAATGTCCCCACTCCTTTCAAGATATGGTTTGGTATTCAATCGGGTATTAGGTATTCAATATATGGCTCAGGTAAGATAGGTATGGTAAGGATTAGATATGGGTATTCAAGATCATGATATGGCTTGGGTATTCAATCGGGTAGGGAATACTCAATTAGATGGGGCATACTCAAGTATGTAGGTAGATAAATATAGGTTACTAGGGCTTAATCAAGTATAAAAAGTGGGTAGGGCATATTAAAGTATAATAAGTATGTATGGCATAGTTAATATCAAAAAAAGGATCAAGAATTTAGGTGTGTCACACTCAAGATAAAGATATGGCTCTAGTATTCAATCAGTATGGCATGTACTCAAGCAGGTAAAGGATGCAGGGCATACTCAAGTAGTTAAATTAGGTAGGCCATACTTAAATATAATAATTATGGTAGGGAATAGTCAATATCAAGATATGACTCATGTATTTAGGCAAGGCATACTCATTAAGATCAATATATGGCTTGGTTATTCAATCAGATAGGGCATACTCAAGTAGCTAAAGTAGGTAGGGCATAATCAAGTAGGTAAAGTAGGAATGTAATCCTCAATGGTATATATTTATAACATATATAACATGATTCAAAACCTTTTTTATCATTCTATATTCTAGTCTTGAAATCTTGAAAAATAAGTATTGACTAGAATGGATTTTGAAAAACTAACTTCTAAATGGTAACTCCTATAGCTCTGTAATTAATTTTAGAAGATGTAGAGTCTCTAATTTTTTATATTTATTTAAATAAATTTAAAGTATAAGAATGTATAAATTAATATAAAATGTTACATAAAATTAAATATATAATGTATACGCCCTTTGAATTATTATAGGGTCTTGTGTTTGGTAAGTTTGAGTTATATATATTTAGGTAAATATTTAATAGAATAAATGTGATAGGTATAAGTTTATTTTAATTGTAAAGGGTGTATACACTTTACACTATAAATGGTGTATGACCTTTCCACTTCAAAGGGCATACACCCTTTCCCTCAACAAATTAAAAATTTTCCTCTAAGGCATATGCCCTTTTCTCAAAAGGGTTTATGCTCTTTAGGCTCAGGACCAACTTGGATCATATTTTTAATTGTTTTATTTAAAGGGCATATGCCCTTTACAAAAAATATTTTGTGTTTTTTTCATTTTGTCCACTTTTTTCCCCTAAAATTTTGCATCCATCCATGATTACTTACCTTTTATAAATGAAATCTTGATTATGACTATATTCTTGGAAGTGGAAGTCAGATAGAAGTAGGCATGTGATTCATCTAGATTAGGAATTATAATTCTACATATATATATATATATATATATATATATATATATATATATATATATATATAGGGTTAGTTCCATTGATTTATGTCAATATCATCAATTGATATTAATATATATTATTTGGTATTGAATTATGAGAAAATTAGGGAATGTGATGGTATGGTCACATTTACATTTATCTATATACTCTATATGTGTGATCATGAACCCTGATGATGCATGCAACTCCAAAAAATAGTCTCATTTTCCTTGGAACCCTAGGTGTGCTTGTGCAGGATAAAAATTTACAAAATAAAAAATAAAGTGTAATAGGTTTACTTGACCCTAATCACTCCCATTTGATGATTAATGGTTGCCTACATATCCAATACTCTAATGGAAATCAATCCACACATAATTCTCCCACCTAGTGTGATTATGCAATTGTAATCTTTTGTTATATATATATATATATATATATATATATATATAATGATTTATTTTTTATAATTAATAATGCTTACTTTAACTTGGATTTAATGTACTTCATATTTGTATTATGACTTATCCTACTGATAGATTCAAAATTTTGGAAGAATAAGGTAGTTATGATTAATGTGTAATAGTGTATCGATGTGTATTAGATAAGAGAAAAGTACCTTTTGAATTAGACCATGATATGTTTTTTGATAATATATCATGCTACCAACACACTAATAAAATGTGTCAACCCTAATAAAATATTTTATTTTGAAAAATAATCATTTTTGAGAGAAGATTAGTTATAACCATATCCAATCAATACCAACCAAATTTAGTATAACTAACTTGTGTATAAGGTAAAATGAGATAAAAATATAGAAATGTTTGTGTAGGATATTAGTAGGATTAAAATATATGGTGAGGGTCTTATATATGTGTAATAACATAATGGAAGGTTTAAATCATAAGATAGCATACAAGTGTGAAAGAATGGTGTATTAAGACTTTGTTTATGTGCTCAATTCATGTATGGTAAATGTGTGTCAATCTTGTCATTTTCAAGTACCAAGTACCAGATTTTATTATCTATAAATTCCCCCTTTTATTGTATTAATATGATTGTTAGAGTAAATGGATAAAATTTACTTAAGTATGTACAATACACATTTCTTCTGTATAAATGTCCAATTGTGTAGGTCAATGAATAGAAAAACCTACAATCAAGTGTGTTCAATGTCCATAAATTTAAAAATTTAATATGAATTTTTGAAATTTTAAAGAGTAAAGGTAAGATTACACCTATGTGTTGGTAAAAACATTATTTCCATTATAATTTGTTACAAATTGTGCTTCCTTGTTGAAGCATTGGACAAACGTGCCCTTCATTGTTGAATCACATGGAGATTTAGGGTGCTTGTGCCCCAAATTTGTGTAAGTATGTGGGCTTTTGGGTTAGGAAATTAACATGTCTTGATCCTCATGAATGTGGGAATAAGTACATAATTTACTAACATGAATAACTACATAGTTAAATAGTGAACCATCAAGATAGATTCACTTAAAGAAACTGAGTCAACCACTACATATGGATTATAGATTCAATTTTATAGTTTTGATCAAGTTTACTCAATGTAAACAAAAATCATGATTGAAATGGAATAAAAAATGTTCATGTCCCCATCATTAAATTAATTTTTAATTATATAATTTATCTCAATTTTTCTCAATGTATAATAAAAGTCATGGTCCAAAGATAATTAACAATGTTCACACCTTTATCATGACCTCAAATATTATAAGTGTGAATTGTAATTATTGTCAATCAGACTCGTACCCTTGTGAAGGTAGCTTCAGGCCTTTACAGTCTACTAAAACATGGGAATAATCCTAGGCTATATGTGACCTAATCAATAGATTTAATCTCTATATTCTAAAGGGATAGCTCTAATTGGTTTATCTCTTAGGATCCCTAGTCTGTGCCACAAACTGCCAAGGAAAAGGGAAGAGGGAAAAGTTAAGAAAGAAACCCAAATGGGAATCCTATCTATGATGGTGATACACCAAAAATATGATCTTAATTTGCTTGACATGCACTAAGAAGATGAACAAGGACATGAATCTAATTACACTACTCAAAAGGTAACCTTCAAGCATCAATATTTCACATAGGGGCTCAGGATTATTGCATGATCTAAGGCAATTGTTTGATAGGTCTGTCAAAGACACTAGAGAGAGTTTTCACTTATCATACAAACTAGATGATAGAGCACACTATGTGACCTATAAGGATGAGATTAACACCTAAAAATAGGTATAATGGAAAGGATAAGATGATATTAATCCTTAGATATCACTTTCATCTCCCAATAGACCATAAAAATACACTAAAACACAAGCTTTTGAGGAGATATGATCTCTATCTTATTCATCAAAAGACACAAAATACAAATGTTCTTTGAACATGGAAAAAAACCCCACAAAAAATTGGCTCAAAAGATTGTATATATAGAAGAAAGGATAAGAGAGAAGAGGTACTTGCATGTTAGAGTGGGGAACTAAGAGAAGAAGTTACCAATAACTGCAAATCCCTCGTTATTTTTGAGCTCCTCAACATTGAAAGCAAGCAAATACTTTGATCATGAGATCAACCATCCAAAGTCATCACAAATATCCTCAATCCCATCATGCAATCAAGTCCCTTATTTAAGAACTAATAGAGCCATGTTATAGGTAGTTGCATGTCACTACCAAGTGTGAATGATTCGATTCTTGCATTTAAAGCTTGGCATGTTCCTTACTATTGTCTTGGATTATATATCTTCTATTCCTATGTGTTCATGTTCCACATAGATGCATCTAATCAAGATTGGGTCACTTTATGTTTTGTATGTGAGCTATAGACCATATCATCAGAGTTAAAAGGAGAAATCCTCATCCTTTTCTATTGATTGGCTGTCAAAATCCCACTATGATCCTTTTGAAAACCTAGCCTTTTCTCATCTATTGATCTCCTTGATAAATATTGACAAGTGTCAATATTGAGGAAATTTTGATGAACCTTTTGAAAAATTGACCAAAGGCAATGGCTACTTACAGGGGATCAAACTCATTGTTTGCGGGCCCATTGTTAATTCCTTTAGACTTTTATTTTCAGCCACTTCTTTGGACTATTTGCTCACAGACAATTCTCCTAAAATAATTAACATTTTAGGCCATTCCTTTAGATTTTTATATGTTTTGATAAATTTTCCTAAAATAATTTCTTCAGTCTTACCTTTGTTTTGGCAATAATTCTTTCAGGCTTTATTTCATCCTTTTTTCCAAAATTTTGGTATTTTCTCTAGCTTATTCCTTCAGAATAATTTATTTGGATTTTTTTCCTAAAAGAATTTCTTTGAATTTTCTTCAGGATTTTCATTCATAGGAATTTATTTTGGGATTTTCATTTGGAACTTATTTCCATGGACAATTCTCTTGAAAAACTTCATTCCTTTTCTTTTAGATAATTTATTTATGGCTTATTACTTCGACATTTTTTCCTTGAAACAATTCATTCAGACTTCTCTCCTAAAATAAATTCTTTGACCTTTTGCCTCAAAAAATTTCTTTGGACAAAAATTATAAAGGAAATTATGTCTTTGAGATTTTGCAATGGATAATTATCTTGAAAGAATTCATTCAAAACCTAAGGAAATTATATCTTCAAGCTTTTTCAATGGATAATTCTCCTAAAAGAATTCATTCAGACCCTCTGGACTTGAACAATTCCTTCAAAATTTTCTTTAAAAATAGACCTTCAGATTTTTGAAAAGTGCCCCTTTTTTTGCTTAAAATGCCCTTTCTAAAAAGGAAATCACCCTTCGGCTTTCTTGAAAATGACCCCTTTTTCTAAGAAGTGCCCTTCAAAGTTTTTGCAATGGACCCTTCATATTTCTTGAAATGGTCTTTTAGAAACTTTGAAAATATCTTTTTCAAAAGGAAAGTACCCTTCAGATTTTTTGTAAAGAACCCTTTGGAATTTTAACAAAGGGCCCTTTGGACTTTTTTCAATGGACACTTTAGACTTTTTGAAAATTCCTTTTTTTGAAAGAATTCCTCAAACTTTTGAAAATCCCCTTTTCAAGAGAATCCATCAGACTTTTCCTCCTGAAAGAATTTTCTCAAACTTTTTGAAAACCCCTTTTTTGAGAGAATCCATTGGACTTTTCCTCCCAAAAGAATTTTCTCAGGCTTTTTAAAAAAAAACCCTCCTTCCAAAAGAATTCCATTTTTAAGGGTTTCTTGAAGATGGACCTTCCTAAAATGAAATAACCCTTTGAACTTCCTAAAAATGACCCTTTAAGGACCCCAAAGAAGCCTCCATGATGCTTTTCTCACAAAAAAATCCTTTGAAAACCAAAGTTAATGCCTAAAAGACCTGTTAATCATGGATTATTTCAATGAATTTTTAGGACTAATAACTGATTCACAAGACAAATTTCCATGATATGCAAAGTTTCAAATGGTAGGGGTGACAATTTGACCTACAAAGTCAAAATTTTCAACATTTTGGCAACTCAACTGGGAAGCATGCCTGCTATGCTTGAAACTAGACCATATACATGACATTTGGACTCACAAAGTAATGACAATTCTGATCCATGACTTCAAGTACAAATTTTAATCTAAAATAAGACAACTTCATCCTCCAAAATAAGAAGGGAAACACACAAAGTAGGGGAAACTAACTAAATAAAGAAAAAGTGCAAACAAAGTACTTATTTAGGACAAAACAAAAACAACTAATGTGCTTGAACAACACTTGAAGGAAAACAAACTATGTACAAGGAACTTAGATCTTCAGTAGCAATGTTTTAAATGTATCCCATTGACTGGGACTAGAATCTCCTCACCATCCATCTTCACAAGTTGGATGGCATTGTGGGATTTGTAGCTGGAGATTGTGTATGGGCCACTCCAAAGGGAGTTAAACTTTGTGTGCCTTCCTAGTTTATCTCTATCCTCATCCCACTTGAGGACCAAATCTCCTTCTTTAAAACTTTGTGAAGAAGCTCCTTTATCAAAAGCTCTCTTCACTTATGATTGATGAATTTCCATGGCTAGCATGAACTAATTTCTTACTTCTTCCAACTCCATAATCTCAACATACCTAATATCCATAGTCTCATTTTCCAAAAACTCAAGTTGATGTATTAGTTCTAAAACATGAAACTCAAGATAAATGGGTAGCCTTGCTTCCTTACCATATACCAGCTTGTATGAAGGGTTGGTTATTGATCTTTTGTAGTTGATCCTATCAGTTCATAGAGATAACTTCAACCTAAGATGCCATGAAATTTGATTATCTTCAATATTTCTTATGATCTTTAATAGGTTCTTATTCATAGATTCAGCAAGGTCATTACCTTGTGGATAATATTTTGATGAAGTTATAAGATAAATCACATGTTAGACAACCCATTAACTAATCCTAGTTCCCACAAAATCCATTGAATCATCAAAAATAATAGTTGAAGGAACTTTGAATCTAGTAAGTAAACCTTCATAGAAATCTATAACATTGGTTTCATTTTCTTTTTTCAATGCCACTGCTTCTATCTAATATGTGAAGTAATTTATAGCAGTGTTAATCCATTTATGTCCTAAAATTGAAGGAAGATTTATGAGACCAATAAAGTTTAATACCCATTGGATAAAGGGATGATCCACCATAATTAGTTGAATAGGTAAGGTTACAAGCTTCACTTTTCCTATAAACATAGCACACTGTTTCTACTTCCTAACCCATGCATGGCAATCACCAAATATACTAGGCCAATAGTACCCACCTCTCATGATCTTAAGGGTTGTATTTCTTGCATAAAAATTTCCTCCACCATATCCATCATGAAATTCTTTAAGTAATATCTAAGTTTGGCTTGTCTTAATACACCTTAGCAACATATCATTGATATCTTTTTTGAACAAAACACCTTCAACAAGAAAAAATGGAATTGATTACAACCTAAAATATCTTCTCTTTGAATAACTTAGATGAGAGAGATAAATACCATCTTGGATATATCTTACCAAGTCATGAAACCAGCTGGAAGGTGAGGTATGACCGGTTGAAACCTCTTCATCATTTGACACCAAAATAACCTCATTAGTCTCTTGCAAATCTTGAGATAGATGCTCACAAAGTCCTTTACCTCTAACCAGCTCTGTGACCTTAATTTACACATCATACTCCATTACCTTGGTTATCCAACCAGCCCTCTTTTCATTTATATCTTTGTTCAAAAATAACTCCTTGATGTTCAGATGAGGAACCATTAGGTATATCTTGTTTCTAGATAATAAGTATCTGAACCTTTTGAGAGACCTTATAACTAAAATTACATGTTTTTAAACAAAATAATACCTTATTTCATACTCTTCCAATCCTTGACTAAATAAGGCTATTGGCTGCTCTAAAGCCTCATGATTTTATTGCATAAGGATGCTTGAAATGCTGTCCATGTTAGCATATGTATACAAAATGAAATATTTTGTGAAATTTGGATTTATAAGTGTAGGAGAACTACCTATGGCCTTCTTAATATCCTCAAAACTCTTTATTCCTTATTTGGACTAGTTGAAACTTTTATTCTTCTTTAACATGGTTGTAAATGGCTTAGTTAAAATGGCAAAATATGAGATATATCTCCTTAGGAAATTGATTTTCCCTAAGAAGATTTGCAAAGCCTTTTGTGTTTAGGCAAGGAGAGTGAAATAATGGAGTCTACCCTTTGAAAATCTATGCTTAAACCATACTTTGAAACCACATGTCCAAGGAGCTTACCCTCATGAACCAAGAAGACATGCTTTTTGACATTTAGAGATACCCCAAATTGCTTACACCTTTCAAACACTTGCTTGAGATGAACCATGTGATCATGTTAAATCTCTTAAAACACTATTATATCATCCAAATAAGAAAGTAAAAAAATTTTAAGAAGGCCTTGGAATGCCATATCCATGGCTCTATAAAAGTTTTCTCCAACATTAGATAAATTGAAGGGCATCTTTCTGTATGCAAATGTCCCCCACTTGGTTATGAACGCTATCTTAAATTGGCCCTCTTCCTTGAAAAAAATCTGATTGTAGCCACAATATCCATCCAACAAATAAAACCTCTCTGAACCTACAGCCAATAGTAAAGTTTGTTCCATTGATGGCAATGGATAATTATCTTTAAGTGAAGCTTTGTTCAAATCATGAAAGTCAATACACAATCTAATCCCACTGTTCTTTTTCCATATCAAAAAAAGATTTGCCACCGAAGTTTAGTGCTTGATTGGAAATATAATATCTGACTCTATGAGCTTATGAATCTCATCTCTCATCAAAGGCTCAAGCTTAGGATTAATGGACCTTTGTCTTTGTCTCACTGGTTTAGTTTCAGCCTCTGACTCAATGGTGTGTGAGGTAGACTTGGGTCAAATCCCTTGAGATCACTATATTTCCATGCAATTAAATTAGTAAAACCTATGCATAACTTAATGATAGCTTCTTTTTTAAAGGAGTGCATACCTTAACTAGCTTCAAATTCTTACTGGTTACAATCTCTACATTGTCAGAGTGTTCTTCTTTTGTTGACAAGGATAAATTATCATTCCTTAACTCATCATCACCACTAAAAATGTTCTCAAGTGTGACCAATCCCTTGGGTAACTTATTTCTTTTAGCTACACAATCTGATCACCATACTTCTACAAGTACCTTGATTGTTTTCTTGATGAAAACTTGACCTCTTCTGGCAGGAATCTCACAATTTGATTATCATCTTCAAAAACTTGCTAATTCTCATGATTATCTGGAATAGAAGGCCTTGAAACCAAATTTATGTTTGACTAAACTTTATCACTTTTTATATCATCTAGGATACTAAATTGTGCCCCAATTGTAGCCAACCTATTTGCATGTTTATTTTCACATCTTGGTATTCCTTGAATGTTAAACGCTTGAAAATATTCAAGTAAGTCCCATATTATATGCTTATAAGATTTAATCAATAAATTTTTGCATATATTAAAACCTCTTACTTGGTGAATTATAAGCTCACTATCACCAAAAACTTGTAAAGCATTAATTTTCATCTTCCTAGCCCACTACAAACCATAATCTAGTGCCTCATACTCTACAACATTATATGAAAAACCAAAATAGAACTTAATATCAGAGAAATACCTTTGATTTTTTGGAGAAACCAACATAATTATATCCTTATTAACATATTTATTCCTTGATACATCAAAGTAAAATTGCCATAAACCTTCACTAGATTCATCATCCTTAACCTTGGCCAGAATTAGTGCATAATTCTCATGAAGGCAATACACACCAAGTCCTTATTATTTAAATATCTTATAAGGATCATGATCATGAAAATTACAATCCCACTCATCAATAAAAAAATATGGAACTCCATCCAAAGGTGATCTATTTTCTACTCCACTAGTTTCTAGTACATCATCTGAGATGATACAGTTAGTGTTCACAACACTTGGCATATATGGATCCATATAGAAACATGTAATAGGTTCAGAATGAATCACTACCTTTCTACCATACCTAGTTATAAACATCAAATAATTCCAATAAGCTAATAAATATGCCCCAATCTTTGAGGTGAAGTCAATTACAAGGCACATAGCAAAGTAAGGAGGCAAGTCTACCACAATAACATCCTACTGAATAGTAACATTGAGACAAGCATGTAATGTCAATTTTATATCTTTGATGATTCCTAAAATATTTTTTAGTGACCCATATAATTAAAATATCGACTTAGTTATTGGCTCATAAATAAGGCCAAGCTTGTCTGTAATCTGTTTAGGCATAATTGTGCTACTAGCTCCACTATCCACCATACAGTTATGAAATAATAAAGTATCACCCACTATCAAAGAAAGGTAGAAAGGAGGAGTATTATTCAATTTTAGCTTATTTTTGTCTACCCTTATCATCTTATTCACTTGATATTTAGTTGGCTTATCCAAATTAGTTAAGATAACACCTTCTTTCTCAACCAGCGTTGGAGACAATTTGAGAGTTGAAATATCATAGATGAGCATATAATTTTGTCTTAGAATGGAAAGATAATCTCACATTCTAATTATAATATTATAATTCTTCATCTGATCCACTATATTGAAAAGAGACCCACCAACTTTTGGTTTCACTTTTTGAAACATTGGCTGCTCATGAACTAGAGGTATCTAATGAACTTTAATAAACTCTATATTCTTATTTTTTTGAGTCATAGGGGCATAAAGCTTCTATTTTATACTCTTGAAAATAATATTAGGAGTACTTGAATCATTTTTCACCTCATGAGCCTCATCAATGGCTCTTCTTGTATCTCTAGTTATAGTTGTAACTTGACTACTTGCATTGTTAAAATCAACACCCTAAGTAAAAACAACATGATCATCCATATGCTAATTCACATTAATGTCATTAGGATAACATTAAACTTGTTTAGTTTCTCCTTGTGATTCCAAACCTATATCTTAGTACTAACCTCCTTGAAAATAAAAATCTTCTTGTGTCATTCATGGTATAGCGATGTTTTGTGATACCAAGGCTTGGTTTTGAGCATCATTGAGATTTGAGGGCTGCCAACCTAAATCTTGCATCAAGTTGTTTTGAGGTGGGATGGTAAAAATGGATTTTGAAGTAAAATAAGCATTAGGATTGAGGGCATCATATGGCTTAGCTAGAGTTATAGTTGTTTGTGCTTGGTAAGGCAGTATATTCTCTCTGAAACCCCGATAAGGAGGCCTTTGATCTTTGAAGTGTTGATAGGTAGTTTGATTTTGTTGTTGATAAGGCCTATTATCCTAAAATTTTTACCTCTTGAGTTTTAATATTTCATTCGCAAAGGACTGTAACAAGCTTTTCAACTCTCCTATCTCACTAGCTTGACTAGTAGGGGATGAAATTTGATCTTGAGGGGATGGTATAGGAGATAATGATGGAATTTGAGGAATTTGAGGGGCTGGAATAGACCTCAATTCTAGGAATATAGGCATTAGAGGTCTTATAGAAAGCTTACCATCTTGTATCAAACTATTCTCTACCCTTATTACAACCACATAATCATTTGGTAATGTAGTACCACCCATTGACTGTATCATCACACTAATGTTAGAGTTAAGGGATTTTAAATAATATAGGAATGTATATTCAGAGGATGGCCTAATCAACATAGGTATCCTGGTCCATGTTTGTTGTAATTTGAGGTTAAAATTAGACATGAATTCATGTGGATATCTCTTTATGGTAGTTAACTACTCAACCAAAGAGAGATGGTCAAATTTGTCCTCAAATTACTTGACTAAGGCTGCACCCAATTCATCCTAGGTAGAAATGTAATTTAGTGGGAGGTTTCTATACCATTGAAATGTTTTTCCTTTGAAGGAAGTAGTAAATAATCTAGTAGAAACTTTACCTTGAGCAACATTATGGACTGAATAAAGATTAGCTACATCTTGGATGTACTTGATAGGGGTTATTTGATTTTATCCAGAGAAGAATGGGATACTCTTGAGGGTAGACACAATAATGTCATCAAAATGGGATAAATTTAGTGGGATACCTCTATTAAATGGAACAAACACTTGGTTTTTGATATCCATTTGGATAGTGAGGATTAGAGTGTTTAGAATAGTAGGATAACTAGGAGACAAATATTACTTTTGAGGATATGTATTTTTCCTACTAAACCTTGATCTCTTATATGATGTAGAAGGTAACTATAGTAAATTCAAAAGGAATACCTTTACTATCCAACCTTGTGATAATCTTTAGCATGAAAGAGTTTCTTGAATGATGCTATTAACTTTGTAACCTAAAGAATATTTAGCTTATGATGAAGATGGATATTCTCCTCTGCTACAAATTCTTATCCTCAAATCCAAAATTTAGCTATGACAAGGAGCAAGAGGGTACCATCAGACATGCCAAAAATTGTTATCATTCAGACTCACACCCTTGTGAAGGTAGTTTTAGGCCTTCATAGTCTGCTAAAACATGGAAACAATCTTAGGCTATGGGTGACCTAATCAATGGATTGAATCTCTATATTCTAAAGGGATATCTCCATTTGGTGTATCTCTTAGGATCCCTAGTCTATGCCATAAATTTCTAAGGAAAATGGAAGAGGGAATAGGTAAGAAATAAACTTAAAGGGAAATCCTATCTATGATGGTGATACACTAAAAATATGATCTTCATTTGCTTGGCATGCACTAAGAAGATGAACAAGGACATGAATATTATTACTCTACTCAAATGGAAACCTTTGAACATCAATATTTTGCATAGGGGCTTAGGCATGTTACATGATCTAAGGCAATTTTTTGATAGGTCTATCAAAGACACTAGAGAGAGCTTGCATTTGTCATACAGATAAGATGCTAGAGCATACTATGCGACCTATAAGGATGAGATTAAAACCTAAAAATAGGTATAATGGAAAGGATAAGATGAGAGGAAGCCTTAGCTATCACTTTCATCTCCTAATAGACCATGAAAATACATTAAAACACAAGATTTTGAGGAGATATGAACTCTATCTTATTCATCAAAAGAAGCAAAATATAGATGTTCTTCAAACATGGAAAAAAATCCCCCCCCCAAATAAAATGGCTCAAAATCTTATATATATATATATATACATATACACATATACATATATATATATATATATATACATACATACATATATATATATATATATACATACATATATATATGTGTGTGTGTGTGTATGTATGTGTATATGTATATATATATATATATGTATGTATGTATATATATATATACATATACACATATACATACATATATATATATATATACACATACATACATACATACATATATATATATATATATATATATATATATATATATATATACATATATATATATGTGTGTGTGTGTGTATGTATATATATATATATATGTGTGTGTGTGTGTGTGTGTGTGTGTGTGTGTGTGTGTGTGTGTGTATACATACACATACATACATACATACATATATATATATATATGTATGTATGTATGTATGTATGTATATGTATATATATAATAAAGGACAAGAGAGAAGAGGGAATCTCATGTTAGAGTGGGGAACTAAGAGAAGAAGTTACCAATAATTATGGATCCCTCCTTATTGTTTTCGAGCTCCTCAATGTTGAAAGCATACAACTACTTTGATCATGAGATCATCCATACAAAGTCACCACAAATATCCTCGATCCCATCATGAATGCAAGTCCCTCCTTTAATAACTGATAGATCTATGTCAAAGGTAGTTATATGTCCTTGCTAACTGTGAATGATTTGATCCTTGCATTTAAAACTTTGCATGCTCTTTATTGCAGACTTAGACTATAGATCTTTGATTCTTGCATGTTTTTGCTCCACCTAGATGCATCTAATCAATCTTGGGTCACATTGTATGCTTTGTATGTGAGTTATAGGCCACATTGTTGGAGTTGAAAGGAGAAATCCTCATCTTTTTTTGTTGATTGGCTATCAAAATACCACTAGGATCCTTTTGAAAACCTATCCTTTTCTCATCCATTGATCTCATTGATAGATATTGACAAGTTTAAAGCTCATGGAAATCTTTATGAACCTTTTAGAAACTTGGCCAAAGGCAACAACTACTTGTAGGGGCTCAAACTTGATGCTTGAGGGCCTATCATTAATTCCTTTAGAATTTTGTTTTTGGCCACTTCTTTAGATTATATGATCACAAAAAATTCTCCTAAAAGAATTAAAGTTTTGGTCCATTCTCTTAAAAAAAATTCTTTGTTTTGGACAATTTTCCCAAAAGAATTTCTTTGAACTTTCCTTTGTTTCAACAATAATTGTTTCAAGCTTTTGTTTCGACCTTTTTTTTGAAAGAATTTCTTTCAGCATTTTCTCTATCTTATTCTTTCAAAAGAATTCATTTAGAATTTTTGATCGAAAGAATTTATTTGAATTTTCTTTGGGATTTTCATTTGGAGGAATTTATTTCCACATTTTCATTTGAAGCTTATTTTTTTGGACAATTCTACCAAAAGAATTCATTCCTTTTATTTCAAGTAATTTGTCTGTGGCTTATTGCTTTGGCATTTTTGCTTTGAAAGAATTAATTCAAACTTTTCTCCTAAAATAAATTCTTTGAACTTTTGCCTTGAAAAATTCCTTTGAACAAAAATTCTGAAGGAAATTATGTCTTTAGGATTTTTCAATGGATAATTCTCTCAAAAGAATTCATTCAAACCCTTTGGAATTGAACAATTCCTTCAAAATTTTCTTCAAAAATGGACCTTTGGATTTTTTAAAATTGCCCCTTTTTCTACTTGAAATTCCCTTTTCACAAGGAAAGCACCCTTTATCTTTCTTGAAAATGACCCCTTTTTCCAAGTGCCCTTCAAAGTTTTTGCAATGGACCCTTCGGCATTCTTGAAATGGTCTTTCAGAAACCTTGAAAATATCTTTTCTAAAAGGAAAGTATCCTTCAGACTTTTTGTAAAGAACCCCTCAAAATTTTTGCAATGGGCCCTTTGGAATTTTTGAAATGGACCCTTTGGACTCTTTGAAAAGTCATTTTTTCAAAATAATTCCTTAGACCTTCTGAAAAGCCCCTTTTTGAAGAAAACCCATCAGAATTTTCCTCCCAAAAGAATTTTTTCAGACTTTTTAAAAAACCCTTTTTTTGAGAGAATCCATTGGATGTTTCCTCAAAAAATAATTTTCTTAGACTTTTTCCTAAAAAATTCTCCTTCCGAAAGAATTCTTTTTTTTAAGGTTTCTTGAAGATGGACCTTCCCAAAATGAAAATACCCTTTGAACTTCTTGAAAATGACCTTTTAAGGACCCAAAGAAGCCTCTATGATGCTTTTCTCACACAAAAAAATATTCTTAAAACCAAAGTGAATGCCTTAAAAGTCTTGTTAATCATGGATTATTTCAAGGACTTTTTATGACCAATAACTGACTCATAAGACAAACTAGCATGATATGCAAAGTTTTAAATGGTAGGGGTGACAATTTGACCTATGGGGTCAAAATTATCAAAAATAATGACAACCATTTTCCATTCAAATGTAATTTATATTATAAAATATGTGCATTAATCATTATCATACATAATTAATTCAAAAGTGTGTATATGTGCATGAACTAGTATCATGCCCCCTAAATTTATACCAATGGATATAGAATATTATGCATTTATATAATGAATATGAAAACATACATCTCAAATGTATGTGTATGTGGAAACTTGTAATTCTTATTCCTATAAATAATGTGCATATGCACTGATGTGTGTATGAATGTGTCCTCAAGTCTCTATAAACTGAGTGCATATGCATTGTATATGGCCCCAAATTTGTATTGATGTGCCAATATATATCTATAATTTAACCATTATAAATCTCTAAAATGTGTACTATGATCTAATTTTTTACTCATGGAGGCTTATGTATATATGATAAACCCAATGTAATTCCCCATTTTTTGGATAAGAGATGTGTTATGTAAGTCATTCATCTCAAAATAAGAGTTAATTGTATCATGTCATTTATAAATATAACATCATGTAATATCATATGAACATGTTAAGAATATGTCAGCATAGTAATGTATATGTCTATCAAGGCATGTATGTAACATATGTAATATAAGGCATATTAATGAAGCATTCAATATAAGGATATTTGAATAAGACTATATAGTAAAAGTGCATAACATAGATTAGGTAACCACTCAACATCAACAAGCACAAAAAATGCTAGTGTTAGTGTCACACCTAAGGCAAAGGGTTGTGTACAAGGGACATAAATATGTCACAATAAATAAGAACAATGGACACTCTTAAGGGAGAGATAAAGATGTCATAAATAAGTTACATAAAATATGCCATAAAACCAAGGACAAGTTCCACACTTAAAGAACCTAAATATGTTTCAAACAAGACAAAATGGCCACATAATAGACAATCACAAAGAAACCTATCATGTAGGAGAGTAGAAACATCAATTGAGCATATAACAAGGAACTAGTCTACACCATCCATAAGTATCAATGTCACAACATGGTATATTAGCATGTATTTTTACCCTAATTTGGATTAATGGGTAAGATTAATCTAATCAAGATATACATTTGAAATGTAATTCAAATATTAAGATATCGCATTCAAGCATACATCTGAATGTAAAATACTAAGATCAATTATTTGTATTATAAAAGTGGAATATGCTAAAGATAGAAAGTATTAAGGAGATCAAGATAAATATATTTTCTAGTTGATTATCTGATTATGACTCTATTATGGAAGTGAAAATCAAGATAAATCAAGCATGTCATTCATTTAGTTCTAAAACTAATTCATTGTATGCACTTGATCTATTCTATAAGACCAAGTTAGTATCATCGATGGATATTAACCTCGTGATTGGTATTGACATACATGGAAGTAGGGATCACTGACTATACTATCACTTATGTTCATTTCTACTTGTATTATGTTTTTCATCCTAAACCTTAATGATTCATATAGCTTTATAAATTAGTCTGCTTTGCCTTGAAACCCTATATGTGCTTATGAGGGATAGAAACCTAAAAAATAGGAGAATTTGTAATGGGATGAGATGACCCCAATCACCCCCATCTAATGATTGACGAATACCCATGTATATAATACTTTAAGGAGGGAAAAAATCCACACATAGTTATCCCACCTAGTGTGATTATGAAATTTTACTCCTTTGATATATGTTTATAGCCAATGATTGGATTTGATACTTGATAATGATTGTTTTAACTTGTATTTAAAGTTATTTAAACTTTAATTATGACTAATCTTAGTAATAGGTTTTTAATTTGGTAAGAATAAGGTATATTTTATCAGTGTGCACTAATGTATAGATATATATTAGATAAGTGCCTAGTCCACTTTAAATGTGACCATAATTTGTTTATATATGGATCTAATTCAATAATTCCTCACACCAATGATATGCTAGGCTGATGGGATAACCCTAAGGTTTTGTTTTATTTATAAAATAATCATTTTTGGTAAGGGGTTAATACTGACCAAATTAGGTATGTATCGATTAGAGATATTGATTGTAATAGATGGAATTGCCTTGTGTATAGGTGGACTAAACTGAGATTCTATAAATGTTTCTACATAATATTTAACAAGTTTGAAGTAGACATTGAGATTCTTATAGGTGTATAATAATATAATAGAAGGGTTGAATAATAAGATATCATGCAAGTGTGAGATGATCATGGATTAGGACCTTGTTTGAGTTCTTAAGTCAAGTGTGTTAAATGTATGTCAAGCTTGTCATTATCGAGTATTGAGGACTAGATTTTAGTATCTACAAGTTTCCCCTTTTATTATAGTAATGGAAATGTTATAGTATAAGGATAATATATACCTGAGTGTGTACAACATACTTTGTCTTTAAGATATGGCTCACATATATAACTTTTCTCCATTTATAACTATAATGAAATTAAAGTAGTCAATGTCCATATGTGAAATCTAAAATTGAAAATTGAAAAATTTTTAAGAATGAGGAGTACACATGTACATGAGCAAACCATGTTTGCATCGTAACTTGATATAGATTATGATTACTTAGTGAAGAATTGGAGAACTATCATTTCTTATTAAATCACATGGAGAGTTAGAATGATCATTCCCCAAACTTGTGTAACTATGCAAGAAAGAGAGATAACCATTAGGATAGGTTCACCCAAAGAAATAACTATGTAGGTAAATGAGAGAACCATCAAGCTAGGTTACCTCAAATAAAATGAATCAACCATTTCATATGGATTATAGATTAAATTGTAATGTTTTTCTCTACTTTGATCAATTTTATCCATGTAAACAAAAATGAATGATCAAAAAGGAATGATCAATGTTCATCCTCCCATCATGAACTCAGGTTTGACTGTGTAGTTTTGCTCAATGTAGAATATAATGCATGATCAAAAGATAATGAAAAATGTTCCATGCCCTCATCATGATTTCATATATGATAAGTATGAAGTGAAATGAGAACCTCTTTCCATTGAACTTTAACTTTGTTTTTATGTATGTGTACCAATTAATATCATGCCCCTTGAATATGTATCAATTGATATAGAATGTTTTATCTTTATATGCTAAATTTTTGAACTTGTATCTCAAATTTATGTGTATATGGAGACATATAATCATGTTATTGTTATCTATTATGCATATTCCCATGCATATTTACCTAAGTGTGAATAACTTGTGCATAAATATTTTTAAAGTAAGTGCATATTCATGATATATGGCCCTGTAATCTATGTCAATGTGCCAATATATTTCATTTATATGAACCAATATGATATATGAACCATCTAAATCTATAAAATCTATACCTTGTCTTGATATGATTTTCTACTAATGTAGGCTTATGTCTATATGATAATCCCACTATAATGCTTCATTTTTTACCTAATGTATGTATCATGTAATACACTCACCTAAAAATAAGAGATAACTATATCATGTCATGTATAAAGGTAGCATTGTGTAATGTCATTTAATCACAACGACAATATGTCATCATAAGAATTTATATATAATTCAAGGCATGTATGTAACATATGGAATGTAAGTGTCATGTCTTAATAGATATATAAATGATGTATTTACTATAATTTTAACTAAATAAGACTATGCATTAATAGTGCATGATATATATTTTGTCACCCTTTTATGTAAACAAGCTCAACAAGCATAAGTGTTACTGTCACAATAAACAAGTTAAGAGGCCACATGCAAGAGGACATGAAAATGTCACAAATAAGGTAAATAAAATATGTTACATGAAACAAATCCAAGATACACACATAATAGTTAAACATAAAGTAACATATCATGTAAAATAGTAACATCATCAATAGAACATAAAACAAGGAATTAGTCTACACCATCCATATATATCAATGTCACATCATAGTATAATGGCATATCATATATAATTATGTAAAAAATAAGTAACTATCAAGGCATGTATAATAGATAAAATTAATTAAACATGTTACAAATGTCATATAAATATATAACCATTAATAGTGAAACATGTGGAACAAGGTTCCCTAGTATTGGCATGGCCAATGGATCGAGGGAGACTAACATCTATATGTCCATGTATAATCTTCATGTCATGTATATCACTTAAATATCATGAAATACATGTGTGTATGTAAATAATATTATATCTACCAAATTAATATAAATAACATGTGTAAATAACATAAAATAGCAATCGTGTCATGCTTAGGTCCTGATTTTGGATTTTTTTGAATATTTGAAATTCTTTGTATTTTCCAATTATTTGATTTTTATTTTATTTTTTAAATATTTCAAATTAAAAATTAAGACCAATTGGAAATGGTTTCTAAAATATAAAATTTGTGAGGATCAAAATAATCCACAACATGTGTCTAGGCATAATGTGTACTATTTTTGATAAGATGGGTATGTGCAGGAAATGAGAGCAATAAATATGTCCCCATTTTAATCATTCCTCAAAGATATGTGGGATGTGGAGGGTGATGTGGAGGAATCATTTTACATCCTAATTTAATAAGATGTAACTCTATAGTTACTCATGTGTGTGCCATGACAAGCATAATATATTTATCATTAGATAATCCTGCTCTGGACATTGTGTTTTTTGTTATAGTTATCAAAGTATGTGTATATTATGGATTTATTATCATAAATGGGGATGAATAAAAAAAATGGTGTGGATAAAATATACAAAATATTGATAATATATATAGTTTATAATGACTTAGGTTACCAGAGGTGACCTCGAGGGATAATAAAATATGTTTTTATCTAGATTGTACATGAAGGGGATACCATAAAAGATACAACAATATAGGATCACTATTTTTGGATTGTTCAGATTGCGATAACAATGAAAAGATGTAATGTCCCCTTTTCTAGATATAAATAATTAATATTATTATTTAAAGTGCCTATTCATTTATAATATTTTTGACAACTTAATGATATTATTATTATTAAAATAAAAAGTATTTTAAATACTTAAATTTAAATTAATAGTATGATTAAATGGTCAAAAATTAATACCAATAACTTATGTTTTATTATTAAAATAAAGTAACTTAGATTATGAGTGGGGAAATGTATAAAATAAGATGGATGGGTTCATTTGGAGCATCTATCATTCATCTATTATTTTATATTTTTCAAATTTTGAATAGCTTTCTTATGCTTTCATCCCTAGAGGATGAAAACCCTCTTTGGTATTCAGATATTGATGATGAAACCATTTAATGTTCAATGGATGAGTTCAATCAAATGTCATATTTGAGTGATAATTGGTGGATTTTAGGTCTAGGGAATCTTTCCAAGTGGAGCATAGTAGTTGGGTAGATTTTGGAGGTGGTACGTAGTTATAATCATCCATTGTAAGGGTAGAGATATAGTTTGGATCCATCTCCTAGGAAAGAGACTGCCTTTGAGGTTTTGAAGTTGTAGTTTTTGGGGCAATTTAAGGTTGATTTTTTTTACTTGATCATACGCTCCTTTAGATAGCATTTTTAAAGTATTTTCAAGCTATATATTTGGTTCAAAAACATAGAATTTGAGATATTTTGTATGGTCATACTTCACTTAATTTTTGTAAGGGTTTGTGAAAAATTAAATATTTAATTTTGACCTATAATGAGTGTTTCCAAAATTATAAATTTTTCTATGGTTAAGGTTTGATAAAATATCATAATTTGCATTTTATTTTTAATGGTTTATCACAAATTCTAGAATTATATAAGTCTACCCAAAAAGGGACATTATGGTGGTATCAGATCCATTTCTTGGCCAGCTGTGGGATTTGAGTTATCTACAATGGATTGGAAACCAAAGTTATTACCAAAGGAAGAATACATATATAATATCCAAGAGGTGTGTATGTGAATACATAAAGAGAAACAAAAGGATAATTATCATATTTAATAAATTCATAGAAAAGAAAGACAAAAAGTACAAAAGAAAAGCCAAGATATTAAGAATCATCCTATGAAGCAATTTTATATTAGCTATAAGGCCCTAGTTTAATTTAGAAGAATGAAAAATAATGATATTATTTAAGAGGCATGGTTGTAATGGCATTGTGATATAAATGAGGTCAAACTTTTTACATTTTATGAATATGATAAGAAAGTTGACATATACATGTTTAATACCTTTGAATAATTCTTGGAGGTAAATATAGAAAATAGAAATATCAGTTTGGATAAGAAATATGGAAAGCCAAAACTTCAAAAGGATCCCAAGAAATAAAAATTATAAAATATAATTTTTTGTTATGATTTGCTATAAATTTTTAGAATTATCTAATCTGCCCTACAAGGGACATTACAATGATATAGAAAGATAACTTAGATTTGAAATAAGTTAGTGATAAGGCCAAAAAGGAATCCACCATACAAGTGGAAAGTGAAATTTATTTAATATAGACAACCCTAGAAGTTATTATAAATCTTCAAATCATTGTAAGGATGAGTATGTCAAGGAAAACTACTCAAATGCTCCTATTGATAAATAAATAAAAAAGAAAAATATGTTCAAGATTTGTTGTTTCATACTATGCCATTGTAGATTTGTTTTCATCATGGTAAGAACTCCTATAATGTTAATTCAAATTATGGGAATGTTATCACATATCTATTTTAGTTTTACCATAATTATAATTAGGGTGAAAGAATAAAGATAGAGCCTTTGGCTCAAAATACACTTTGCATAATGGTATGGAATCTGAAAGACTCTTTGAGGTACATGTTTATGTCTTCTAAATTTAGATATTATGATCTCAAATTTTGAGACCTTATATGATGTGTATTATTTTCTACATTAGTCATAGTTTTGTCCTTTTTGATAAAATTTTAATATGGTAGTTGTTATACCATTGTCATGTTGCTGATTTTTAAAAAAATAATCAGGTTTAGGAAAATTATTATTAGTCATGAATAGTTTTCATTTTTTATATTTTTAGAGAGTTTCATTTCATGGTGATGTTATTATAATATGTCTTCCATTAGGGACAATCAACCCAACCATATTAATGCTAATCAGGGTGAGATTCAAAGAGGGTTGTGATTGTTATGACTTTTTTCCAACCTATATGCAATTTTTTTTTCCATGAATTGGAGGGACAAACCCCTATTAATATTATGGGACCCATTTGAGCTCAATGATATAGTCATGAATCAAGTTTTTGGGATTAAAAATTCCAAAAATAGATTTGGGGTTTGAGTATTGATAGGAAGGTTCAATATGGAGGGATTGTAATTGAAACATCTTTACTTGAGGTCAAGCAATTTTAGGAAGGGCATATTGTAATGTCCTATTTTATAAATTAAAATAATTAATAATATTATTTAAGTTGGGCTTGATCCTTTCTAATATTTTGGGCAACTTAATATTATTATTATTAAAATAAAAAGTATTTTAAATACTTAAAGTTAAATTAATAGTATGACTAAGTGGCCAAAAATTAATGTCAATAACTTATGTTTTATTATTAAAATAAATTAAATTTGATTTTGAGTGGGGAAAGGTACAAAATAAGATGGAAAGGTTCATTTAGATCATTTATCATTCATCTATTATTTGATATTTCAAAAGTTTGAGTAGCTTGTTTAGGATTTCAACCCTAGAGGATGAAAACCCTCTTTTATATTCAAATATTAAGGATGAAACCCTTCAATTTTTAGTAGATTAATTCATTTATAGGTCATATTTGAGTGGTAATTGACATCTTTCCAAGTGGATCACATAGTTAAGTAGTTTGTGGAGGTGGTATGTAGTAGTAATCAGCCTTTGGAAGGGTAGCGATCTAGTTGGGAGCCCTATCATATGTTAATTACCCCATTTGAGGGTTTTAAATTGTATTTTTTGGGCTATTTGAGGGTGAATTTTTTTTTTGATCATACACTCCTTCAGTTGGTATTTTTATAATATTTTATAGTTATATATTTAGTTCAAAAATATAGAATTTGAGATATTTTGTATGGTTGTAATTCACTTAATTTTTGGCAAGGTTTTATGTTAATTAAATATTTAATTTTAATATAAAATTAATTCTTTCCATAATTTTAAATTTTTTGTGGTTAGGGTTAAAAAAAATCAGAATTTGCTTTTTTTTAAGGGTTTATCACAAATTCCAGAATTGCATAAATCTTCATAAAAAGGGACATTACAAAAGGCAAGAGTTAAATTAAAAATATGAAAAAGGGTTAGAATAATGGTTGATGTGAGGTTGTATATACAAGGTAAAAGGATAATTGATGATAACCCAACAAATAATCATGCAACATTATGTACAATAATATGTGTCATTGTTGACTAATAAAATTCACGTGTAGTCATGTATCTAGTGGTAATAATTTTTTATTGAATCTTTCATATATATTTGAATCCTATTTATGTATATTAGGGTCTAAATTTGGATATTTAATCTGAGTATATAGTGTATGTTATTCTATGTTATTAGCATGTGTGATTGGCTCATAGATATATTGCTTATTCTTGGGAATCATGATATTTTCTAAAACCTAATATTTACCAATTTTTTAACTTAGTTTTCCTGAAGGTGTAGCAATATGAATATTTTTTTTGTCAATAATATCTTTTATTTTATGTCTCAATTTGTAACATTTATTTTTTGAATGCCCCATAATATAATGATAATCATAATATGCATTAAAATCATAATTATTTAGCGTAGATTAGTTTAGATTAACCTTTTATGGAGACATAAGTGTGATAATATTCCATTCAAGAAATTTTTTAGTAGCAGATGAGGAGGGTATGGTAATCATGAAAAATACCTCTTTGGTGGAGCTAACATGTTGAATTGATGATTAAGTTGTGATATAGATTAGATTGTACCCTTTGTTTATTTTATGTGTGTTCCTATATAGAGTGATGAAATATGGTACTTGAAAGGATACTCATCTACCTAATATGTATATAGATATCCCTAATATGTAAATTTAACACATATGTAATGTAGATGGTATTCCAATCATAGTATGTATCCAAGGTTGACCCAACAATGATTTTGTAATGTGTATCAAGAAGAATGATTTGAAATAAATAGTGCACCTTTTTTGGTCCTAGTATCACTTCCATTGAAATCGTGTCAAATGGTGGCCATAGCCCTTGATTTGATTGAATAATGATGTGATATACTATATTTAGATATTGCATATCTATCCCTAATACATGCAAGAATGATATGTTTCAAATGTTTTCATTTTGTTTAGCATTAATAATAACTTGTTTGATGAGCTTGTGTGATATCAAAACTTGAAAAAATAGTACATCATATTGGCCCACTATATACTTTATACATACATTATTTTTTAATTCTCTTTTGATGTAAATATATTGAATATACTAATGTTTTAGAGTGTTGGACATATGTTTGTTAAGAGAGTCAATATAAGTTCCTTATGTTTATTTTATGAAAACATTATGTCTTTGAATTTTTTTTTTCTAAACCTACTATGTACCCAATATGTTGTTGTATTTTGTGAGTAGATGCATGGATGGGGTGAAAAATTCATTGTGAATTTTTTGCTAATCCTTGTCCTACATATCCCAAGTATTGTATATATCTCAATCCAAAACCATTTTGGGTCAAATTGGTTTGATAAGTAATTTTGTTACCAAGTGTTTAAATATTTAGCATTAATTCTTAAATACCTTTAACAAAATATTTTATATATCCTTAAATATCATGTGAGATTTAGTGTTCTTCATTTCCTAGTTATCATTGAAGTATGCCCTACATTTTGGGATATCGGTAGCATTAGCCTCTATGGAGGGAAAATAGTTAGCACCACCTTGAGGATAGGTGGGAAGGATAATATAAGAATACATATGATAATTGTTAGAGGTTTGAGGGTATTTATGCATATAAAATATATAAAACCCTGGAATATCAATGAGAAAAAATAAAATGATAACCCCTAGAATCAAAGAGAGCATAAATGAGTAAGAAACAAATCTAAAATATAAAACTTTAAAAGGATTAAAACCTAAGGAAAATATCTAGTTTTTCACTATTTGATATTGGTAGGGGTTCACCAATATGTTTTACACTAATATGGATTCATGGATAGGATTAATAAAATTAATATAGAGCTTTGTAAATTAATTTACATATTAATATATGGCATTTAAGCGTACATATAAATGTAAAAAACTCAGATCTTTTATTATGATTTGAAAAGTGGCATATATTAAATATATAAATCACTAAATATATCTATATAATTAGATTTTATGGTTGATCATCTAATTTTTATTGGATTATATAAATGAAAATTATGATAAATCATGCATGTTGTTCATTTGGTTTAGGATCTAATTCATTGTTTGTGCATGGTCAGATATGTAATACTTGGTTAATATTATTGGTCAATGCTAACCTATTGGTTAGTATTAAATTTCATGGAAATAGGGTACAATGATTATGATCACTTACACCATATTTACTTACTTTTTTTTTCAATTTCAACCTCTACTAAGAACATAACTCTAAATATTAGTCTCCTTTGCCTTGAAACCCTAGATGTGCCTATAATGGCTAAATACCTACAAGAATGGGGGAAAGTGTAATGGGTTGAGCTAACACCAATCACTCTCATATAATAATTGACACTTACTACATATATAATACTCCAAGGATTGAAATGAAGCTATACCAAATTCTCCCACCTAGTGTGCTTGTGAAATTGTGCTCCTTTGTTATATGTATGCAACTAATGATTGATTTTGATACTTAAAAAATTTTACTTTGAATTGAATTTGAAGTGATTCATAATTGGATTGTGACTAATCTCAGTGATAGGTTTGCAATTTTGGAAGAATAAGACATATTTTCTTATTGTGCAATAGTGTATAGATGTATATCAAATAAGTACCTAGTCCCTTTTGAATGAGATCTTGATTTATTTATATATGGGTCCAACTAAATAATTCATTATGCCACTTAAATGTAAGGATAATGGTATGACCCTAAGTATGGGTTTTATTTTATTAAATATCCATTTTTGGAATGGGTTAACACCAACCAAATTAGGTTAGTATCAACTAGCAATATTAATTATTTCCATCAAAACTAACTAGTGTATATGCAAACTAAACTGAGAGTCTTTATATTTTTTGAAATATATTTAGTAGGTTTAAAATAGATAATAATATTATTGTAGATACATAATAGTCTAATGGAAGGTTTGATTCATAACATAGCATGTAAGTTGAGAGGATGGTATATTAGGACCTTGTTTGAGTGCTCAAATCATGCATAGTAAATGTATAACAATGGAATAAAAGGGTTGACTCATAATATACCATGAAAATGTGAAAGGATGGTGGATTAATACCTTGTTTTAGTGCTCAAGTAAACCATCATAAGAATGTATTGAATATGTCATTTTCAAGTAATGAAGACTATATTTTAGTATCTACACATATCCATGTAGCATTGTGTAAGCTATGAATAACTAGAAAGGAATGTATAAGAAATATAGGTAGATAAAAATGATAAAAAGGTCATATAAATATATAAATTGTAATAGTGAAAATTATGGAATAAGATACCCCAAGTATCAACATGGTCACTGGGTAGAGTAAATACAAGTATATGTATGTCCATATTACTCTATATGTCTTACATCATACTCATATATTGTGAAATACATGGGTATATGAAAATAATATTCCATATACCAAAAATTTGATAAATAAAATATCTAAATATCATAATATATTAATCAAATCATGCTCAGATATTGATTTTGGTTGATTTGAATATTTTGAATGTTTTTTTTAATATTGATTTTTTTATATTTTAGGAATGTTTTAATTTTGTGCTCATAAATATATAATAAGGTCATCCTCATCAAGATTGAAGATAACAAATCTTGGTTTGTCCTTGAAATTATGTAATCATATTGTCTTTTCTTCCACTATCTTTAATTGTTCAAACTTTTTCCATGTCATTATCTTGGCATGCATTGCCTTTTGGTGAGTATCATTGCCATCATGTTGGATCATGATTATATTTTCTTCATGTGAGAAAGAGATATATTGATTTGTTTAATTAATTTTATATTTCATCAGGTATATCCATTTTAATCCTAATTTGAGTGTCAAATAAGCAATAGAAGGTGTTACCCATATAGATGTATCAATCACCTTTGGCCCTTAAGCAATTGGTAGGGTACTATGTCCAAGTAATGTACCATAATGTAGATTGTCTAGGTTCTTAATACTCAGCCTCGAGTGTTCTAAAAATGTGAAAATACATACATTTTGGATTTGATCTTCATTAATATGAATTTCTTGTTGATAATCACCTTTTATAGATGTTGTGATGGTCAAATCTTCCCATCAAGGTTATTTTTTCATGTTGTAGTTTCATATGGTGTCTTTATAAAGCTTGTTTAGAGTGGTTCTTGTTGACATTGTATTACCTCGATGATGCATTCATTATTTTATTTTTGACTTTGAATTTTTAATGTATCACAATGATATATACTATGTCATGTGATTTTATTATAACCACAATTTTGTTTCCTTCCTGATGTGAAAGATATCCTATGGCTTGATGTTGAGTAGATGCTAATGTGATGAGATAATGGTCAAGTAATATTTTCAATATTTTTATTAGTTTATCCTTAAGAATTTTTAGTTGAAATGGTGTTGGAATTTTAGTATCTACCATCTCCACATTATTTACTAAAATGTATGATTGCTTCTATATCAAAGTCATGTTTTATTTTAGTGTTGCTTGTGTTTGATGTGAGATAATATTGAAACTATTTTTACTATTTAGGATGTAATCATGATATACCATTATTTCATTTCCTTTATCCTCAATATATGATGCTTGAATGGGAATTTTTATTATCCTTTTTATCATCTACTAGTCGTCTTGATATTATCTGAATCCAACAAGTGTGAATAGAGTGTGAGATAAAAATTATTCTAAATAATTGAATATTAATTATAGAGTGTGAATGGTAGCTTGTATAACCTTGAGGTATTAGGGGAGGAGGAAAAAAAGGAATAATGCATTCTCTTTCATGTCTTGTGATAAATAAAGGAATATCAAATTGGATGCTACAATAATATGATTAGATAAATGCTTGGTATTGTTCATTATTACTTTTAGAATGGTGTTTTTAGATTTGATATTTTTGACCCATTTGCTTACATAATTGATCTAAATAAAATATAATATTCATGTATAAAAATATGAATAAATTACCTTAATTAACTAAGGTAACCAATAATGTTCATTCAAATGGCCATGATTAATGTGTATTATTAGTAAATAATCAAGAATTAGGTCTAGAGCCAAAAGTGAAAATATGTTTTTGTGTATTAAAATTATAAATTATATATAAAACCCTAAGACAAAAAATCTATAAAAAAGTGTAAAGAAATTAGAAATGAGAAACCTTAGGACAAAAAATATGAAACATTAGAAGGATAGTTCGATCAATATATATAAGTCCACTAATATTTTTTATCTTGATTTGGATTAAATGCAACCAAGACCAACCCCAATAGGATAAAAACTAGTAGAATAATTTATATTAATAGATATGGAATTCATGGACACATCTAAATATAAATTACTAAAATTGATTGCATGACTGTGATTGTATCCTAGAAGTGAAAACTAGCTAAAATCAATAATGTGAATATTTTGGATTAGGAATCATACTTTTATCTCTGTAGGGTTGGTTATGTTAATTTGGGTGAGTATTGTTGGTCACTACTGACATGTGTTGGTCAGTATTGACATGTGTGAAAGTGATGGACGTGATTATATTCTTACCTTTATCTATATATTTATGTTTTGTAGTGTTGTATTGAAATCTGATGATGCATGCAACTCTAAAAATTAGTCTCCTTTGCCTTGGAACCTTAGGTATGATTATGAGTGATAGAAACCTCCAAAAGCATGGAATGTTTAATGGATGATCTGACCCAAATACCCCCATTTTATGATTGACCAATGCCTATGTATCTTACACTCCAAGGATGAAAATCAAGCCACATGTATTTGTCCCACCTACTGTGATTATGTAATTTTACTCATCTTCTATTTGTATACAACTAATTATTCCACTTTAATACATAAAAATGTTTGATTTGACTTGGATCTAGTGTGCTTTAAGCATGGGTTATGAATTATTATAGTGATAAATTGATAACTTTGAAATAATAGGTCAAATATGTTAAATGTACAATAGTATATAGATGTACACCATATAAGTACCAAGTCCCTTTTAAATGGGACCATGATTTGTTTATATATGAGTCCAATTGGGTAATTTATCACACCATCGACATGATATGAAAATAGGTTTACCCTAAAGAAAGGTTTGATTTTTAATAATGTTCATTGTTGGGATAAGGTTAGTTCTAACCAAATCATGTTAGTATTGACTTTCAATATTAACTAATTTAGTAGAATAGACTTTTCTATAAGTAGACTAAATTATAAGTATATAAATGTATATGTAAGATATTTAACAAGTTTGAATAGACAATGGCATTCTTGTATGTGTGTAATAACATAATTAAAGGGTCAACTCATTAGATAACATGAAAATGTGAGAGAATGGTAGATTAGGATGTTATTTATGCACTCAAGTCATGAATGGTAAATGTGTGTTAAGCTTGTCATTTTCAAGTATTAAGTACCATATTTTAGTAACTACACACACAAAGCTAAATGAAAGTCAAGTGCACTTACTTGTATAAAAACATATAAGTAGTCTAAAAATAAATAATCCTCAAATTTGATACATGTTTAAAATAAATACATAATATGGATGATACCTTTGGGTACACACATACATATAGATCCTGATCTAAGTAACTTGTAATCCAGTCTGTCACTTGTCTATAGTCTTAGTCTTCCAAAGAGTAGTGAACTTCTAAGTATCCTATTATCTTGTTTTAATTTCTATATTTAGTAAGCTAGAGTGTCAAATCAATTTCAATCTTTGACATTTATATTCGTATAAATTTATATATCTTGTTGTCTAAATTCATTTACAATAGTTCTATAATTAAGGTTAATTAACCACATTAATCTTAATATAAGTAAAATAATTTGTGACCGATATGTCCTACTTTATCACTCATATATCGTTAAATGCATGCGCATATGAAAAAATATATGTAATCTACTAAACTTGTGATAAATAACATAAATGGATATTTGAAACTGGTAAACATGTCATGATTAGGTCTTTATTTTCTATTTTTTGAAGATTTTGGATTTTTTATATTTTTAAAATATTTGTTTAAATAGGATGCTAAAAATTTAACCAACCTAGGGGATGCTCATGTGGTAGTCTTGTATCTAATATGAAAAGGGTCACCTTTTGTGAGCAATGATTATCATGTGTAATTATATCTAAATTTGAAAAATAATCTCATGTTGTACTGTAAACATCATCATCATAATGACTCATAGGATCTTGTACATGATGAGTAACTTGTGTAAATAAAATATCCTATTAAATCCACTTAAGTTAGGAGACACATGTGCTTGTATTTATTTTTACAACATCTTGATATGTCAATAACTATAGCTAAATATGTGGATTAAATATCATTTTTCATGAGTCCTAAATGAATTGTAATGGGTGTTGAATCATTGATATTCTAGGAAATATAACTACTTTCCTATATATGTGTGTGTGTGTGTGTGTGCGTGTGTGTGTGTGTGTGTGTGTACACACACACACACACACACACACACACACACATATACATATATATATATATATATACATACATATATATATGTATATATGTGTGTGTGTGTGTGTGTGTGTGTGTGTGTGTGTGTGTACACACACACACACACACACACATGCACACACACACACACACACACACACACATATATACATATATATATATATATATACATACATATATATATATACATACACACACATATATATATATATATGTATGTATATATATATATGTATGTATGTATATATATATATGTATATGTGTGTGTGTGTGTGTGTGTGTGTGTGTGTGTACACACACACACACACACACACACACACACATATATACATATATATATATATATATATATACATACATATATATATATATATATATATATGCCTTAATAGGTTGTATAAATAGTTGGATAGAATGATCTTGAATAGATGATGTAATTAACTATGTAGAATGGTCTTGAATAGAGTAACAACTAACTCTATTCAAGACCATTCTATCCAACTATTTATACAACCTATTAAGGCCTATATATATATATATATATACATATATACATATATATATATAGGCCTTAATAGGTTGTATAAATAGTTGGACAGAATGATCTTGAATAGATGATGTAATTAACTATGTAGAATGGTCTTGAATAGAGTAACAACTAACTCTATAACATGATCTTGAATAAGTGTAACAAACAATTATGGTGGTAGTGGGCATGGAAGAGGAAATGCCTATGGATTAATAGCATAATCATATGGAATACTTGTAACTATGACCATTTGAATAACATGTATATAATTTAGACATTTATACACTGAATATGGTATTACATTGAGCTTGTGTATCCAAGGGCATCCTAACAACATGTCATAAACCCTCATGTTTAGTAATGATAGGAATCGAGTAGCAACTATTATAGGGCTTACCTTAATAGGTAGTACAATTTATCCCAATGGGGTATGTCTGTGTCCATAAAATCCTTTAAGTATCTTGGTTGTTTTCATCAAATCCTCATATTTGTATCCCAAAGTATGTATAAGTGTCATCGAACAAGAATTTTAACTTGAAAAATAATCTACCATGGCACTATGAATAGGTTATGAATCAATGTAAACTTTTATAAATAAAAAGTTGAAGTAAGAATCATCTTCCATGATCTCACTATAATAAAATGTAATTTTAGGTCATTTTACTAATATTCATGTAAATATACAAGTAAGACTATGCTTTACCATATTTGTTATAAAAACATAGATAAATGGTATATGATTTATGTGTAAAACTAGAGAATATCATAATGCTAAATATATATAATAATTAATAATTATAATTTTGATAAGATGTTAGATATAGAAAAGTACTATTTTTGGAAAGTACCAAGAATAAATATACTTAAAGGCACAAATATTTATGTTGACTATTCTAACTACCTGAGAGTGAAAATTAGTGAAAGATATGATTTGATAAGTTCAAGAATAGGAAAAAAATCATAAATAGGAAATACATAGCTTCATTGGGAGTGTACTATATCATAGTGCACTTGATTCCATTGACTGTGAACTTGTCCCAATTGATTGTGCTAGGTGGATGATAGGAAATGACATAGAAAGCAAAATTATGGAAATGTCATACCAGTAACATGGTAAAAAAAATATGTCTGGACATAACTTACAGAGGACGACTAGAATGTAGTGAAATTGATCCCATTGACCGTAGATATATCCCAGTTGACTATACCAAAGAGGTGGTTTATGCACCTTATATGATTATGAATGATAAGAAATTTAAGATATCACAACTAGTGTTTTACCATATAGAAATCATTGTTTATCTTCTCTTATATTTAAAACACTTTATGAAATTTGATGAATTTAAAACCCATAAGAAAAAAGAGGATTGTAATGGGATAAATTAAACTCAATCACCCCCTTGGTGATTTATTTCAACCTATATATCCAATAATCCAAGGATGGAAATCAATCCCATGTAGTAATCTCACCAAGAGTGGATTTTTAATTATGATCCTTTGACTATATGAATGTAACTATAAGATGGATTAGATACTTTAAAATGAAATATCATGACTTAATTTAGAATGCTCTTAACTTAGCTTATGGTTTTTCCTTGTGAATGATGTTAAATTTGGGAAGAGTAGGAAAGATTTACTTAATGTGAAATAATATGTAAGCTTGATAAAAGTGAATGTCGAATGGGGATAATGATTGACTCTTGACATGTATTTATAGGTGAATATTTTCATAATTTCCTTTATATGACCATGTGAAATGTGTGGGAAGACCTAAAATATTGATTTAAAATTTTTATACTAGCCATTATTTAGCATTGGACGTACGCAACCTAAGTGGATATGAGTGAAGTGTGCTCTAATCCGTATAGTGTATACTTGTGTAGAAACATCAAAGATAAGTTTCATATATTTTATATAATCTAAAGATTATTTTTGACAACTTGAGATTTGACATTAGAATCATGTGTATTAGTAATGTAAAAATAAAATTTGGAGCCTACATTTAGATAAATGGCTTAGAAGAATCATGAATAAGATCCATGTAATTGTTTACAAGTCATGTGGTTTAAGAAGTTTCAAAAATTAGAATTTTCAAGTACCTATGACAAAATTTATCTGTTTACATTGTTGCCCCATACCCCCATTCTAGTAATGAAATTACTAGAGTAAAGAAGAAAGAATTGAATCTAAGTGTGAACAACACAATTTATCTTTGAATAGATACTTCAATTTTGTAAGGCACTCAATTAAGAAAACCATGTGATAGCTCATGAAGTAGTCATTCGTGCATTTTAAATTTGAAAAAAACTTAACTTTGAGAAAAGATCAAGGGAGGAGTACACTTGTATATTGGTGAAACCAAATTTCCATGTAAACTATAACTAATAATTGAGAATTATGCCCCTTTATTTAATCACTTGGATAATTTGAACCAATGGTGAATTAAGAGTGATCAAGTCCCAATTTAAATAACTAATCAAGATCTTGAGTTGGAAATAATTACAATTCTCATGAATAGGGAGTAGTACCCAATGTACTAATCTAAAAAGATTAAACCATGATGGGTTTGCAAAAAGTGATGCTAAGGTCATTGAGTGTCACTAAACTCAAATATACATGCTTATGAATCACATATCAAATTTCACCACTCCATATATATCTATATTTTATTTTCTATGATCAAAAGAGAATGATTAAACATTCATGCCCCCATCATGATAGCAATGCTCATAGAATTGTATTAAAATTTGACTTTGAACTTTTTGAAAATTTAGTATCATACCTTTTCAAAACTTTGAATTTTTTTTAATTTAAATTTTGAATAAGTATGATCATGAATGAGTAGCATTCCCTCTAAATTTTGGCCATGTGATATAAAATGTTATGCACCTATATGCTCAATTGTAACTAAATTTCAAACTAACTATTTTTGTTGGAGAATTAATATTAATTTGGATCCTTCTTATAGGTTTTTATTATTTTCCTAATTATGATTTGTGTGTGTATTTATTATATTTATAAATACACGTTATTATGACCTTTATGAGGTGTCACTCACCTTCCTAGTCCACTTGTTAGATTTAGAGTTACTTGCATGTAGCTCCTCTCTCCCCACATGGCACACACATCCTCTCCATGTGTAATAGGATTTGGGACACATGGCACACATGGTAAATCTTGCACTTGTAATTCATATTCTCTCTTATCTCTTTATAAATATCTCTTCTCTAATCTTCTTCATACTCTCAACACACAACTCATTCTTGTTGTTCTAATTATTTCTCTTGCATAATTGATGCTCTTTTGGTCTAAGGTCATTATTATTATTAATAATAAATAAATTCAATAAGTGTGAAATAAAAATAAATGTGTAAATAACAGCTATAAAATCAAAAATAGAAGTAACACATTACATAGAGAGTTTATGTGGAAACTTTGCAAGATGCAAGGAAAAACCATAGGTAAAATGGCATATGTATCTTTATATTAGCTTCAAAAAAAACAAAAATACATTCCTCCTACAACATCCTCTCCCTATCCAATTTTATCTTTTAAACATACAATGTTTACAAAACTATTTTACAAAATAGAAAATAGTCACTTATTTTCTCAACTTCCACTTCTTTCGAAAACCTCTCAAATGTCCTCATTATATAAAAATTACAATGGATGAATTATTGAGAGAAGAGAAAGAAGGGGATGGAAGAAAAATATGCCACACTTAGGTGGCCACCTTATTTGAATTATGTGAGCCATCTTATATGACTTGTGTGAGCCACCTTATTTGACTTATGACGTTCATCATGTGAGCCACCTTATTTGACATGTGTGCAGCCACCTTATTTGAATTTCACTTGTGACCAAAGAATTGAATCTCACCTTCACATGGGTCAAGAATGGAATGAAGACTTACACACAATGCCTTTTGACTTTGTTTCCCAAGCCAAAACCATATGCCTTTTGAAAATGTTATTCCATTTTCTCTCTCCCACATCTTTTAACAAATAAAGATTTCAAGTGGGTCATGCCATGTCACTCTTGTGCCACATCATATGTATAATCACTTGGGTCCCACCATGGCCCACCACCTAGGCCTCACTATGGGTCCCACTACCATGTCACCTTTCTACCACATCACCTACATTCCATGTCACCTTTATGTCACATCACTACACACCCGCATACCACATTACCTACATGTCATGTCACCATGAATAGTGACCTATGAATATTGGCTTCACATCCTAAAAATATCCCACTTGAATTCAATATATATAATCTTTTTTATACCTATGTATTCTAACATCTAGCTGCCTACCATGCTCAATGTTGCCTTTATCATAATTTCAACAAGCCTAGAGAAGTTTTTCACCAATCAAACTTCTTTATCCTAACTAGATTTGTTAACATGTCTATAATATTATGTTCATTATCTACCTTTGATAATATAATCCTACCATCCTCCACCATGGGCCTGATGAAGTGGTAATTGATGTCAATATGTTGTATGCAATCATGAAACATTGCATTCTTCACCAAGTGAATTTCACTCTAACTATCACAATGCAAAATAATCTTTCATTGCATCTCCATGAAGTTAGCCAATAACCACTTTGACCATATTGCATCTTTAAAACCTTTAGGTGTAGCCACATACTCTAATTTATTGGTTGATAAATCCACCATTGGTTTTAACTTATAAGCCCAACTCATAGCTCCACTAGCAAGAGTAAAAGCATATCCTGTAGTGGACTTTCATCCATCTTTGCCACCACCAAAATCAAAATCTACAAAACCTCTTATTTGTAAATCTACTCCTCCATAGAAGATTATAGAATTTGAAGTGCCTTTTAGATATTTTAGTATCCACTTCATAGTAGACTAATGATCCTTTCTAATATTTTCCATGAGCTAGCTCATAACTCCCACTGCTTAGGAAATATCTAGTCTTGTGTTTACCATATCATACATGAGGCTCCCTACTACTAATGAATAAGGTACACTAGACATACTTGTCTTCTCCTCTTATATATTAGGACATTTCTTAGAAGACAACTTAAAATTTTCAAGAAGTGAGGTACTTACTAGTTTGGCATTCTACATATTGAATCATTGCAAAACCTTCTCAACATGTCTTTTATGATAACTAGATCTTCTTAGATTTCCTATCCCTATGTATCTTCATCCCCAAAATTTGGTTTTTTCTCCTAAATCCTTCATCTCAAATTTCCTATCTAATTGAGAATATAAATCATTTATCTTCTTTATTTTGGGGCCTAAAACCAACATGTCATCAACATATAGCAGTAAAATAATAAATCTCACATCATTGAATTTTTTATGATATGCACAATGATCAGCTTCACTTTTTATAAATTCTTAGCTCTTCATTAATGTGTCAAATTTCCTATACCACATTCTTGGTGCCTATTTCAAATTGTATATAGATTTATTTAATCTATAAACCATATGTTCCTTTCTTTTTACCTCATATCCCTCAGGTTGATCCATATAAATCTCTTCCTCGAGATCACCATGTAAGAATGTTGTCTTCACATCAAGCTATTCTAGCTATAAATTTTATGAAGTTACAAATGCAAGTAACACTTTGATATTAGTCATTTTTACAACAAGAGAGAAAATCTCATTGAAATCAATCCTTGATTTCTACACATAACATTTTTCCACCAAATGAGCCTTGTGTTGTTCCGACAACCCATAACTATTTTTATTTAATTTGCACACCCACTTGTCACCAACACTCTTTATTATAGGTGGAACATTAAAAATCTCCCATGTCTCATTTTTATAGAGTGATCTCATTTCATCCTCCATGGCTTTTCTCCATTCTTTTGCATTCTTAGATTCTCTAGCTTCTTGAAATGAACTAGGTTCACCCATATCCGTAAACAAAGCAAAAGATGACTAAAATGTGGGAGTATACCTTTTTGAAACATTCTTGGTATGAGTGGTCCTTATAACTTGTGGTTTTTTTACTTGGTGTTCTACTTTTTCTAAAGCATTAAATTGCTCTTTTTCATTTTCTCCTTGAGTACTTCAACTGGTACAACTTTAGGTGTCTATTGCACCTCTTTCCCTTTCATGGATTTTTCATTAAACATAACATCTCAAATAACAATAACTTTGTGGTTAGTAGGATCCCACAAATTATACCCCTTTACAATATCTTCATATCCAAGAAAAATACATTTCCTATATTTCAAATCTAGCTTGAACTTGATTTCTTTAGGCACATGGGAAAATGTATCACAACCAAAACTATGCAAATTAGAATAATCAACTAGATTACCATGCCAAGTTTATTTTGGAGTCTTTCCATCCAATGTAGTTGTAGGAGATATATTTATGAGATATATATTTTTATTAATAGCTTCTACCCAAAATCCATTTTCCAACTTTAATGCACTCAACATGCTTCTTACACATTCCATGATAGTGCGGTTTGTTCGCTTATCTACACCATTCTGTTGCAGACTATAAGGGATAGTATTTTGATGTTTAATTCCTTACTACCTACAAAAATTATTAAACTCCCTAGATCAATATTCTCCTCCATTATCTAACCTAAGACATACAATATATTTTCCCAAAATCTTCTACCTGTACCTTAAATTCTTTAAATTTTTCCAAAGCTTATGATTTTTTTCTCAAAAAATATACCCATACTTTTCTATAATGATCATCTATAAAGGAAATAAAATAAGTTATACCATTTAGAGATTTAGTAGGGATAGGTCCAAAAATATTTGAATGGATAAATAATAGAAAATTAGAAATTTTAACTACACTTACATTAAATCTTACCCTCTTCTATTTACCAAAGATGCAGTGCTCACAAAAGCCTAAATCACAAGACTTAATTCCATCCAAAATACCTCAATCATGCAATATATTCAAGCCTTTCCCACTCATGTGTCTAAGGTGTTGATGACATATCATCACAACATCCTTTATATTCTCCATAGTTGTTGCTACTATAGTACTTGTCACTAAATCTCCACACAAATGATATAAGGAGCCATAAGATTCTCCTTTTGCTAACACCAAAGATCCTTTGGTAATTTTACATTTACCATTAGAAAAAGTATAGGAATATCCCATCTCATCCATCACCTTTATGGACATCAAATTCTTTTTTAAATTAGGAACATACCACACATATTTCAATCTTTTGATTCTAGCATCATCCAACTTGATCCTTACATCTCCTATTCCCATAACATCTAAAGGGTGATCATCATCCAAGTAAACAAGTTCTCCATTATAAGGCTAGTATTCAATGAACCAATCTCTATGTGGAGACATGTGTAATGATGCTCCTGAGTCCAATACCTAGGTGTTTGAAAGTGATCTACTATTACTAAGGTAGAATGCTTCTTATGTGGTTTCTTCCTCTAACTTTGTAGTGATAGCTTCAATTTAAGGTTGGTTTTATTTTCCATCCTTCTTTTCCTTATTTAAATGCCAACAATTTTTCTTCATGTGGCCTAGCTTTCCATAGTGATAACATTTTATCTTAGGTCTTTTAGACTTTGATCTAGAAGGTGATCTTCCATTATTGCTCTTCTCATTAGATCTCCCTCTTACAAACAATGTTTCACTGCTTGAGGATGCACCAGAAGACTTTCTTCTCATCTCCTCTCTAAGAAAATCCATAACTTTATCTTTAAAATTAAGAGTGGATGATGATGAATTGATGATAGTCATCACCACATGATCCCAGCTATCAAGAAGTGAACATAATAGGGTAATAGCCTTTTTTTCATCATCCATCTTCACACTAATGGAGACTAGTTTGCTAATAATGGTGTTGAACTCATTTAGATGCTCAGTAATGGATGGATTCTCCTTCATCCTCAAACTAGAAAGATGCTTCTTCAAGAAAACTTTGTTTTTTTTCTAACTTTGTTTGATATAGCTTGTTTAGTTTCTCCCACAAAGCTTCTACAATATTCTCCTCAGTAACATTGAAGAGCATAGAATCTACAAGACACAAATGAGGGGTAGAAACAAACTTCTTATCCATCTTGTTCCAGACTTCATCTATCATACTATTGGACTTGCTTGAAAGACCCTTCAAGGATAGAGATTTATCATTTTGCACCAAGATATCCTCCACCTTCATCTTCCATAAGGAGAAATTCTTACCATCAAACTTCTCAACTTCAAATCTAGTTACTCCACCTGTCATTGTTGTAGCTCCTTCTTGCACACAACTCCTTGATTCAACAAAAAACACTCACAAAGTAATTTTTCAAATAACTGAGCTCTAATACCAGATGTTAGAAATAAATCCAATAAGTGTGAAAGAAAAATAAATGCAGAAATAATAGTTATAGAATCAAAAATAGGAGTAACACATTACATAGAGAGTTTATGTGGAAACCTTGCAAGATGCAGGGAAAAACCATGGGGTAAATGGAAGTTGTATCTTATTATTAACTTCAAAACTAATAACAATACATTCCTCCTTTAGCACCCTCTCCTTCTCCAATGATATATTTTAAGCATACAATATTTACAAAGTTATTTTATAAACTAGAAAATAATCACTTATTTTCTCAACTTCCACCTCTTTCTAAAACCTCTCAAATGTCCTCCTTATATATAAATTACAATGGATGAATTATTGAGAGAAGAGAAATAAGGGGATGGAGGAAAAATACACCACACTTAGGTGGACACCTTATATTACTTGTGTGAGTCACCTTATATGACTTGTGTGAGCCATCTTATATGACTTGTGTGAGCCACCTTATTTGACATGTTTGCATCCACCTCATTTAATCTTTACCTATGGACAAAGAATTACATCCCACCTTCACATGGGTCAAGAATGTCATGAATACTTACACACACATTCCTTTTGACTTTGATTTCTAAGCCAAAACCATGTGCTTTTTGAAAATTGCATTCTATTTTCTCTCTCACACATCTTTGAACAAATAACTATTCCAAGTGGGTCATGCCATGTCACTCTTGTGCCACATCATATGTCCAATCACCTAGGTCCCACAATGGGCCCACCACTTGGTCCCCATTATGGGTCCCACTACCACATCACCTACATGTCATGTCACATCACTACACACCTGCATACCACATTACTTGTATGCCATGTCACCATGAATAGTGACTCATGAATAGTGCCCATGAATAATACTCATGAATAATACTTCATGAATAGTGACTTGTGAATATTGGCTTCATATCCTAACAATTATCATAAGATTATACATGCTATTGTATTTGGATTGATTCTTTTTGCAATATTCTTAATATATTATGGGCTTTTTTCACTGTTCAATCATTTTTCCTACTTATCAGATTTCTTATCTCAGATTTATGATTTGTTCTAATTTACAAGGTAATATTATTTCATTTAATTTATTACTTTCTATATTTTAAATTTTAATATATCAATTTTTGCATAAATCCTAATATAGTAATAGAGTTATGACTTTTTTAACATTAAATGTTGAGAAATTTATAGATTTGGAGGTGGAAAACAAGAATTTTTTGTCTTCTAACTTTCTATTTTTTATTATTAAATACTTTTAAATAATTTTTTCACCTTTGGAATAATAATAAACTTTTAATATGCACTCTAGTTATTCTTAAACACTAAATATTAGTAGTAGTTTTTTGAAATTTTAAATGTTTTTCTAAAAACTTGTCACATTAAAAACCTATCTAAAATAGGAGCCATATATTTTTACTAGAAATTTTAAATTTTAAATTGTTTTAGGTTATATTAATATACCATTTAAGATCATTCTTTCAAAATTTAAGAAAAATTGAGATCATAGTTTAAGAGAAATCATCTAAATTATGGTTCTAGTTTTCCAAAAAACATGATCAAGTGCCTTAATATTGTATGGAATTTTTTATTCACTTTGTTTTTATTTTTTAAAGTGTATTTATTTTGTTATGATTCAAACTCATAATAATCATTTACCTTTTCCAAAAAAAAAAAAAAATCAAAGTAGAAATCATAATTTTTTATCCATATGGAATTCATTTTAAGCATAAGTTTTTTTAATATATGTTTTTTGGACATATCATATAAACTAATGCTTTTGGAAATAATTAAAAAATATCAAGTGGAATTTTAATTTTTTTACCAATTTGTTTTTTTAAATAAATCTCTCATCATATTAATAAACCTTCCTTACCTTTTATTCACTCAAATTAAAGGTTTAATTTGCCAATAATATGCATTTGCATCTTTCCTTAGTTGAATGCCTTTTTAAAATTAAGTGGTGATTATGTCAAATATTGCCTTCATCACATTTAATTCAATCTAAAGGAAATTGTCATACTACTTTAGTTTTAAAAATTTTGGTGTGAGATTACATTTACCAACTAATTTCATTTAAAGTCAAGTTTTTTAAAGATTTATCTTAATTTGATTTTGCAAATCAAATTGGTATTTTTTAGTGTGGATTAAAATTTACACATTAATTGATCTCAAAATCATCCTTGTCAATTTAAATTATTAAGCATCATTATTTTTTAATCTTAGATTTTGCTTATATGGCATTCAAATTTCTAACATGAAGAAATTTTTTCTCTCAAACATGAATTAAATGTTAAAATGATACAGTTTCTAATTTGAATAATTAAATTATTTCACTTTAAAATTCATTTCAAGACCATATGACAACCATGAAATCTTCTATTGATGCTTTAAATATTAAATTTGCATCTTTTGTTAATGATAATAGCTTTAATGATGATGAATCTTATTATAATTCTAAAAAAAATTAAACTTATGTGAACACTTCTTCTACCAACATTGGATTAAAAATTATAAAATTTGTGGGCTATATGGGTGGTGGGCTTGATAAGTCTTCAAATAGCATTTTTGAACCTCTTTTTCCTACTTCTAATGCAAATTGTAAACGTCTCAGTTTTGATGATTTTACTACTTTTAATGTAAATTTGACATCTTATTTTCCTCTATATCAAAGGACTTATAATGCAAATTCTTTTTATCATACTACTTCTAATGTTCATGCTTTAGTTAAAACTACTAAAACTTGTTTGTATTATGGAAAACATAGGCATCATATATCTAAATGTTAGAAATTATGCCCATGCAAATCTTGTAGTAAATCCATGCACAACACTTTTTATTGTCATAAAATGACTAAATATCTTACCTTTTAGGGTAAAAGTATTTGAATTCCTAAAAATGATGAATCTTATAGATATTTTGATGTGTCTTCATGTGATTATTATTCCTTTCTTCTTGATGTATATCTTTTTCAAGTGACACGTCTTCTTTGTCTCTATTTTTATTAGCGATTTTTTTTTCATTCCTTACTTTTTATTGCATATGATATATGCTTTGATTATGTTGACTAACTTATTTTCATGTGGGATATAACACTTTGTGATGGAAGTTGTCATTTCTCTAATTTCCTTTTTTGTACATTTACTTTTATTACTTTATATATGTAAATTATATTTTGATGGCATATTAGTTACTTAACTTAAAAGATTGGTATTATCTTAAGTTTTGTAGGGTTTCATGGATCATTTCTCCTTCTTGTTGGTCTTTTTTCCATTGTGGATTGACCACATTGTCTGAAGAAGATTCTTAGAGATTATTGGTTATCATACTTTATTCATTATGACTTTTATAATCACCTTCTCTTCTTTCTTATCTAAACTTTTGCAATTCCTCTTTAAATAAGTTTCTATTGGGAGGAAGGCAGGGGGGGTGTGGGGGGGAAAGGGAGGGGGTGAGGCGTGTCAGCATAAATCCTAATAATTTTTCATATGCCCATGCATATACATTCAAGTGTGTATAATTATGTACTTTATTTTTTTGAAAAGTGAGTGCATATTCCCAATGTGATATTGTCTAATTTTAAAATATCTTTGAATGTTTTGAAAATAATATACTCTGCTATAGAATATAATTTTTGTATTGCTTTAAATCTTTGAGAACTTGCACTCTATATTTTTTAAACATTTACTTAACACCAAATCTAATTTCTACCTTCTCTTGAAGGTTTGTATCTCTAAGACAAATACACTATGATTCCCCCATTTTTAGATGAGAGGTGTGGCCTACAAGTCATTCATCTCAAAATAAGAGTTAATTATATCATGTCATAAAGATAGAATCTATAGTATAATGTAAAAACTAGAGAGTATGTCATCAAATAATTACGATTGCTATTTTATGTATATAACATATTTAATGTGAGGCATACAAGTGTCATGTCTAGATATATATATAGCAATAAAGTAGATAGTTAAGTAACTATATTAAAATTGCATGATGTTTTATCATGACACTACTAATCAGGCTGAGTAAGCACATAATAATGTCAGAAAATCTCACATAATAAGGCCAAGGGCCATATATAGGGAACATGTTCAAATTTTATAAAAAAATACCAAGGGCCACAAGCAATGCACATATTCAAATATCACACATACCAAGAAGTGATCTCATAGATATGTTTAAAAAAATTACACACAAGGTCCAAATGCCACACATAATAAGTAAGTAATGTCTATATTATCATGAAATAAATTAAACATCATCAAACAATCTTATAAAAAGTGAAAACTAGTATACTCAATCCATATGTATCAATGTCATATTATTAAAAAAATAACATGTCCATGTAGCACAATGTAGAATATAAGTGATTTAATAAGACACCTAGAATATATGTGTCTCAACATTACATTTAAGGTCATAAATAGATAAAATCTATTATAGTGTAACCTTTAGAAGAATATGCTCCCAACATAGGCATGGCCATTGGGTAGAAGAGAGTCTAACCAACATCTAAAAATTCATGTATGATGTATGACCTGCATCACACCAAGATACCTTGTGAAATGCATGTGTATGTAAAATTAATATGGTATATACCAAAATGTGTGATAAATAAGATATTCAAAGAAGCAAACTAGCATCTCATGTTATTTGTAGGTCCTAATTTTTTATTTTTTGAAAAAAAAATATTGTGTATATTTGTATGTTTGCAAATTTTTAATTTTTTGATTTTTATAAATATTTGGTTTTTCATATTTTTGATATATTGTAAAGGGAACTAGCCTATGATCCCATTAATGGGAGGACCATAGTACATGTTTGTATTGAATATGTCAAAGATGACCTTTTTTTTGCAAAAAATTATACATGTAGGGGGTATCAAAATCTGAAAATGCATCAAGTGTTGTTGTGTAACTATTTACATCACTACTTCCAATATCTATTACTACATGTATAACTTGAAAATGTACACGAGTCAATTGAGTTTGATGTATAATTGGAGAATGTGTTCATTGTGAAACATGTTCAATTATTTGAGGTGCTTTCTTAGAATGTGTTGTAGCATATTTTGATTTTTTGAACTTTGAGTGATTATATGATATGAAGATTTATACTTTAAAAGGTATGCCATTTTAATTTGAATTTATTATAAATAAATATTTTGTATAGGTGATATAGCTAATTTTTCACTCTACTATTGAATGGGTGTATGGATTATCTATGTAATGTGATTGTGAGTATGTGTCATAGGTATATTTTTATGGTGCTATTAAATAGGTGCCATTGTGGTTTGTATACTATTATTTTGATTAAGTCTCATAACCAATTATGGTGGTGGTATGGGAGGAGGAGGAGTTTCCACTGACTATAGAAGGTACTCATAGGGAAGGCCTTGAACTTTGACCAATTAATTTTAATGTATGTACTTGATTCATCTATGCACTATATATGGTATTACATGAAGGTTTTGTATCCAATAGAATCTTAATAACTTATTAAAGACCCTTGTTCTTGGTAGGACTATAAATGGTATTGACATTGTTGTTAAGTCAACTTAGAGAGTTAGCACTATGTGTCCAAGAGTATCTTGTGTATGACCATGGAATGCTTTAACTACTCTTGATGTAGTTTGTAGATTTTTCTTTATGTATCCAAGAATGTAACTGAGTGTCAATGTACATGAATTTTTTATTTACCCCTTTCCAATCATGAAACTATAGGTTGCTTGTTGATGTAAGCATGAATAAAAGTATCATACCTGTCTGAATAATCATCATTGATTTCACTATCTTTAAATGTGATCATTAGAAATTGTGATAATGTGCATGTAAATGTACCAATAATTTTATCTATCATATTACCATATAATTTATGAGGAGGATTTGAATTATATGCATTATGTAATTTTTAATTATCTATATATTTTATTGTACCATAATTTGGAAAGGGATTACTAAAAAAATTTCAGCTTTGCATTGTCATTTTTGTGTGGTCTTACTTCCTCTATGGGCGTAATTAGCTTGATATAGTTTTCATTAAAAATATCTTGTATCTTATGCCTTAAATTGTAACACTTATTTATCAAATTATAGATACATTTATGGGAGTCATGATATATGCTATTGTTGAAACCCTTAAGTTTAGGCTTAGTCAAATCAATATCAAATTGGGGAGGTAAAGATATGAGATTAAAATAAATTATTTTTTGTAACAAGATTTGAGGTGGTTATGACAACCTTTTGAATTGAATTATTGGTGGAGTTGTAATTGAAGCTTGTTATATGGTTTTGATATTTAATTAATTGTTAATTTTGCTTCATTTTTTCTTTCATTATATTTGACCTTGTAACTTGGATTGATTTGAAAATTGATATTTGAAGTATATGGAGAATTTTGTGCATATTTTATCTTGATCAAATATATGATCTTGAATTCCTTTCTTTGATTGTGTCACATAGCTCATCAAAGGATCTAAATTTATCAAACATGATTGATTCATGGAGTGGTGTTAACATGCTTTGAGTGAATATATCTTGTAATTCATTGTCTACCATATAGTGTGTCATATTTTCTTTCATATTTTTTTACCATGGAACATATTTGTTGATTATATCATTTTAACCTTACTTGAGTTTAACCTTTTATGCATAGGATAGTTTTTCACCAACATTAATTGAAAATTGTGCTAAAAATTGAGGGTTGAATGCTCTAAGTGATTGGAGAGGAAGATCATAAAACCATGGTAAAACAGAATCTTTTAGACTTATTTTGATGATATTGGTGAGAAATTTTTCATTGTAATCATAATCCAAGCATGATACATGGCATGAATGAATATGTATCTAAAAATCACCCTTACCCTTATAGAGTGGTAAATTAGGAGCTAAAATTCCTATTAGTAATGGGTAAGAGGTTGTTCAAGTGCAAAAATATTATCAAGCATGTTAAAATAATCCATTGAATGAGTATATATAGAGGCACCTTGATTTAATTACAATATTTTATTAAGGCTAGAACATTTTACTCAAGAGAGAATTCATTAGGCGAGGTTGGAAGTGGACCTTTTGTAGTAATCAATGGAGGTGTATGAGATTATATTGTATAAATAGGCAAGTTATTCTACTATAAACCAAGTGATGCCCCCATACCTATGGATTTTGGCATGTATGTGATAATAGGTATTGATATAGGAATGGTAGGAATGGTAGTAAATGGAGTATAAAAAGTAGAAGTGGGTGTGGAAGTTAATTTATTTTTCTCATCTATTACAATGTATAGAAATGCATAAATACTATGTGAATTATAATTAATATATGAAGTGAATTATTTATCATTAACTTCATCTTATTTATTTTTGTTAACTTTATCAGTCTTAATAGTAATGATGAGTCCATCAATAGGGTCTGGAGGCCTTATAGCATTCTAAATGTATACATGTTCTTATTCACAAGTCATGATAGTTTTTATAAAGTTTTTAATTAATGTTTCTTGTATCTTAAGTGTGTTATTACAATAATTGGAATTGATTAATGCTTGATATTACACCTTATCCATTTTAGCCTTTTTAGCATGTATTTTAATTTTGTTGGCCCAAAACATAGCATTAAGATAGAATAATAAATCTAAAGGATGAACATAATAAGGGGTTACATACTGATATCCATTTTATATTTTTGAACTAAGATAAATTAAAATGGCAATCACCCAACTTATTATTCTAAGGTTACATATTGAGTATGGCTATGTGTACATTGAGAGATGGGATAGTTACTCTCAATGTACCCAAGTTACTTAGAATTAGATTACATACATTCAAACCCTATAATAATATTTTATTAATAAAAATAAAAATAGGGGAAAATAGAAATAAAACCCTAAAATAATGGAGGCAAACTCAAGACCATGATAGTAATAGATCCACAAATTGGTCTTTGATCCAATCAACATTGCACAATCTAATTAAAAATTAGTGCAATATTATAGGAAGAGTAGATGATGAAAATGCATCCACACACACCATTCACATGTGCATAATGTAACAAATAATTCCAAGTCTCTATAGTGATCAACAATCCATCATTTTGACAATGACATTAGAATTTATTATAGTAATTCTCTTAAAAAATCATCAGCATAATAACAAGAGAGAATTTGAGGGAGAGATTACACTACCAAAGCATGAAAAATTATATAAAATAAAATTTTTATTAGCCAAATATCATGTAAGAGGAGAAAAAGCCAAACCTTTGACAAGAAAATTTAGTCAAATATAGCTAATGACCTTCCAAGGGGAGTAAATTTTCCCTCCAAAATTCCAAAAACTACCATGAAAGCTCCTAGCTACCTCTTCCTCTTCCCATTCATATCACATTCATTGTTCACTTGAAAAAAGGGGTAAAAACAAGTCAAAAAAGAGAATGAACTAACATGAACAGTTTTTTAGCTCACAAAAATGCAAGTAGGTTTTAAACTATGATGGATTAAGAAAAACTAATACCAATGTTGTGTTTTTGGTAGAGCCACCTCTCTATAAAAATAAATTGATTGAAATTTTGACAAGTGAGATGAAAGTTATGCTCAAAAGACCAAAGGTGGGATGAAAAAGGTCTTTCCTAGACCTATCCCATTTTTTCAAGGAATCATGCTTCTTTTTAAATGTTATTGTTTAAAAAATAATTTTTTAATATACCCTTGTTAATTGGGATTTTTCATGCTTTTAATCCTTCCTCAACCCTATTGGGACTTTGAAATTGTGTGGTAGGTTTTTTTGGTAAGAAAAGTGGTTGGAAGGGGTCATAAGACCTAATCAGGCTTGGGACACCTGATTTGGTCTATGGGCTAATGCGATAGGATTTGTACATTATAATTGGGGTTTATAGGCCAAAAATATTGATCAATATTCTTGTGGACTAAAACATTGATAGGTAGTATTACAAGGTTTAGGGCTTCAAAATCCCTATGAGAATGGTATGCAGGGAAATGGGGGGTTAAAACCCTAAGTAGCAAATGAATGGTGTCGAGGGGTTCCAAACCTAATAAATAAATTTGCCCCAAAATATAAAATGAATTTTAATGGTGGGGTTATGGGAGATCAATTCCTCACTTAGAACTATCATGGGGGCTTGTGATCCTCGATGACCTAGTCAAAGTCTAGGCCTCAATTAACACTATGAAAATAGTTAGGGGATGGTTCCCAACTTAATAAAAGAACCATACATAATTAAAATATATATTCTCTTGATGAAACCTTTATTGTGAAATCAAACACAAAATCCTAACAAAAGGCCTAAAAGACCTAATCGACTAAGTGAATTTTAACTAGCAAAGAAATAAGTTGACAACCACTACCCAGACATAATCAACATTTAAAGCCTAATTAGGTCTATAAGAGTTATAAAATTTTTAACAAGATCTAATTCTATGAAAAATATTTATTAGATAATGAAAATGATAAAAATACCTATGGAGTACCTAATTGGAATAAAAGACAAGTTTTTTCACCTAAGACAAATAAAATCTTACAAGTATGATGCGAGGACTCAAAAGTCATTGTGGGGAAAAGTGACAAACATGAAACTTGCTTGAATGATCCTAGTGAACATGATGGATTAGTTTGTATAATATTAAATTGAATATTAAAAAAAAGGACCTACTAGGGAAAAATGAGACACTTGAGCAAGTCATGGAACAACTACTCTAGAGACCCAAATATATGGCAAGTATCCCAAAACTAAGTTTTCACTCAAAGAATAAAACATGAAACCTATCTACATGAGTGAAATATATAAGATGGGATAGGTCTTAGAGGTCAATAAAGAATGTAAATCAAAGTGACCCACTTGATCAGTTATAGGGAGCTAAGAGAGCATGTATGCAAGAACACCATACGAGTGTAAGTGCAACAAGACTTTATTTTAGGGGAAAGTATTTTATATGAAACTTTACCATTTAAAATTATTAATCACAATGGGATAAGTTTAAGGATCCTAAATGGAAATGATATTGAGATTACCTCTTGTAATGAGCTAAGAGAGCTAAGAGATCCAAGTTTTAAATACAAATTGGAAGGTCAAAACTCCACTTTTAATTAAAGTTTAAAATACAAAGTTGACTCGCATGAACATGATATTTATAATGGTGATTATTTTGAGTTTTGGTTCAGCATGAAAAATTATATGGAACATCAAGGTAACTTAAGGTGCTAAGACCAACGAGTCATGACTGAAAGTGGGAGTAGGGTAAAAGGCAAAAAAGAGGTTCCATGATTCTTGGAATAATTAGGGAATGTTGTGTAAGAAACAAAAAATAGAAACTCTAGTGGAAAATAATCTTGATTATTTTAAATTTATAAAAAAAATGTCTAAAAACTATGAAAATCTAGTTGAGATTATGCAAGGAACATAAACAGATTCGAGAGATGAGAAGATAGGAGTAGATAAAAGGCAAAATTAGATATTCTTATTGATTAGGTGTGTACATGTTAGTTAATTTACCACTTATTAGAACCTAAAAGAACAAATTAATGTGGATCCAATCATTAGGTTAGTGAATCCTAAATTGAGAACACTTACTTGGACATTGCTTTGCTATCAGATAGGCATTCATAGCCCTAATAGAGTTTCCTTTGATCACACTCAAGACCTTGCTCCACTATCAACTAGGCCAAAAAGCCCATGGTAGAATTGCCCAAATCACCCAAAAGTGAGTTTTTTAGATATTAAATTTTATTATCTTGTCTTGATTTATATTTTATCTTTCTTGTTTAAAATCTCAATTTTGGGTTGGGGACCATCACAACAAGTGAAAGGTATAACTATATATTTTCAGCCTATATCTTCATCATAGAAGGTTCATCTAAAAAAAACCCATAAACTATTAAGATGTGAATTTTGTGCTTGGTTTAAAGAGAATGCCATCATTTACCAAATAGTTTTACCAAAAATTAAACCAATTCAAATAAATTTAAAACACACATGATAGCCAAACCCTTGAAATTGATTAGGAAATAAAATCTAAAGTTGCAAACTACTTAGAGTTCTTACGTACTAAAAAATAATCTAAGATACCTAATTAAATGACTTTAATTATTGAATTATTTTGACTAAAAATGGAATATATAGGTAAAAATAGGTGGACCAAACCAAAAAGAGACAAGAAACAAGGCTAGAACAATAATAAAAAGTAGGAAAAGTAAACTAAACTAACAATAAAGTAGGAAAGGAAACATGAAACAAAGTAAGAAAGGGAAAGAGAAAGTATTTAAAGGAACTTACCAAGATAACTCAAGAATATAATTAATGTTTGAGTAATTACCCATTCATATGAAATGGGACATCCTCACCAATTAGACACCTTAGGCAGAATGCATTATGTTAGACCTCAAATGGGCTAACCAATAGATACATAAAAAAGAATTCTCATGAAATTAATTTTAAGATTAATTATAATTATTTTTTTAATTCTTGACATATAAATTAATTTAAATCCATAAATTATTAAATAACATTATCCCACTTTCTAAATCATATCCATTTAGAAATCAAGAAATAGACTAATCTATAATCTGGAGGTTTATAAATCAAGTATACTAATTTGAATACAAGTATGATAACTCTATTATAATCTATAAATTGGTAATAAATTTAATTTTATAAACTTATATTTTTATTTTTAGAATAATATACAAATGACACAACCACTTCTATGTGGAATATCCATCAAATAAGGTACAAAGGAAGTATTGTTGACAAATTTTGCCACCATTGGTCAAGGTTGCTTATGTGTAGGTTTTAAGGAGAACTTCATTCATAGATAAACATAAAATAATATCTATAAGACATCCATAGACTTCATAAATCCTAAACCATTCTCAGGAATAGTTCATAGGTCCAAATTTTGGCAAAATTTTCTTTTATTCCTTTAACATGATAGTTGCAAGCTATTAAGGGTGATTTTTAGATGTTTGGTTAATGAAGGAGAAGAAGAGTTGGTTAGAATGGTATTATGGGAATATATTGTCCCATATTATATAAATATCTATTTCATTTTTTAAGGTTATGGGTCTTAACTTTATGAACAATCATTAAGAAGAAAAGGTGCTCTAAAACCCTTCTAAAAAGCCCAATAGCTCAGTTTTAGGAGATGTGACTGCATTTTTTAGTTATTTATTGAAAATTAAAAATTTTGTGAGATAATATGGGGCATAAATAACATTAATAAATCAAAATTTCAAAATAAATAATGAATAAAGGTAAAGGTACAGATTGCAGGGTTTCAAGCATGCAAGAGAGACAGTAAAAAAAAGCATTTTTTGAGAGGTTTAAATGATTGGTGTAAGATAGATAATCATTATAATTATTAAATTAGTTATTATATTTCATAATTAAAAAATAATTGTCTTTATGCCTCATAAAAATCAATAAAATGACATAACATAGATTTACAGACATTTAGAAATGAGAAAGTGCAAGCTAGGAATCACTAAAAAGTGCATATTTTGAGTTTTATTAAGTGAAATGTATTTAAATTTTACATTTAAGTATTTTTTTATATACTTTAATTTTTTAAATTGTTTTAATGTCTATAATATAAATTATAATATATAAAATGGCAAAACATAGGTCTACACCATGAAGGAAATCAAGGTTTTTGACTAATTGACTCATAAATGGAGTTAGAAATGAGTGTTTCAGATCTTTCCAAGGGAATAAAATGATTTTATAGGGTGTATAATTCCTTTATAGGTCTTATTCCATGATTATAAAATGAAATCCAATACAAAATAGGCTCAGATCATTGAAAATATCTCTAGGTCACCCTACAGGCAATAAGTAAGCACTTTTTTATGAATTTTTGATTGCAAGTTTGGTGAAGAGTTTTCAATAATTTAAAAAAATTATAGGTATATAAAATTTATAAATATATAATTATCATATTATTATTTTATGGTGATGCCTATAACTCATTTTATATCCCCAAATTTAAATCAAAGTTTCTTGAGGCCTAAAGAACACAAAATAGCAATTTTGGAAGTTGTAAGTGGAATTTAGAGCTAAAAAATTGTTTAAAGGTATGTTCCACCCTATAGATCATGTTATAATCATATTTATACTCATTTAATATTAAAATAATTCAAATATATCAATTTTAAGGTGTTCATTGTATATTTTGTAAGCTTGTCAAGTTGGAGTAGATGAGCATATCCAAGAAGGACCAGTATGGAGAGTTGTGGTTATCCATCATGAAATGCATATTAAATAAGGATATTTCATGAATATAAATAAAACTTAAACATTAAATATCTCTCTCTCCTTCTATTCCCCTTGGAGCTAAATTTATAAAAATTCAAGTCAAATAATAAGAAGCCTTCAGTCAGCCCTTGAAAGGTGGAGAAGCAACATACAAGAATGGAGGAGTTGAGTTAAAGAATTAATTAAATAAAATGTCCTATTTTCATTTAGGATACTCCTTCACCAAGAAAAATTCAAACCTCTCTCTTCTATGCTACCTTGGATCAATTTGAGGAGGTTAAGAGAGAGAAATATGCATGCAAGATACAAGGAAGATTGTTTGAGGTCAAACTCTAAGATAAAATAAAGATAACTAAAGTCACCTACTAGATATATGAATATCCTCAAGGACATTGAATAATTTTTTCAAAAGGATTTAAGTGAATATGATTAAGATATATTCAATATTGAATACCACTAAAGCATGTGTGAAAACCTTTTACTTTTTCAAAAAATTCAAACATGTTGATCTATCTCTCTTGTGCCATATTCCAAGAAAAGAATGTTTAAAATATAGATGTATTATGTAGTAATTTATATTTTTGTAGTGGAGTTTAAGAAAAATTTAAGGATGACTAGACATGATGACTCATCCCTATTTTGGGGTTACTTTGTATCCTCTCTCCTTCTTTTCTTTATATATGTATGTTCATTTTTTAGAGAAGACTATAATATTATGCATTTGGATATTCAAAACCTATACAAAAATTTGTACCACATCACCTTTGAAGTAATAAGAAGATATTTTTTCTCTTTTTTTAGGTTGTTCATGAAGTTTGTGCCTTATGTTCATTGATGTAACTTAGTCAATGAGTGATTTTCCTATTTTCATGTTTTAATATTTCACCTTTATGTATAAAATTACAATTATTTTAGGTAATATCAAGTGTATAAGTTTTATTTCTACCTAATTTTGAAGTTAATTCAACCAATGTTCATTCCTTCCAATCTAGTGTGAGTATTTGACAAAACCTTTATATGAAATATTGATGTAAAAGCCAATGTATGAAGATGAAGTGAATGTGTGAAAGTTTTTTAAACTCCAAAGTGTGTCAATTATAAGCATAAATTACTTTTATATTATTGCATCACCCCAATTTTTTAGTATTCATATCTAATTTCAGCTTGAGTATTACACCTTCTAGCCTTTTTCTAGTCAAGAAATCACCAAATTGGTGAGTATAGAGAGAAGTATGTGAGTGTACCAAAGGAAACTATCCCTTCATCTAGATATTATCTCCAATATAATTCTACATACACCTTGGATAGTTTCCATTGTGTCAAAATAAGTGAGAATAAGTACACATTTTTTTAAGGTGCAATTCTAAGTTATAACAATTTTTTACATGGTTGATGGGATTCAGATTAGAGATTAAAAAATATAATTACAACAATAGAGAAATACCAATTTCATGTCTAAGATCACTACAAGTTTTAACGTAGAGGTATACCATTTGATTTTGGAAAATTATTTGAGCATTTAAATAGAATAAGAAGGTTTTTAAGAACAAGTCCATATCCTACAAGGTTACTTTAGTCACCAAATCAACCTATTGTGCAAACCACTTCAACTTCAAATCCCAATATCAATATGGTTGTCTCTAAGAACCAAGTATTTATTCATTTCAATGATGGAATCCATCTCAATTTGACTCTATATGATGCTATCCCATCCTTAACCCTTAAAATCCTACCATATTTTAGAAGTGAAGATGAAACTACACCCATAGAGCATATCAAAGATGTGGCCAACTTGTGTTCATTCCACCATGTTACTTAATAAAATGTTTCCATACATTTATTTACTTAATTCCTAAAGGATAAAATCACTTAAAATGTAAAGTAACCTTCCCTTAAACTCTATTTCCACTTGCAATCATTTAGGTGCATTATTATGTAGATAATTTGAAGATAAATCAAACCTTTATCCATTGTTAGCAACTCACTACCATAAGGAGAGCACCACATGAATTTATGACTTATTTCAATCTTATATTTTATAAAACATGGAACAAAATACCTCCAATGATAAGTCCATCTCCTAAATATACTTTCCTATAATTTTCAAGAGCTTTGAATTTTGATATTTTAGTTATGATTCAGTCCATGGGTGGTAGGACATTCTCAGATGCTTATAAGGTTGCCATTAGACCTGAAAATAGTCTAATTAAAGTTGTTAAACTTGCATCTATGCCTCTAATGACATTTTTTATATAAATTTAGACCATTCCACCTCTTCAATTTGTATCAATAGCCCAATTCTAGCCCCTCAAAGTCAAGTTCAAGCTCCTCTTAGTCCAACTAGTGAACTTGGTGAATTAAAAGGTATTTTGTAATCTTTTAATAATGAGATAGTTCAGCTTAAGAGGCTCTAATATCAAGAAAATAATCCATATCTATCACCTAATAATCCCACATATCATCCATATAGAGAAAAAATACCTCCCTACTAAGGCTTTAGAGATAATAGACCTCTATACCAAGCTCAAGGAGTTATTACACCAACCAAATTGTACGTTGCAATTGAACCCAATGCTCCATCCATAACTAAGGCCCTTAATATTTAGGATTTCATATTAAGGATTAGAATTTATGTTAATTTTTAGGGTTAAGGGTTAATATTTTTTGGGTTAGGATTTTATGACTTGTGGTATTTAGGGTTTTAGGATATAAGGGTTTTAGGGTGTAGGGTTTAAGATTTAGATTTTAGTGTTTAAGGTCTATGTTATAAGGTTTTAGGTTTTAAGGGTTTAATTTTTAATTTTTAGGCTTTAAATTTTTAGGAGTTAATATTTTAGGGTTGAGGGTTTAGGGTTTAGAGGTTTAGGTTTTGGGTTTTATTGTTCAAGATTTTGATGAGTTGGGTTTTAGGTTTAGAGTTTTGATTTTTGTGGTTTAGGTGTTTAGATTTTATGTTATAATATAATTTAATATCCTTTTTAGTTTTTTACCTTCTTCTTCCTCACCTTTTGTATTGTGTCATTTTATTTGTCAAAATGGTTGCACACAGTTGGTAATTTTTAGGTAATTATACCTTGTTTATCCTTGTGCCTAGCTTGAGACTCTTTTACCCATTAGGTAACAATAATATCCCCTCCTTTATGTTTTTTAAATGTATCTTCAGAGGTAGAATATGGAGTGATACCTGAGGTTAATATTGAAGCACTTTTTTGGATAAGAAAGTGGAGAGGGGGCCTTGAAAGGGATGGCCAAGAAGTTCATGTGTAGAGGTTGAAACCTATATACCCTATGCTACAAGTGAAAAGGAGGAACTTAAAATAATGGTACTAGTGATTTGAATATAAATATAAATATTTCCTTGAGTAGGGATTATTGATCTTGAGTCTGCATCAGATTCAAGTGCCTTACCTTCTTATTTATCATGTTATTATAGTAGTTATGATCTTATAGATTCAACCTATTTTGGTTCTATTTATTCTGACTCTCCCACTTCAATTTTCTCAACTTGAGCCTTTTGATCCACCTCTTCTTTTGATTCTCCCAAGATTTTAGTACCTCTAGATTCTTTCCCTTCTTCCTTAGATTCCTCATAAAAAGGACCCCTTTTAGTAAATAAGCCAGTCTTAGGTCCTTATTCTTTTTTCACATCTTGAGGAGAGGATATAGGGGTCTTAGGCTTTATTTTATAAACAAGGTGTGTTTTTTAGAAGAGGGGAGATAGTTTCCCTAAAGTGGGAAGAATGAGAGGTGAAGGGGAAAAATAGTGGAAGGATGGGTAATTAAAATTAATCCTTAACCCTAAACCTTGAAAATCACTTAATCCCTAACCCTAAAACCTAATCCCTTAAACCTTAAACCATATAAAACCTAAACATTAAGTTCCCTAAAAGGAAAAAACATAAAAATCTAAAACCTTACAACCCTCAAATCCTAAACCCTAATAATTAAACCCCATAAATTGTAAACCTAATACACTAGTACAATCCATTAAAAATAGAAGGAATTGAAACACCATTCAAGAAAATTTCTAAAAATATACCATTCACTCTAAAATAAATGTTATATATATATATATCTGTGTGTGTGTGTGTGTGTATGGGTTAATCCATACATGACTCAATTTCAATATCATGCATGCATGACCTAACTGATTTATTCCAAACTCGTATAGAGTAGAGTCATCTTCTAGAATTCCAAACTAACATGGAACACTACCACTACCACTAATATTTGGGGTGGATGGGAATTCTTTTACACTCTATTTTCTCAGACTCATATCAAAGTCACTTATTTTTTTATCTCCCTCTCCCTAAACCATATGGAAAAGGGGGCTCAAGCACATAAATCATCACTCATCATCATAATCATTCCCTCAAAATTCATCATTTTCCCTAATCCCTCTCTCATCTAAAATCATTATCCCTCAACACCCCTCCTTATCCCTAATGACACTATCATTCGTCCTCATCATCCCTCATCATCCCTAGTCACTCCCTCATAAATATTTATTTTCCTTAATCATCTTTAATCACTTCCTTATCATCCCTCATCATCCCTAATCACTCTCACATCAACCTTAATCATCCTTAATTAAACCTAGTCACTCTCACATCATCCTAATCATCCCTAATCACTTCATCAGTGGCCCTAATTATTTTTAATCACACCCTCATTAACCCTCATCATCCCTAATCACTCCCTCATTATCCCTCATTTCCTCTCATAATCCCTAATCACTCCCTCATAGACCCTCATCATCCCTAATCACTCCCTTATTGGCCCTCATCATCCCTTATCATCCCTACTCACTCCCTCATTGACCCTCATTATTCTTCATGGTCCTTAATCACTCCATCATTATCCCTCATAATCCTTCATCATCCCTAATCACTCCCTAATCAACCTTCATCATCATTAAGCATCTTTAGTCACTCCCTCATCATCCCTAATTACTCCCTCATCATCCCTCATCAATCCTCATCACCCATAATCATCCCTAATCACTCCCTAGATAAAAAAACTATGAATGAGGCAAGGGATGTGAGTGTTAAGCATTCACTTAAAGTACAAGCTAAAATGTAAGTAATAGTACCTAAATAAGAGGAAAAAAATTGAGATATAAGCGAAATAAATAAGGAATAACTTGACATAAGGAATGATGAAATAAATAAGGATATATATAAATATGAAGCAAAAAATGATGTGGCATACGTAGTCTATGATATTGGGGTTCAAGGTGGATACAAACATTGGCAAAATAGAAAATACACATTTGACTAATCAATGAATTTTTCCATATTTAGGTATACACCTTTGATGAATTAGGGCCCTTAAATGCATCTAAGATAGAAGTTACATCAAAAAATAAATTTACCCAATCAAAAATAAATTAAAACTTATTTGTACCCTATATTAACAATCATTCAATTAGATGTGTCATCGTGTAAAAATGTCCATCACTTATAATGATAAATCAAAGAATCATTAGGTATATATGTGAGGTTTATAGATTGTAATTTGAGTTCACAAGTATCTCTAGTATAATGCTTGAATACATGGCACTATGCCAAAATTAATGAACTCCATGATTTTTTTCTCTTAACTTTTATCTATAGAGATGACACATTTGCTAATATTCACTTCTTAATTTTTTTGAAATGAGCATAAACATTTCATTGTGTACTAATCTAGTATGAAATTTGGACTTTATTGAATTGAAAACTCATGTTTCAAATTTACTCAAATTTATTTCTTTTGTGACATGTTAAGTTTACTTGAGAATATTTATATTTGTAATCACATAAAAGTGATATTTGAGTGTTAAGAGTGATACTTGAGACTACCTATCCCTAGCTTATCCCTAAACCTATCTGATATCATATTATCACACTTTTCTAGACCATAGGTATCCCTAGTCAGCTCCAACATAGTTCTAGACCCTCATTTCTCAATCTTGGCCCTTCATGCCTTATATTATACCAACTAGACATTACCACCACATTAATGACACTAAATCCATGTGGTGCTAGTGTCCCCAAAATGGTGCCTATGTACTTTCCACTAGTTTTCTTAAATAAATATATTTTCAAAGGTAAACCCATCTTATGAGTAGCCTAAACATATTTTATTATTTACACAAGCAACAAAACACTATAAGTACATGAATTTTATCCCTCTATCCACTATATGGAAATTAGATGTAAAATATGTATTCAAACATGAAACAAGTTGAGTAAAATAAAGGTTATTAATCCCTATTCTATTTTACTTATACATACTACCATCTACAACAACCCTAAGCTTAGATTTTCTAGATTTCCAATCTCAAGCACTCTCAAAGCCACTATCCTAATAATGAATACAATTTTAATCTCATGCCTTAATTTCAAGGAGTATTAGGTTTTTCATCATAAATCAGATATTACATGCACAATATAAAGTTCCATACTTCATGTGTACAAGAATAGAACCCAAAAACATATACATAGGTGCACCTAAATTTTTTAGATAGTCTTGTATAGATGACATTATCAACAATATGAGGACAATATAGCCACATAATTCCTCTATCCAAATGTGTAATTTTTATCTATGAGGGGTTCTAACACATGGATCTAATTGAAGACACTCAGACCTACTTCCATCTCAATTTTTAGCACTCATATCATCTATATCAGGTGTTTTCTAGATAAGTCTTTTATTTCACATATTTATTACTATTTTTAAAAAGTTAAATCTAGTTAAATATTTAAAAAATTATGGGTTATTATATGCATATTATTTACATGATTTATATTACTCATCCCTTTAATCAAACATAGGATTTACATAATCTAAACCCTAAAAGGTTAAAACATTTATTGAAACCCTTACTTTAAATATTACACAAACCCTAACCCTAGGTAACCCTAAGATTTACATTTACATAATTCAGATTTCAAATTCATATATCTTCTAATTTTTCTTTCATCTAATCATGATCATAATGATAGAATGAATTAATCACTTTTTGTTTCAAATTTTAAAACTTTCATTTACATGACTATTCCATTTAATTCAGCATGAACTCAAAATACATAGACACATGTATAGATGATATTTTATATAAATTGCAATGTATGTCACATTTCATAGAATGTTATCTTTCTCCTATGTGAAATTCAATTAACAAACAAACCCTTACACAGATAGAGGATTTAGCACATAAGATAATAACTATGTTTCAAGTTAGAATGTCATATCTTATGCTTAGGATAAAATCCCCTTCTCATCCTCATCTCCATGAGATTTATTTCTACTTTCCCTCTAACCAAGTCCATGTTATCACTCCTATATGAAATGAATTAGCCTAAACCAATATCACTGATCCCCATACTTAGCTTACTCACACATCTTCCTTACAGGGTGTATACCTATATGTTTAATCAGAAGTAGCTAAGGATTGCACTTATGAGACTCTATGTGATAAAATTATAATTATGGGAAAGATAATTGTAGGATTAAAAAATTAGAATCAACTATTACATGAAAATATTAAAACATTGGAAACTCAATTTCAAGATAAAGGCCTCCAAGGTAGAATAGTATAAATCATATATATGTATCTTCACCTAGTCAATTTGTGGTAAATAATGTTACATCACAACAAATTACATCTAAAACTAGTGATTCAAAAATAATTAAAAGGTAAAATAAGATTTCGAGGTACTAAGGGAAATGATTCAATCTAAGTCGAACAACCTGCCCCCTCTACATTGAATGAGGAGATCTAGATATTTTTGTGCATGTCATAAAATACATGGGAACCACACCAATTCATGTTTATTATTGAAAAGAAAAATAAAATAGATAATTGGTATAAATTAATTTCACAATGACACATCATCCATACAACATACAATGACACATCTACAAATTCAAAAAGGATCAAATTCATAAATGGTACAAAAATGATTACCAAAGCATAACTCAAAATAATAAAAGGTTTCAAAAAAATAATAAAAATAAGAAATAACATAGCAAGAACAAGTCAAACAAGTAAAATATCCAAAGATACTTCTCCAAAATGAGGCTTGACTTTCAAAATGGTATGATTTGGGTCAAAATTATCTATAATAGTTTAATTGTCATGGTCAAGGTTTGGGCAAGCAAGCCCAAGGCATCACTTATCCTATTCTAGTAGTTGATAATATATATCAATAGGGTTTTGTATTTATTAAACATCCTAAGGAAAATCAATCATAGATATAGTTTATCAAGTCAAAACATTTAGATGCATATGAAATGTTATAGATAGAGAAAGCACTTAAGTTTCAAAAGTCAAAATCATGCTAAGTTAAAAAACATTCCCAACAAAGGCTTTATAGTAAAAGAACCTACATAACACCATATGTTTAAAATAAGCACACTTTCAAAGGGTAAAATCATAATCAATATGGCAAATCATAATTTAGAAAGGTTAAATCCATAGTATGAGGCAATTCCCTCTAGCATTCTAAGTTATTATGATTATGATGATGAAAAATACTCAAATTCCTACTGTAATAACATTCAACTATAGCATAGAATTCACACTAAATGAGAGATTATTATTCCTATTTTTGACATGGGTCATATTCCTACTAAGTCTCCCATGAGACTCATCAGTTAGTATGGTTTCTTTCTTCTTGTACATATTTCCTCCCTATTTTTGACATGGGTCATAGTCCTAGTAAGTCTCCCATGAGACTCATCAGTTAGTATGGTCTCTCTCTCTCTCTCTCTCTCTCTCTCTCTCTCTCTCTCTCTCTCTCTCTCTCTCTCTCTCTCTCTCCTCTCTCTCTCTCTCTCTCTCTCTCTCTCTCTCTCTCTCTCTCTCTCTCTCTCTCTCTCTCTCTCTCTCTCTCTTCTCCTTGTACAGAGTTCATTTTCACTTTGCTTTTACATAGTTTATATATAGAAAATACAAAAACAATATAACATGTTAAAAACAAAAAACATTCAAATATTACTCATAAAACATAAAATTTATAGATTGAATGCATTTTTATTTTACACTTACTATATTTACCTAACACTATGCATGCTAGCTATCCTAGTATAGTTAGTTTAATCATACTACATACTTCACTCATTCTTGTTCAGTGCTTTCAAACTAGATACAAGACTTAGGTCCACTACATTGATCTAAACTTACTATTATTTACCCACCAGGAGCATATACACTAATTCATGGTTCTTCATTTGACACATTCACTAACTTGGGGGCATCCTACACAATTTCTATTACCAAGTTCTATCGTTACATTATCTACATACCAATTATAGAATTTTTATATCTATATATTGATCATCTCTACTCATACTCAAATTTTTTATTGGTTAGTAATACTTTAGACTCAATATATGTACATCCTAGAATTTACATATATTTATTCTACATTTATGTATTCTTTCATTTCTAACTTTCATAGTTTAGACTTGATTATATTTATATGTTTCTTTTATTTGAGGGAATTTTAATATGTCATTGTTTTTTGGCTCTACACCACTTATTTTCATAGTATGTATGCCTTGGACATTTTCCCATGTCCCTTGTGTGTGCTTTCCTGATTGTGTTTGCATATATTTGAGCATGTCCTTCTATGTGGCTCTAATCAAACTTGTTTATTGCTTGAATATGTGGACATTTGAAAATGTCCTTGTATGTCTTATTTTTTTTATATTTAACAACATGTACCCATGTCCCTTGTATTATGGCCCCTTGGACTATTTTACATTCCTCATGTGTTTTTTATGTTGTTTTTTTGTATGTGTCATGGCCATAGAACTTGTCTTTGCTTCTTACACATACTAGTTTTTGATGCCATGAGGGACCTCGTGCATCTACCCTTCCTACTTGGGTGTCATGATGGACATCATGCCCCATCCCCTTAGGTAGCTACTTAGTTCTACTTAGATTTATTGTTACATATATTGATTACATCTATCTTAACACCCTTGTATAATTCTAGACATAACATACATCTTACATTACATACTTATGTTCAAATTCTCTTATATTCTAATGTTATGTTTATACATTATATTGGATTATCATGTAGTTATCATATATGTTCTAGCTAACACACATTTTATAGAGATTTTTCTTTTAAGGATAGTTCTTACACAAATTCAACAAATACCCTAAAAAGAGGAGGCATTTACAAGGGGTTTTCATAGAGATCAATCTCCTATATTGCATTCATAAAACATTTTTTTATCACATAGGCTCAGTTTCAGAAAATTAGACATAGGTAAACATAGAGAAAAATAGTGACTCAAAAAGCAATATAGTGACATAAGATTTAGCTAAGAAAGACATTAGTGCCTAAATAAGGACACTAGTGCCACATGGTGATACTATCCAAGACATGGAGCTATTGTCTAATAGCCTCAATTTTAAGATAACTTAGATTGGCCAAAATATTATAATAGGTATAGTACATGTTTGTATAAATATAGTTATAGGTTTATCAGTTATACTTAGTTTTAAATTAGATTCACATTAGCTCAGCTCAGATTCATATCAGTTACTTAGATTGGGGGCATCATTCATGGAATTATCATTCCCATATTTAATTAAAATATCCAAACACAATTATTAAAACTCATTCCAAAATCAATATACTTAGATAATAGATTGGGGGCATGTGCACAGCACATTATTTCCATATGCTCAGTTACACACTAGTTGATTAGATGGAATGGAAAATTCCATGTTATTATCTATGTTGTGTATAATTGACATCATATTCCAAGTTCTCATCAATTTTATGCCTTAATCCATATATATTAGTTGGTATTCTTGAGTGGCCAAAAGTCACCTAATGTACCTAAGTGGCCATAAATCTGACATACATAGCTAAATATACTCAATTAGACATTTTTATTACTTTGTATATTTTAGTTTTACATGTGTCTAATATACATGGATGGAAAATGATGGATTCATATCCTACTTGGGTTCTTGATACACCCAAATGAGAGGGTTGGAAACAAATATTAGTCCAATCAAAGTTATTCATAGGTCATGATCCACCAAACAAGAATGGGTAATGATGGAATGAAAATTAAATTAAGTTCTTGAGCCACCTACACATGAGTATTGAGTAAAATATTATCTTAGTCCAATATATTTAATGATTCATCACTATATACAGACACACATAGGCTATCACTAAGTTCATACATTGGTTCACGTACCCAATGAGGTGTATTCATTACTTTCATCTTTCCCATCTCTTTACTCAATTTTACTCAATTACTTATTTACTTAGCATATTTTGCTTTTGATGTCTTTTAAGTAAGGATTGATTTATGCATGTTTCATTCATAGGTCATACATTGGATCATGCTTCACATACACAAACCTAGCTTCACATACTTAGACTCATCTTCATGGGCTTCATTTCCTAGGTAATTCTAGGTATGCTTCTTTTTCATTTATATTAGTCATTTTGATTTTCTACACTTTTATCATAAAGGAGGATAAAATTTAATCACTGAAAAGTGTTATTTGAGTGATAAGATTGATACTTGAGACCACCTATCCCTAGCTTAGCCCTAGACATATCCTAGATCATATTATCATACTTTTCTATCTTTCATGTAGGCCACAGACATCCGTAGCTAGCTCTAACATAGTCCTAAACCCTCATTTCTTGATCTTGGCCCTTCATGCCTAGTATTCTACTAGCTAAACATTAGCACCACATTAATGACACTAGATTCATGTGGTGATAATGTCCCCAAAATGGTGCCTATATACTTTATACTAGCTTTCCCAAATGAATATATTTTCAAAGGTAAAACCCTCCTAAGGTTAGTCTAAACATATTTTATTATCTGCACAAGAAATAAAACACTATAAATACATTACTTTAGCCCTCTATCCACTAGATGTAATTTAGATGCAAAATATGTATTCAAACCCGAAACAAGCTGAGTAAAATCAAGGTTATTAATACCTATCCTACCCTAATTCTACATACTACCATCTATAACATCCCTAAGCTTAGATTCTTTGGATTTCCAATCTCAAGCACACTTAAGGCACTCAAGGTCACTGCCATAATAATGAACACACCTTTCAACTCATGCTTTATTTACAAGGAGGATTATGGTTTGTAACTTAAAATTAATTATTATAGGAACAATACATAGTTATAGACTTCATGCATGCAAGAACAGAACCTAGAACCATAGACATAGGTACACCCAAAAGTTTTGGATAATCCTAAATATATGACATTAGCACCAATATCAAGACACTAGAGCCACATGTAAACTCTATCTAAATGTGGCACTACTATCCATGAGGGTTTATGACATAGGGATCTAATTGATGACACTCAGAACTACTTCCATCTTAATTTCCATCACTTAGATCATCTAAACTAGGTGTTTTGAAATTAAATCTTTGTTTTCACATATTTATTACTATTTTTATAAAGTCAAAGATAGTCATATCTATAAAAAAAATTACTGATTATTTTATGCATATTATTTTCCTAATGTATACTACTCATCCCTTTAATCAAACATAAGATTTACATAAGCTAAACCCTAAAAGGTTAAAATAGTCTCCATATTTTCACTAAAATAAAATTATACCTTGGTAATTGTATTCATAATTTATTATATTTATTAATAATATTTTATTATTCATATACTCAAATTTTTATGTTCCTTTTTATAGAATTTTGGGTTTGGGTTTGACATGAATAATGAAGATACAAGCAATATTTTTTTACCTTGAATGGTGTTTATTGATCATTTTTATAAAATTTATGGATAACACATACATAGAGGGTGATCCAATGGATCTATTAACTTCTTTAAAGTAATGACCAAACACTTCTAAAAAATACTAGTAACTTTGATACTCAATTATTCTCCTTCGTTATTTTTATTTAAGTGTATTATCAAAATTAGTTGAAACTCATTTGGTATTATGTTATTTGTATCTTATTACTCCTATACTTATTCTAAATCTCATAAACCAAATTGATAAAAATATGTTTCAATAAGACCTAAGTGGGTAGGAGTAGATTGTAAAACTAGAGGGTACATCTACTCAACTCAAATTTCTATAAGACTGGTAAGAATTTGTGCATCATTATGCATTATAGTTTGGATATTTTTTAGTTTTAAATTATATCTATAGGTCCTATTTTAAGTTTTTCATTATTGAAAGAAGAGTATGTGAGAAACACAATACTACTTTTGATTCTAAAAATAAAAATTGTGACTTAGGGAAAAAATGCACTACTGTTAGGTTAAAGGGTTTTAATCCACTAGTGGAAAGTAAGTTTATCATTTATTTTGTTTTTGAAGATGAATATAATGATGAAAATGTAGCAGTGGGATAAACTCTATGAAAAAACACAAACCCTCTACCCATGGTAACTAAAAACTTTTTCCTCTATAATATTATAGACATCTTCTGAGTCTATAGGTTTGGTTTCATTTATTAGAATAGTTTATTTACTATAATTGTGAGTCTCATATATATAATTCCACTATAGGCTAACCATATCTTATGAATACAAAAAATGAGTTATAAAAAAATTTGCTATATTTATTTTAGGACTCATATTACCAAAACAAAAAGAGATAAGGCAGAGAATGATTAATAATGATGAGGGACAATAAGGGTGTGACTAGGGATGATGAAGGATGATGAGGGTTGATTATGGAGTGATTATGGATGATGAGGGATGATGAGGTTTGAGGAGGGAGTTATTAAGTATTGAATAGTTATGATGAGGGAGTGATTAGAGATGATTAGGGATGATGAGGGTTGATGAGGGTATGATTAGGAATAATGAGCGTCAATGAAGGATTAATTAAGGATGATTACAGATGATGAGGGATGATGAGTGATGACGAGGTAGTGATTAGGTATAATTATGGATGATGAGGATTAATGAAAGAGTGATTAATTATTTTGAAGGATGATGAGGGTTGATGAGGGAGTGATTAGGGATGATAAGGGAAAATGAAGGCTAATGAGGGAGAGACTAGGGATGATGCGGGTTGATGAGGGAGTGATTAGGGTTGATGAGGTTCAATAAGGGACTGATTAAGTATCATGAGGGGTAATTAATGATAATGGAGTGATTTTATATTATTAGGGATGATGAGGGTTGATGAAAGTGTGATTGGGGATAATGAGGGCCATCAAGGGAGTGATTAAGGATGATTAAGGATGATGAGAGAGTTACTAGGTAAAATTACAGATGTTGAGGATTATTTAGGGAATCATTAATGATGATGAGGTATGATGAGGGATGATGAGGGAGTGATAATAGATGATGAGGGACAATGAGGGATGATGAGGGATTCACTAGGTATGATGAGGGATGATGAGGGATGATGAGAGACAATTAAGGTCAATGAGAGAGGGATGAGGGATGATGAGGGAGTGATTATGATGATGAATGATGATTTATACACTTAATCCCTCTTTTCATATGGTTTGGGGAAAGGGAGATAGTGATATGAGTGATTTTTATGAGTCTAGTAATTTATAGGGTTTGAAAGCACTCCACTCCACCCCAAATAGTAGTGGTAGTGTCCTATGTGAGTTTGGAATACTATAAGATGAATCTATTTAATGTGAGTCTAGAATAAATTAGTTAGGTATTGCATGTGTGAGATTGGAATTTAATCATGTATGCATTAACCCATCTATCAAACAATTATTTTGGAGTGAATGATATATTTTTATGATGAATCATGAATGGGGTTTCTATTCCTTCTATTCCGAATGTAGTGTATTAGGGTGATTAACTACATTCATGTCTAGTATGAGTGATTGTATCATGACTATAGGTAGATGTCATGTATGAGTGACTATATACATACATATAGTACTAGGTATGTGGTATATGTAATGTATGAATGATTGTATCATTACTATATATATGTTATAGGTTGTATGTTAAATCCTAGTTATTTATGCATATTGATAGACTCATTGATTAAAAACCCATAAATTATTTATGAATTTATCTTAAATCTACCTTAAAGCCTTTTATACAATTGTCCCTACTCACTCATTTATATATATATATATATATATATATATGTACATATATATATATATATATGTACATATATATATACATACATATATATACATATATATATATATATACATACATATATATACACACACACACACATATATATTATATATATAATATGTGTGTGTATATATATATATGTATGTATATATATATATATGTATATATATGTATGTATATATATATATGTACATATATATATATATATACATATATATATATATATACATATATATATATATATACATATATATACATACACACACACACACACACACACACACACACACACACACACACACACACACACACACACACACACACACACACACACATATTTATATATATTTATGTGTGTGTGTGAGAGAGAGAGAGAGAGAATGCCCCTATCCTTTCAAGATATGGCTCAATCAATACCCCATCTCCTTTCTCTATATAGGTGATAATGCCCCCATATCCTAATTTTCAATCATCCCTTGATATTAACCCCTATCCTTTATCCCTTGATCTAATAATACCCCCTTTAATATTTTTTAAGCATGATAATGCCCCCACTCCTTTTAATATATCACTTAGTATTCAATCAGGTATTAGTTATTCAAGATATGACTTAGGTAGGATAGTTATGGTAAGTATTATATATGGGTATTAAAGATCATGGTATGGCTTGGGTATTCAATCAACTAGGGAATACTCAATTAGATGGGGCATACTCAAGTATGTAGGGAAATAATGATAGGTATGGCATACTTGAGTTTACAAAGTAGGTAGTTCATAATCAAGTATAGTAAGTAGGTAGGGCATAGTTAATTTTAATATACGGCTCAATAATTTAAGTGTGTCATATTAAAAATAAAGATATGGCTCTGGTATTCAATCAATATGGCATGTACTCAAGTAGGTAAAGTATGCAGGGCATACTCAAGTAATTAAATTAAGTAGGGAATACTTGATTAAAATAAGGTGGGTAGGGAATAGAAAAGATCAAGATATGGATTGTGTATTAAGGTAGGGCATACTCATTGAGATCAAGATATGGACTCGTTATTCAATTAGGTAGGGTATACTCAAGTAGATAAAGTAGGTAGGGCATAATTAATTAGGTAAAGTAATAATGTAATCCTCAATGGTATAGATTTATTACATATATAACATGATTCAAAACTTTTTTGATAATTATATCTTTCAATTTTGAAATACTAAAAACTAAGTATTGACTAGAATGGATTTTGAAAAACTAACTTCTAAATGGTAACTCCTACAACTCTGTAATTGATTTTAGAAGATGCAGAGTCTCTCTAACTTGTTATATTTAGTAAAATAAATTTAAAGTATAATCATGTATAATTTAATATAAAATGTATACACCTTTTGAGTTATAATATGTTTTTTGTTGTGTTTGATTAGTTTGAGTTATATATTTAGGTAAATATTTAATAAAATAAATGTAATAGGTATAGGTTTATTTGCACTGCAAAGGTTTTATACCCTTTACACTACAAATGGTGTATCCCTTTCTACTTCAAAGGGCATATGCCCTTTCCTTCAACAAATTCAAAAATTTCCTTTCCCCTCTAAAACATGGCATTTCAAATGGAGTACATGCTTTGCAAAGGGCATATGCCCTTTTATCAAAAGGTTAATGTGCTTTAGGCTCAAGACCAACCCAGATCATATTTGTAATGGTTTTTATTTTTAAGGTCATATGCCCTTTACAAAAAATATTTTGTGTTTTTCATTTTGTCTACTTTTTTCCCCAAATTTTTGCATCCACCCATGATTACTTACCTTTTCTAGTTAAAATTTGATTATGACTATATTATTGGAAGTGGAACTTAGCTAGAAGTAGGCATGTGATTCATCTAGAATAGGAATTGTATATCTATTAATATAGGGTTGGTTCCATCAATTTTTTTGATATTGTCAATTGATATTGATATATATATTTTGGTACTGAATTATAAGAAAATTAGGGACTGTGATTGTATGGTCACATTCACCTTTATCTCTATACTTTATATGTGTGATCATGAACCCTGATGATGCGTGTAAATCCAAAAAATAGTCTCATTTTCCTTGGAACCTTAGGTGTGTTGTGAGGGATAAAAAATTACCAAAAAAAGAAAGTATAATAAGTTTACTTGACCCTAATCACTCCCATTTGATGATTAATGATTTCTTACATATCTAATACGCTGATGGAAATCAAGACACACATAGTTCTCCAATCTAGTGTGATTGTGCAATTGTGCTCCTTTGATATATCTATGTATAAAATGATTTATTTTTTTATACTTGACAATGTTTACTTTGACTTGGATTTAATGTAATTCATATTTGAATTGTAACTACTCATAGTGATATATTCACAATTTGGGAAGAATATGGTAGTTATGCTTAATGTGTAATAGTGTATAGATGTGTATTAGATTAAAAAAAAGTCCCTTTTGAATTAGACCATGATATGTTTTTTGGCAATTTATCATGCTACCAACACACTAAGAAAATGTGCCAACCCTAATAAAATATTTTATTTTGAAAAATAATCATTGTTGAGAGAAGATTAGTTCCAACCAAATCCAATCAATACCAACCAAATTTGGTATAACTAACCTAGGTATAGGTAAACAGAGCTAAATGTATAGAAATGTCTATGTAGGATATTTAGTAGGATTAAAATATATGGTGAGAGTCCTATATGTGTGTAACAACATACTGAAAGGTTCAACTCATAAGATAACATGCAAGTGTGAAATAATGGTGGATTAAGACTGTTTCTATGCCTAATTCATGCATGGTAAATGTGTTTCAAGCTTGTCATTATCAAGTAGCAAGTACCAGATTTTAGTATCTATGAATTCCCCCTTCTATCCTAGTAATATAATTGTTAGAATAAAAGGATAAAATGTACTTGAGTGTGTAAGAGACACATTTCTTTGGTATAAATGTCTAATTGTATAGGTCAGTGAATAGAAAAACTTAAAATCAAGGGTATTCACTCTCCATAAATTAAAAATTTTAATCTCAATTTTTTGAAATTTTAAAGAGCAAAGGTAAGATTACACCTGTGTATTAGTGAAATCATTATTTCCATTACAATTTTTTGGAGATGATGCTTCCTTTTTGAAGCATTAGATAAACATGTGCTTCATTATTGAATCACATGGAGAGTTAGGGTCCTTGTGCCCTAAATTTGTGTATGTGGGATTTGGGTTAGGAAAATAACATGTCTTGATCCTCATGAACGTGGGGAAAAGTACATAATTTAGTAACCCAAATAACTTTGTAATTAAATAGGGAACCATCAAGATAGATTCACTCATATATACTGAGTCAACAACTACATATGGCTTATAGATTCAATTTTGTAGTTTTGATCAAGTTTGCTAAATGTAAACAAAAATCATGATTGAAAGAGAATAAAAAATGTTCATGTCCCCATCATAAATGATTTTTTATTGTATAATTTATCTCAACTTTTCTCAATGTATAATTAAAATCATGGTCAAAAGATAATTAACAATGTTCACACCCCCATCATGACCTCAAATATGATAAGCATGAATTGGAGTGACAACCATTTTACATTCAAATGTAAACTATATTATTGAATATGTGCATGAATTAGTATCATGCATAATTAATTTAAAATTATGTATATGTGCATGAACTAGTATCATGCCCCCTAAATCTATACCAACATATATATAATATTATACATTTATATATTGAATATGAAAACATGTATCTCAAATGTAATTGTATGTGCAAACTTGTAATTATTATTCCTAGAAATAGTGTCCATATGCACCCATGTATGTATGAATGTGTCCTCAAGTCTCTATAAACTGAGTGCATATGCTTTGTATATGATCCCAAGTTTGTATCGATGTGCTAATATCTATCATGTAATTAAACCATTATGAATTTCTAAAATGTGTACTATGATCTAATTATTTAGTCATGGAGCCTTATGTCTCTATGACAAACCCATTGTAATTCCCCATTTTTTTGGATAAGTGATGTGTTATGTAAGTGACTCATCTCAAAATAAGAGTTAATTATATGATGTCATGTATAAATATAACATCATGTAATATCATGTGAACATGTTGATAATATTTCATCATAGTAATGTATATGTCTATCAAGGCACGTACTTAACATATATAATGTAGGTTAGATTAATGAAGCATGCAATATAAGTATATTTGAATAAGAATATATAGTGAAATTGCATAACATAGATCATGGTACCACTCAACATCAACAAGCTCAAAAAATGCTAGTGTTTGTGTCACATAAGGCAAAGGGTTGTGTACAAGGGACATAAAGATGTCACAACAAATAAGAATAATGGACACTCTCAAGGGAGACTTAAATATGTCATAAATAAGGTTTATAAAATATGTCATAAAAAAAATGCCAAGGGCCACACTTAAAGGACCTAAATATGTTTCAAATAAGACAAAATGACCACACAATAGACAATCACAAAGTAACCTATCATGTAGGAGAGTAAAAACATCAATCGAGCATAGAACAAGGAAATAGTCTACACCATCCATAAGTATCAATGCCATAACAAGGTATAGTAAAATATTGTTCTACCCTAATTTGGATTAATGGGTAAGATTAATCTAATCAAGATATAACTTTGAAATGTAATTTAAATATTAGGATATCAAATTCAAGCATATATATGAATGTAAAATACTAAGATCAATTCTTCATATTTGAAAAGTGGAATATGCTAAAGATATAAAGTATTAAGGAGATAAAGATGATTATATTTTCTATTTGATTGTATAATTATGACTCTATTATGGAAGTGAAAATCAAGATAAATCAGGAATGTCATTTATTTGGTTCTGAAACTAATTCATTGTATACACTTGGTCTATTATATAATATCAAGTTAGTATCATCAATGGATACTAACCTAATGGTTTGTATTGGAATACATATAATTAGGGATCACTAACTTTACTATCACTTTTATTCATCTCTACTTGTTTTATGTTTTTCATCCTAAACCTTGATGATGCATGTATCTCTATAAAATAGTTTTCTTTGCCTTGAAACCCTATGTGCTTATAAGGGATAAAAACCTAAAAAATGGGGGAATTTGTAATGGGATGAGATGACCCCAATAACCCCCATCTAATTATTTACTAATGGCCATATATCCAATACCCTAAGGAGGTAAATAAAGCCACACATAGGTATCCCACCTAGTGTGATTATGAAATTGTGTTCTTTTGATACATATATATAATGATTGGATTTTATACTTGAAAATGATTATTTTGACTTGGATTTAGAGTGATTTATAATTAGCTTATGATTGATCTTAGAAATAGGCTTTGAATTTGGTAAGAATAAGGTTTATTTTATCAGTGTGTACTAATGTATAGATATATATTAGATAAGTGCCTAGTCCACTTTAAATGTGACCATAATTTATTTATAGATGGATCCAATTTAATAATTAATCACACCACTAACATGATAGGTTTATGGAATAACCCTAAGGTTTGGTTTGATTTAGAAAATAATCATTTTTATTAAGGGGTCAGTATTAATAAAATTAGGTCGGTATCAATTAGAGATATTGATTGTAATAGAAGGAACTACCCTGTGTATAGGTAGACTAAATTGAGAGTCTATAAATGTTTGTACAAGATATTTAACAAGTTTAAAGTAGACATTGAGATTATTATGGGTGTATAATAATAGAATAGAAGGGTTGAATCATAAGATAGCATGAAAGTGTGAGAGGATGGTGGATCAAGACCTTGTTTGAGTGCTTAAGTCATGTGTGGTAAATGTATGTCAAGCTTATCATTATCAAGTATTGAAGACTAAATTTTATTATCTATAAGTTCACCATTTTATTCTAGTAATGGAAATGTTAGAGTATAAGGATAATATATACCTGATTGTGTACAACACACTTTGTCTTTAAGATATGGCTCACATATATAGATTTTATCCATTCATACCTATAATTAAATTGAAGTAGTCAATGTCCATATGTGAAATCTAAAATTGAAAATTGAAAAAGCTTTAAGAGTAAGGAGTGCACATGTACATGATCAAACCATGTTTACCTCATAACTTGCTATAGATTACGATTCTTTGGTGAATCATTGGAGAACTATGGTTTCTTATTAAATCACATGGATAGTTAGGATGATCATTCCCCAAACTTGTGTAAATATGCAGGAAATAGAGATCACCATTAGGATAGGTTCATAAAAAGAAATAACTATACAAGTAAATGAGAGAACCATCAAGCTATCTTACCTCAAATAAAATGAATTAACCATTTCATTTGGATTGTAGATTCAATTTTAATGTTTTGCTCTAGTTTGATCAATTTTCTCCATGTAAACAAAAATGAAGGATCAAAAAGGAATGAACAATGTTCATCTTCCCATCATGAACTTAGGTTTGATTGTTCAATTTTGCTCAATGTAGAATATAATGCATGATCAAAATAAAATGATCAATGTTCCATGCCCTCATTATGATCGTATATCTAATAAATATAAAGTGGAATGAGAACCATTTTCCATTGAATAGTAACTCTATTTTTGTGTATGTGCACCAACTAATATCATGCCCCTTGAATATGTATCAATTGATATATAATGGTTTATGTCTATATGTTAAATTTTATAACTTGTATCTCAAATTTATGTGTATATGGAGACCTATAATCCTACTATTGTTATTTATTATGCATATTCCCATGAATATGTGCCTAAGCATGTATGATTTATGCATAAATATTTGTAAAGTGTGTGCATATGCATGACATATGGCCCTATAATCTATGTCAATGTGCCAATATATTTCATTTATATGAACCAATATGATATCTGAACCATCTAAATCTATAAAATCTATAGCTTGATCTGATTTTATACCCATGGAGGCTTATGTATATATGATAAGACCACTATAATGACTCATTTTTTACCTGAGGGATGTATCATGTAATACACTCACCTCAAAATAAGATATATCTATATCATTTCATGCATAATTATAGCATCATGTAATATAATTTAATCACATGGATAATATGTCATCATAAGAATGTATATATAATTCAAGGCATGTATGTAACATATGGAATGCAAGGCATGTAAGTGTCATGTCTTAATAGATATATAAATGAAGCATTTAGTATAATTTTAACTAAATAATACTATGCATTAATAGTGCATGATATATCTTTTCTCATCCTTCAATGTCAACAAGTTCAACAAGCATAAGTGTTAGTGTCACACATAAGGCCAAGGGACATAAAATGTCACAAAAAAAAATTCAAGGGGCCAAATGAAAGAGGACATAAAAATGTCAAAAACAAGGTACATAAAATATGTTGCATGAAACAAAGCCAAGATACACACACCATAGTTAAACACAAAGTAACATATCATGTAAAATAGTAACATCATCAATGGAACATAGAACAAGGAATTAGTTTACACCATCCATATATATCAATGTCACATCATAGTATATTGGCATATCATATATCATTATGTAAAAAATTAGTATATATCAAGGAATTTATAATCAATATAGGTTCTTAGACATGTTACAAGTGTCATATAAATATATAAATCTTAATAGTGAAACATGTGGAACAAGGTTCCCTAGTATTGGCATGGCCATTAGATCAAGGGAAACTAACATCTATATGTCCACGTGTAATATTCATGTCATGTATATCACTCAAATATAATGAAATACATATGTGTATTTAAATAATATTCTATCTACAAACATGAGATAAATAACTTGTGTAAACAACATAAACTAGCAATCATGTCATGCTTAAATCTTGATTTTGGATTTCTTTGAATATTTGAAATTCTTTATACTTTCTAATTATTTGATTTTTATGTATTTTTTAAATATTTAAAATTAAATATTAATTCCAATTGGTAATGTTTTATAAAATATAAGTGTTAAGGATACAAATAATCCATAGCATGTGTCTAGGCATAATGTGCACTATTTTTGATAAGATGTGTATGTGTAGGAAGTGAGAGCAATAAATATGCCCCCATTGTAATCATGGATCAAAGATATGTTATATGTGGATAATTATGTGGAGTATTAATTTACATCCTCATTTAATAATATGTAACTCTATTGTTATTCATGTGTGTGCCATGCCAAGCATAATATATTTATCATTAGATAATCCTACTTTAGACAACGTATTTCCTGTGATAGTTATCAAATTATGTGTATATTATGGGTTTTTTAATCATAAATTTGGGTTAATAAAAAAATGGTGTGGGTAAAATATACTAAATATGGATAATATATATAGTTGATAATGACTTAGGTTATCGAAAGTGACCTTGTGGGAAAAGAAAATATGTTTTTGTCTAAACGGTACATGAAGGGGCTACCATAAAAGATATAACAATATAGGATCACTATTTTTGGATTGTTTGGATTGAGATAAAAATGAAAATGTGTAATTTCCCCTTTTATAGATTAAAAAAATTAATATTATTATTTAAGTTGGGCCCAGTCATTTATAATCTTTTGGGTAACTTAATGATATTATTACTATTAAAATAAAAAATATTTTAAATACTTAAATTTAAATTAATAATATGATTAAATGTCTAAAAAGTAATTTTAAAAATTTATGTTTTATTATTAAAATAAAGTAACTTAGATTTTGGGTGGGGAAAGGAATAAAAGAAGATGGAGGGGTTCATTTGGAGCATTTATCATTAATCTATTATTTGATATTTTCAAAGTTTGAATAGTTTTCTTATGTTTTCAGCCATAGAGGATGAAAACCCTCTTTTGTAATCAGATATTGATGATGAAACCATTTAATGTTCAGTGGATGAGTTCATTTAGAGGTCATATTTAAGTGAGAATTGGTGTATTTTAGGTCTAGGGAATCTTTTCAAGTGTGGCACAATAGTTGGTCAACTTGTGGAGGTGGTCTATAGTTGTAATCATCCCTTGTAAGGGTATCGATCTAATTGGTATACATATCATAGGGAAGAAACCCCCTTTGAGGGTTTAAAATTATAGTTTTCAGTGCAATTTAATGTGATAGTTTTATTTGATCATACACTCCTTTAGCTGGTATTTTAATAATATTTTCAAGCTATATATTTGGCATAAAAATATACAATTTGAGATATTTTGTATGGTCATACTTCACTTAATTTTTTTAAGGGTTTGTGTAAGTTAAATATTATATTTTTATCCATGATGAGTGTTTATAGAATTGTAAATTTTTATGTGGTTAGGGTTTTATAAAAAATCAAATTTTGTATTTTATTTTTAAGGGTTTATCACAAATTCTAGAATTATATAAATATACTCCAAAAGGGACGTTACGATGGTATCAGATCCATCTTTTGTCTAGCTATGGGATTCAAGTTGTCTACCATGGATTAAAAACCTAAGTTCTTACCAAAGTAATAATACATATATCTTATCCAAGAGATGTGGATGTGAATACAAAAAGAGAATCAAAAGGCTAAGGATCATCTTTAATAAATCAATAAAAGATCAAGTTAGAAAGTATAGATGAAAATCTAAGGTATTAAGAATCAACTTATGAAGAAATTTTATACTAGATATAAGGCCCTATATTCATTAATAATAATGCAAAAGAATGATATTATTCAAGAGGCATGGTTGGAATGGCTTTGTGATAGAGATGAGGTCAAAATTTTTACTTTTAATGAATATGATAAGAAGGTTGACATATACATGTTTAATACCTTTAAATAATTCTTGGAGGTAAATATATAAAATAGAAATAAAATTTTGAATAAGAAGTATGTAAATCCAAAACATCAAAAGGAACCCAATAAATAAAAATTAGAAACTATAATAATTTGTTATGATTCGCTATAAATTTTTAGAATTATCCAATCTGCCCTAAAAGGGACATTACATTGGTATAGAAAGAGAAATTATATCTAAAATAATTTAGTGAGAAATCCAAAAAGGAATCCATTGTGCAAGTGTCAAGTGAGAGTTATTCAATATTAAAAAAAACCCTAAAAATTCCTATAAATATTGCAAGCATTTCAAGGATGAGTATGTCAAGACAAACTACTCAAAGGCTCCTATTGATAAATCAAAAATAAATAAAAACATGTTTAATATTTGTTATCAACATGGTAAGAAATCCTATAATTTTAATTTACACTATGGGAATGCTAACACATATCTATTTTAGTTCTGCCATAATTCTAATTAGGGTGAAAGAATAAAGATAGAACCTTTGGCTCAAAATCCATTTTACATAATGATATGGAATCTAGATGACTTTTTTAGGTACATGTTTGTGGATTCTAAATTTAGGTTTGTTGATCTCAAATTTGGAGTCCTTATATGGTGTATATTAGCTTCTAAATTACTTATAGTTTTGTATCTTTTAATAAAATTTTAGTTTGGTGGTTGTTACACCATTATCATGTTGCTGATTTTTTAAAAACCATCATGTTTAGAACTATTGTTATCAGTCATGAATAGTTGTTGTTTTGTGTATTTTTAGATATTTTCCTTTCATGGTGATGTTAGTATAATATTCTTACCATTAGGGACAATCAACCCAACCATATTAATGCTAATTAGGGATAGATTCAATGAGGTTTGTGGTTATTATGACTTTTTTCAAACCTACATGCAAGTTGTTTTTTGCCATGAATTGGAGGGACCAACCCCTAATAACATTATGGGACCCATTAGATCTCAAGGGTATAGTCATGAATCAAGTGTTTGGGATTAAAAACTCTATAAATATATTTGAGATCTAGGTATTGATAGGAAGGTTCAATATGGAGGGATTGTATTTGAAAAATTATTGCTTGAGGTCAAGCAATTTTGGGAAGGGCATATTGTAATGTCCCTTTTTCTAGATTAAAATAATTAATAATATTAATTAAGTTAGGCCTGGTCCTTTCTAATCTTTTCATAAATTTAATATTATTATTATTATTAAAATAAAAATTATTTTTAAATACTTAAAGTTAAATTAATAGTATGACTAAGTGGCCAAAAAGTAATGTTAGAAACTTATGATTTATTATTAAAATAAAGTAAACTTGAGTTTGAGTGGGGAAAGGTATAAAATAATATGAAGAGATTCATTTGGAGCATCTATCGATCATCTATTATTTGATATTTCAAAATTTTGAGTAGCTTGTTTATGCTTTCAACCCTAGAGGATGAAAAACCTCTTTTGTATTAGGATATTAAAGATGAAACCCTTCAATATTTATTATATGATTTCATTCAAAGGTCATATTTGAGTGGGAATTAGCATCTTTCCAAGTGTACATAGTAGTTGGGTAGCTTATGGAGGTGGTACACAATAGTAATCAGCCCTTAGAATGATAGTGATCTAGTTGGGAGCCATATTCTATAGTATCAACCCAATTTGAGGGTTTGAAATTGTATTTTTTGGGGTAATTTGAGGGTGATTTTGTTGTTTGATCATACACTCATTTAGCTAGTAATTTTATAATATTTTCTAGTTACATATTTGGTTCAAAATTATAGAATTTGAGATATTTTGTATGGTTGTAATTCACTTAATTTTTTCAAGGGTTTGTGGAAATTAAATATTGAATTTTAATTTATAACAATTGTTTCCATAATTTTAATCTTTTTGTGGTTAGGGTTCAATAAAAAATCAAAATTTACATTTTATTTTTAACGGTTTATCTCAAATTCTAGAAATGTATAAATCTACCCAAAAGGGACATTACAAAAGGCAAGAGTCAAATTAAAAATAAAACAAGGGTTGGAATAATGGTCTATGCGAGGGTGTATGTATAATGTAAAAGGATAATTTATGATAACCCAACAGATAATCAAGCAACATTATGTACAATAATATGTGTCATTATTGACTAATAAAATTCATGTGTAGTCATGTATCTAGTGGCAATAATTTCTTGATGAATATTTCATATATATTTAACTCCTCTTTATGTATATTAGGGTCTAAATTTGGATATGTAATCTCAGTATGTGTTGTATGTTATTCTATGTTATTAGCATGTGTGATTGGCTCATAGATATATTACTTATTCTTGGGGATCATGATATGTTCTAAAACCTATTATTTACCAGTTTTTTAGCTTAGTTCTCCTGAAGATGTAGAAATATTAATCCTTTTTTGTAAATAAGATCTTGTATTTTGTGTCTCAATTTATAAATTTTGTTTGGTGAATGCCCCATAATCTAATGATAATCATAATATGCATTGAAATAATAATTATTTATCATAGATTCGTTTGGATTAAGCTTTTATGGAGACATAAGTGTGAAAATATTCCATTCAATTATTTTTTTTTAGTATCACATTAGGAGGGGATGGTAATCATGAAAACTACCTCTTTGGTGGAACTAACATCTTGATTTGATGATTATATTATGATATAGCTTGGATAATACCCTTCATTTCTTTTGTGTGTGCTCCATAGGTAGCGATGAAATATGGTACTTGAAAGGATCCTCATCTACCTAATATGTAAATAGATATATTCCATATGTAAATTAAACACATATATGTAATGTATATGGTTTTGAACTAATAGTATGTGTCCAAGGTTGACCTAATAATAAGTTCTAATGCGTATCAAGAAGCATGATTTGAAATAAAGAGTACACCTTTTTTGGTCTTAGTATCACTTTCATTGAAATTTTGTCAAATGGTGGCCATAGCCCTTGATTTGATTCAATAATTATGTGATATGCTATATTTAGCTATCACATATCTATCCCTAATAAATGCAAGAATGATATGTTTCAAATGTTTCCATTTTATTTAGTATTAATAATAACTTGTTTCATGAGCTTGTGTGATATCAAAACTTGAAAAAATAATACATCATATTGGCCCACTATATACTTTACACCTACATTATTTTTTAATTCTCTTTTGATGGAAATATTTTGAATATACTAATGTTTTAAAGTATTTGACATATGTGTATCAACAAAGTCAATATAAGTTTCTTATGTTTATTTTATGAAAAAATTATGTCTTTGACTTAGTTTTTTCTAAACCTACTATTTATGCAAGATGTTGTTGTATTTTGTGAGTAGATGCTTGGATAAGGTGAATAATTCCTTCTAAATGTTTCTCTAATCCTTGTCCTACACATCCCAAGTTTTGTATATGTCTCAATCCAAAACCATTTTAGGTCTAATTGCATTGACAAGTAATTTTGTTACCAAGTGTTTACATATTTAACATTAAATATTAAATATATTTAAGAATATATTTTATATATCCTTAAATATCATGTTATATGTAGTGTTATTCATGTCCTAGTTATCATTGAGGTATGCCTACCTTTTGTGATATTGGTAACATTGACCTCTATGGAGGGAAAATAGTTAATACCACCTTGAGGATAGGTGGAAAAGATAATGTAAGAATCCATATGATAATTGTTGGAGGTTTGATGGTATTTAGGAATATAAAACATACAAAACCCTAGAATAAAAATGAGAAAAAATAAAAGGATAACCCCTAGAATCAAAGAGATAATAAATGAGTAAGAAACAAATCTAGAATATAAAACTTTAAAGGGATGAAAACCTAAGGGAAAATATCTAGATTTGCATTGTTTGATGTGTATGGGTTCATCAATATGTTTTATGCTAATTTGGATTCATGGGTAAGTTTAATATAATTAATATAGATCTTTTTAATGTAATTTAAACATTAAGCTATGGAATTGAAGCATACATCAAAATGTAAAAGATTCAGATCTTTTCTTCTAATTTGACAAGTGGTATATATTAAATATATAAATCACTAAGGAGATAAATATACTTAGCTTTTATGGTTGATCATCTAATTTTTATTGTATTTTATAAGTGAAAATCATGATAGATCATTCATGTTTTTCATTTGGTTTAGGATCTAATTCATTGTTTGTATAGGGTCAGTTCTGTAGGATTTGGTTAATATTATTGGTCAATGCTAACCTATTGGTTAGTACTAAATTTCATGAAAATATGCCACAATGATTATGATCACCTTCACTCATATTTACTTAATTTTTTTTACAATCCCAAACCCTACAAAGAGCATAACTCTAGATATTAGTCTCCTTTGCCTTGAAACCCTAGATGTGCTTGTAATGGATAGAGACATAAAAGAATGGGGAAAAGTGTAATGGGTTAAGCTAACACTAATCACCTGCATCTAATAATTGACACTTTCTACGTATCTAATACTCTAAGGATTGAAATAAATCCATACATAGTTCTCCTACCTAGTGTGCTTGTGAAATTGTGTTCCTTTGTTATAAGTATACATTTAATGATTAATTTTGATACTTCAAAAAATTTATTTTGACTTGAATTTTAAGTGATTCATACTTGAATTATGACTACTCCCAATAATAGGTTTGTAATTTTGGAATAATATGGAATATTTTCTTATTGTGTAATAGTGTATAGATGTATATTAAATAAGTGCCTAGTCCCTTTTGAATGAGACCTTGATTTATTTATATATGGGTCCAATTGAATAATTCATTATGCCACTTACATGTAATGCTAATGGTATAACCCTAAGGATGGATTTGATTTTATTAAATATCCATTTCGGGAATGGGCCAACACTGACCAGATCAAGTCATTATCAACTATAAATACTAATTATTTCCATCAAAACTAGTTTGTGTACAAGCAGACTAAATTGAGAGTCTTTATAGTTTTGTGAGAGATATTTAGTAGGTTTGAAATAGATAATAAGATTATTGTAGATGTATAATAGTATAATAGAAAGGTTGATTTAGAATATAGCATGTAAGTTGAGAGGATGGTAGATTAGGACCTTGTTTGAGTGCTCAAAGCATGCATAGTAAATGTATAAAAATGGAATAAAAAGGTTGACTCATAATATACCATGCAAATGTCAGAGGATGGTGAATTAATACATTATGTTAGTGCTCGAGTAAAGAATCATAAAAATGTATTGAATGTGTCATTGTCAAGTAATGAAGACCATATATCAGTATCTACACATATCCATGTAGCATTGTGTAAGATATGAATAACTAAAAAGGCATGTGTAAGAAATATAGGTGGATCAAAATGGTAAAAAGGTCTTAGAAATATATAACTTATAATAGTGAAACTTGTGGAATAAGATACGCAAAGTATTAGCATGGCCACTGGGTAAAGTAAATACAAATATATGTATGTCCATGTGTACGCTATATGTCTTACATCACACTCATATTTTGTGAAATGCATGGGTATGTGAAAATAATATTCCATATACCAAAAATTTGATAAATAAAATTTTTAAATAGTGTAATCTATTAATCAAGTCATGCTCAGAACCTGGATTTGGTTGTTTTGAATATTTTGAATGTTTTTGGTTTTTTTTTTAATATTTGATTTTTTATATTTTTGAAATGTTTGAAATTTGTGCTCATAAATATATAATAAGGTCATACTCATTGAGAATTAAGATAACATATCTTGGTTTGTCCTTGAAATTATGTAATCATATTATATTTTCTTCCACTATCTTTGATTGTTCAAACTTTTTCCATGTCATTATCTTGGCATACCTTGCCTTTTGGTGAGTATCATTTCCATTATTTTCGATCATGATTGTATTTTCTTCATGTGAGAATGAGATATATTGATTTTTTTAATTCATTTTATCTTTCATTAGGTATATACATTATAATCCTAATGTGAGTGTCAAATAATCAATAGAAGGTGTTACCCATATATATGTACAATGACTTTTGTCCTTTAAGTAATTTATAGGGTAATATTTCCAAGTATTGTACCATAATGTGGATTGTTAAAGTTATTACTATTGATCCCCAAGTGTTGTAAAAATGTGACAATATATACATTTTGGATTTGATCTTCATCAATATGAATTTCTCGTTGATAAGCACCTTCTATAGATGTTGTGATGGTCAAATATTCCCATCAAGGTTACTTTTTCTTGTTGTAGTTTCATATGGTGTCTTTTTAAAGCTTGTTGCAAGTGGTTCTTGTTGACATTATATTACCTTTATTATTCCTTAATTATTGTATTTTTGAATTTGATTTTGTAATGCATCACAATGATATATATTATGTCATGTGATTTTATTATAACCATAATTTTATTTTCCTTCCTGATGTGAAGGATGTCTTATGGCTTGATGTTAAGTAGATGCTAATGTGATGAGATAATGGTCAATGAATATTTGAAATATTTTTATTGGTTTATCTTTAAGACTTGTTACTTGTAATGGTGTTGTAATTTCAATATCTACCATCTCCACATTATTTGCTAAAATGTATGATTGCTTCTTTATCAAAGTCATGTTTTATTTTAATGTTGCTTGTGTCTGATGTGAGATAATATTGAAAATATTTTTCACATTTAGGATGTACTCATGCTCTATCATTATTTCCTTTCCTTTTCCCTCATTATATTATGCCTAAATGGGAATTTTTATTGTCCCTTTTATCGTATATGAATCATCTTGATATTATTTGACTCTAAAGAGTGTGAATAAAGTGTGAGATAAAAAATATTCTAAAGGATTGAAGATTGACTTGCATAGTTGATCATCTATAATATTTACCATGTTGGTAGTTTCATCATCATTATCATAATAATTTGTGATTATTTAATCTTGATATTATTAATTCATTAGTAAAGGATGCTGAATAATAGGTTGTGGTTGTTCCATATTAATTTGTGGTTCATAATGTATAGTTAATTTTATTTTATAATTATTTCCTTATCATTTTTTATACTTGATTCATCAACATAATATCTATGTATCTAATTTATTTGAGTGGGTTTTAATGGAGAAACAATAGTATTATATTCTAGCTATGATTGTGATTGGTCCTCACTAGTATATTGTGTCAATTTTCAATATCTAAAAGGGTCATTATTTGTTGATTCTAAATAAAAATATATTTCATGCATATATTTGATACAGTTGTGCAATGTCTATGGTACTACTTATATAATAATTATCAATTATTACCTAAAAATAAAGTTCTAATGTAACATGTTAGGCATAACATGGAAAGTAGTAGGTATAATTCACATCCAATTATATGGTTCTAATTATTTGATGTAGGGTGTTATCAAATACTTTTATGCTTTGATATTATTTTTTAATGATAGCCATTTTTATCCCCAATAATTGTAATAAGTTAGTATTCCAAAGTTTTAATCCAAAACCATTATCTACTGACACATGTTTGAAAATTTTCTTTGTACTTGAACTTGAATGAATAATGGTAGATTTTGATCCATCATGTGTTAGGTAGATAAGTCTCTTTGTCAAAAGTGATGATTTTTTTATTACCCTTTAATGTCTTTATAATGGAGGTAAGTGGTGTAGGTTGTATATCATTGGGTAGATTTATTTCTTTTAGTTCCTTGTATAAGATATCTTTATAAATGATTGATCTCTTTAGTAACTAAGGATAGAAATATTGGCATGAATATTGTTTAGTTGATCATAGATATCATATCCTTTAGGTTAATTAACTTTATTTATGGGAGGTGCATGGGGTTGAGGAGGAATATGTTGGCTACCTTTGTTCTACAATGTATGATGAGTCACCCCACCTCATCTATTATTAAAAACATGGACCATGAAATCAAAGTTAAGTCATGGATGAATAGTGGGAGTGGGATGGTAGATTATACAACCTTGAAGTATTAGGGGAGGAGAAACAAAAGGAATCATGCATTCCCTTTCACATCTTGTGATAAAGAAAGGCATCTCAAATTGGATGCTACAATAATAAGATTGGATAAATGCTTGGTATTGTTCATTATTAATTTTAGAATGGTGTTCTTAGATTTGATCTTTTTGACCCATTTGCTTACATAATTGATCCAAATAAGATATAATATCCATGTATAAAAATATGAATAAATTACCTTCATTAACTAAGGTAACCAATAATGTTCATTCAAATGTCCTTGATTAATGTGTATTATTAGTGAATAATTAGGAATTAGGTCTAGAGATGAAAGTGAAAATATATTTTCATGTATGAAAATTATAAATTAGATATACAAAAATAGGACAAAAAATCTAAAAAAGCGTGTAAAGAAATCATAAATGAGGTTTGAAACCTTAGGACAAAAACATTAGAAGGATGGTTTGATCAATGTATATGGGTTCACCAATATTTTTTATCTTGACTTGGATTAAGACAACCAAGACTAACCCCAATAGGATAAAAAGTAGTAGAATAATTTAGATTAATAGACATAACATTTAAGCACACATCTGAATATAAAGTACTAAAATTGATTGCAATGATTCAAAAAGTGCCATACAATAAATATAGTAATTAAAACAAAGAGATTATTACTTAGATTTTTTGGTTGATTATCTGACTATGATTTATCCTAGAAGTGTAAATTAGTTGAAATTAGTAATATGATTATTTTGGACTAGGAAATGTACTTTTATCTATGTAGGGTTGGTTATGTCAATCTAGGTAAGTATTGTTGGTTGATATTGGCATGTGTTGTTCAGTATTGACAAGTGTGAAAGTGATGGATTCTGACTATATTATTACCTTTATCTATATATGTATGCTTGGTAGTGTGATATTGAACCTTGATGATGCATACAACTCTACAAATTATTCTCCTTTGCCTTGGAACCCTAGGTGTGATTATGAGGGATAGAAACCTCTAAAAACATGGAAAGTGTAATGGATGAGTTGACCCAAATCACCCTTATTTGATGATTGACCAATGTTTATGTATCCTAAACTCCAAGGATGAAAATCAAACCACACGTATGTCTCCCACCTATAGTGATTATGCAATTTTACTCATTTTCTATTTGTATACAACTAATTATTCCACTTTAATACTTGGCAATGTTTGATTTGACTTAGATTTGGTGTGCTTTAAACTTGGATTATGAATTATTATAGTGATATATTGATAATTTTGAAATAATAAATTGAATATCTCAATGTATTATATTATATAGATGTGTATCAGATAAGTATCAAATCCCTTTTAAATATGACCATGGTTTATTTATATATGAGTCTAACTAGTTAATTTATCACACCATTGACATGATATGCAAACAGGTTGACCCTAAAGAAATGTTTGATTTTTAATAATGTTCATTGTTGGAATAATGTCGTTAAGAACCAAATCATGTTAATATTGACTCTCAATACTATTTAAATCAACAGAACAGACCTATGTGCAAGTAGACTAAATTAGAAGTATAGAAATGTCTATGTAAGATATTTAATAGGTTTGAAATAGACTATGGCATTCTTTTAGGTGTGTAATAACATAATTAAAGGGTCAAATCATTAGATAGAATGAAAATGTGAGAGAATGATAGATTAGGATGATATTTATGCCCTCAATTCATGCATGTTAAATGTGTATCAAGCTTAACATTGTCAAGTATTAATTACCATATTTAAAAATCTACACACAGAGATCTAAAAGACAATCAAATTCACTTACTTGTATTAAAACATAGAGTAGTCTACAAAGAAATAATCCTCAAATTTGAGACACATTTAAAATATAGACCTAAGATAGATGATACCATTTTGCCACACAAAGACATGTAGATCCTAATCTGAGTAACCTATAGTCCAATCTATCACCTATCTATAATCTCAATCTTTCAAACAATAGTTAACTATTAAGTATCTTAGCCTTTTTTTGTACTTTATATATATAGTAAGCTATGTTTCAAATCAATTTCAATCTTTGACATTCATATTTGTACAAATTTATATATCTTGTTGTCTGAATTCATTTACAATAGTTTTATAATTAAGGTTAATTAACCACATTAACCTTAATACAAGTAAAATAATGTGCGACCAATATGTCCTACTTTATAAATCATATATCGTTAAATGCATGTGCATATCAAAAAATATATGTAATCTAATAAACTTGTGATAAATAACAAAAATGAATATTTGAAACTGGGAAACATGTCATGATTAGGTCTTGCTTTTTTATTTTTTGAAGATTTTGTATTTTTTATATTTTTAAAATATTTGCTCAAATGATATACTAAAAATTTAACCAACCTAGGGGATGTTCATGTGGTAGTCTTGTATCAAACTTAAGGGTCACCTTTTAAAAGAAATGATTATCATGTGTAATTATATCTAAATTTGAAAAATAATATCGTGTTGTATTGTAACCATCATCATCATAATTACTCACAGGACCTTGTGCATGATGAGTAACTTGAGGAAATAAACTATCCTATGAAATTCACTTAATGTAGGAGACACATGTGCTTGCATTTTTTTTAGAACATCTTAAACTGTTAATAACTATAGCTAAGGATGTAGAGTAAATATCATTTATCATGAGTCCTAAATGAACTATAATGAGTGTTGAAGCATTATTCATCTATTAAATTTAACTACTTTCCCCTAAACTATCTATATATAATAAGGCTTAGTAGGTTGTATAACTAGTTGCATAGAATGATCCTGAATAGATGATTTAATTGACTATGTAGAATGATATTGAATAGATTAACAACTAACTTTGTAACATGATCTTGAATAAGTGTAACAACCAATTATGGTGGTAGTGGGGGTGGAGGAGGAAATGCCAATGGATGAATAGGGTAATCATATGAAATACTTGGAACTATGACTACCAAACTATCATGTATATAATTTAGACATTTATGCACTAAATATAGTATGACACTAAGCTTGTGTATCTGAGGGCATCCTAACAACATTTCATAAACCCTCATGTTTGGTAATGATAGGAATAAAGTAGCAACTATTGTAGGGCTTACCTTAATAGGTAGTACAATGTGTCCTGATGGGTTGTCTTTGTCCATTAAATCCTTTAAGGATCTTGGTTGTTTTCATCAAATCCTCATATTTGTAACTCAATGTATGTAGAAGTGTCATCATATAAGCATTTTAACTTGAAAAATTATCTACCATGACACTATAAATAGGATACAAATAAATGTAAAATTTTATAAATAATGAGTTGAAATAAGAGTCATCTTCCATGATCTCACTATAATAAAATGTAATTTTAGGTTGTTTTATTGATATGCCTGTAAATATACCAATAAGACTATGTTTTACCATATTTGTTATAAAAACATAGATAAATGGTATATGATTTAGGTGTAAAACTAGAGAATATCATAATGCTAAATATATACAATAATTAATAATTCTAATTTTGATAAGATGTTAGATATAGAAAATGACTATTTTTAGAAAATACTAAGAATAAATATACTTAGCTAGTATAAATATTTATGTTGATTATTCTAACTAAGAGTGAAAATTAGTGAAATATATGATTTTATAAGTTCAAGAACAAGAAAAAATCATAAATAGGAACTAAATAGCTCCATTGGGAGTGGACTATATAATAAGTGTGCTTGAGTCCATTGACTGTGAACTTGTCCCAATTGATTGTGATAGGTGGATGATAGAAAATGACAAAGAAAGCAAAATTATGGAAATGTCATACCAGAAACATGGTCAAAAAATATGTCTAGACACAACTTCTAGAGGAGGACTAGAATGTAGTGCACTTGATCCCATTAACCTTGGATTTGTCCTAGTTGACTATGCCAAAGATTTGGTTGATGCACCTTATACAATTTTGAATGGTAAGAAATTTAAGATATCACAACTAGTGTTTTACTACATATAAATCATTGTTTGTCTTTTCTTAGATTTAAAACCTTTTATGAACTTTGATGAATTTAAAACCCATAAGAAAATAGGGGATTGTAATGGTCTAAACTAAACTCAATCACCCCCTTGGTGATTGATTTCAAGTTACATATCCAATACTCCAAGGATGGAAATCAATCCCATGTAGTTATATCATTGAGAGTGGATTTTTAATTGTGCTCCTTTGAATATATAAATGTAATTAGAAGATGGATTAAATACTTTAAAATGAAATATCTTGACTTGATTTAGAATGCTCTTGACTTGGCTTATGGTTTCTCCTTGTGAATGATCTTAAATTTGGGAAGAGTAGGGAAGATTTGCTTAATGTGAAATAGTGTGTAAGCTTGATAAAACTTAATGTCAAATGGGGATAATGATTAAATTTTTGCATGTATTTATAGGTAAATATTTTCATAATTTCCATTATTCGACCATGTGAAATTTGTGGGAAGACCTAAAATATTGATTTAAAAATTATATACCAGCGATTATTTAGCATTGGATGTACGTAACCTAAGTGGATATGAGTGAAGTGTGCTCTAACTTGTATAGTGTAAACTTGTCTAGAAGGATCAGACATAAATTTCCTATATTGAATATATTCTGAAGATGATTTTTGACAACTTGAGATTTGACATTAGAATCATGTGTAGTAGTAATGCAAAAACAAAATTTTTAGCCTACATATAGACAAATGGCTTAGAGGAATCATGAATAAGATCTATGTATTTTTCTACAAGTTGTGTGGTTTAATAAGCATCAAGAATTAGAATTTTCAAGCACCTATGACAAAATTTATGTGTTTACCTCCCCACCCCCACACCCCCATTCTAATAATGAAATTACTAGAGTAAAGATGAAAGAATTGAATCTAAGTGTACACAACACACTTTATCTTTAAACAGATACTTCAATTTTGTAAGGCATTCATTTAATAAAACCATGAAATAGCTCATGAAGTAGTAATTTGTGCATTTTAAATTTTAAAAAAACTTAAATTTGAGAGGAGATCAGGAGAGAAGTACACTTGTATATTGGTGAAACCAAATTTTTATGTAATCTATAACTAATAATTGAGAATTATACCCATTTATTGAATCACTTGGATAATTTTAACCAATGGTGAATTGAGAGTGAACAATTCCTAATTTTAATAACTAATCAAGCTCTTGAATTGGAAATAATTACAACTCTCATGAATAGGGAGTAGTACCCTATGTACTAATCCAAAAAGGTGGAACCATGATGGGTTTGCAAGAAGTGATGCTAAGGTCGTTAAGTGTCACTAGACTCAAATATACATGCTTATACATCACATATCAAATTTCACCACTCTAGATATATCTATATTTTATTTTATATGATCAAAAGAGAATGAATAAATATTCATGCCCCCATCATGATAGCATTGCTCATAGAATTGTATTGAAATTTGATTTTGAACTTTGAAAATGTAGTATCATACCTTTCTAAAACTTTGGATTTTGAAATTTTGAACTTTAAAAATTTGAGTTTTTTTACTTTAAAATTTGAATAAGTATTATCATTAATGAGTATAATGCTCCCTGAATTTGTGCCATGTGATATAAAATGTTATGCACCTTATGCTCAATTGTAACTGAATTTGTAACTTTGGAAACTTTGATCTTGTAACTATTTTTGTTGGAGAATTAATATTAATTTATATCTTTCCTATAGGTTTTTATGCTTTTATTAGTTATTAATTATGTGTGTATTTATTGTATTTATAAATACACTTTATTCCTACCTTTACGAGGTGTCACTCACCTTCCTATTACACTTGTTCGATTTAGAGTTACTTGCATGTAACTGATCTCCCCCTACATAGAACACACATTCTCTCCACTTGTAAGAGGATTCAAGACACATGGCACACATGATAGATATTGCACTTGTAACTCATATTTTCTCTTAGATCTTTATAAAGAGTTCTTCTCTACTCTTCTTCAACACTTGTGACTCCACTCTCAACACACAACTCATTATTCTTGTTCTAATTATTTCTCTTGCATACTTGATGCTCTTTTGGTCTAATGTCATTATTCCCATAAGATTCTACATGCTATTGTATTTGGAGTGATTCTTGTTTAAATATTATTAATATATTATGGGGCATTTTCATTGTTCAACATTTTTTCCTACTTATCAAATCTTTTATCTCAGATTTATGGTTTGTTATACTTTACAAGGTAACATTTTTTTATTTAATGGATTATTTTCTATATTTTAAATGATAATATTTCATCTTTGTCATAAATCCTAATATGGTATTAGAGCTACGACATTTTTAAAATTAAATGTTGAGAAATTTGTAGATTTGGAGGTCAAAATTAATAATTTTGTGTCTTTTATCTTTCTATTTTTTTATCATTAAATAGTTTTTCTCACCTTTTGAATAATAATCAACTTTTAATATGCGCTCTAGTTATTCTTGAACACTAAATATTGGTAGTTTTTTTTGAAATTTTAAATGTTTTTTTTTAAACTTGTCACATTAAAAACCCATCTAAAATAGGAGCCATATCTTTTTATTATAAATTTTAAATTATAAATTTTGTTTATGTTTTTTTAATATAAAATTTAAGATCATTCTTTCAAAATTGCATAAAAACTCAGATCACAATTTGAGATAAATCATCAAAACTGTGATTCTAGTTTTCCAAAAGACATGATCAAGTTCCTTAATATTATATGGCATTTTAGATTTAATTTGATTTTGTTTTTTTGAAGTGTATTTATTTTGGTATGATTCAGACTCATAATAATCATTTACCTTTTCAAAAAAAACTAAAACAAAACTTTTTCAAAATAGAAATCATAAATATTGTTTTCCATATGGAATTCATTTTAAGAATAAGATTTTTTAATATATGTTTTTTTGGAAATATCATATAAACTAATCATTTTTGAAATAATTCAAAAATATCAAATGGCATTTTGATTTTTTCACCAAAAGTATTTTTTTATGAATCTTTTGTGATATTAATAAACCTTCCTTACCTTTTACTCACTCAAATTAAAGGTTTAATTTGCTAATAATATGCATTAGTATCTTTCCTTAGTTGAATGCCTTTTCAACATCTAGTGTTGATTATGTCAAATCTTGCCATCATAATTTAAAATCCAATATAAAGGCAACTTTCATACTACTTTAGTTTTAAAAAAATTGGTGTGAGATTACATTTACCAGATAATTCCATTTAAAGTAAAGTATTTTAAGATTTATCTTAATTTGCTTTTTCAAATCAAATTGGTATTTTTCAATGTGGATTCAAATTTAAGAATTAATTTATCTCAAAATCATCCTTTTAAATTTCTCTTATTAAGCATTTTTATTGTTTAATCTTAAATTTTGCTTATATGCCATTCAAATTAACCATTTTTTTAACATTTCAATATGCATTACATCAAATCAATTTTAAAAATGAAGAAATTCTTTCTCTCAAACATGAAATTAAATTTTAAAATGATATAATTTATAATTTCCATAATTTAATTATTGTACTTCAAAATACTTTTCAATACCAAATGAAAACCATGAAATCTTTTATTGATGCTTTAAATATTAAATTTTCATATTTTGCTAATGTTAATAGATTTAATGATGATGAATCTTATTATGATTCTAAATAGATTTAAACTTATGTGAACACTTCTACCAAACCCGGATTAAAAGTTATGAACTCTATGGGCTACATGGGTGGTGGGCTTTATAAGTGTGCAACTGGTATTTTTTATCCTCTTTTTCCTCTTCTAATACAAATTGTAAAGGTCTTAGTTTTGATGATTCTACTACTTTTAATACAAATTTGACATCTTATTTTACTCTACATCGAAGGACTTATAATACAACTTATTTTGATTATACTACTTCTAATGTCCATGCTTTGGTTAAAACTACTAAAACTTGTGCACATTATGGAAAACAACGGCTTTGTATATCTAAAAGTTATAAATTACACCCATGAAAATCTTGTAGTAAATCCATGCACGACACTTTGTATAAATGAAAAATGACTAAATGTCCTACCTTTTAAAGTAAAACTATTTAGATTCCTAAAACTCATGAATTTTATAGAGACTTTGATATGTCTTCATGTGATGATTCTTCACTTTCTTCTTGACATATATCTTTTTCAAGTGACACGTCTTCTTTGCCTCCATTTTTATTAACTTTTTTTTTTTTTGCATTGCTTTCTTTTTATTACATAGGATATGTGTTTTGATTATGTTGACTTATTTATTTTCATGTGGGATATCAAACTTTGTGATGGAAGTTGTCCTTTCTCTAATTGTCTTTTCTGTACATTTAATTTGATTACTTTATATATGTAAATTATATTTTGATGGCATATTGTTTACTTAACTTGAAAGATTAGTGTTAGCTTATTTTTTTGTAGGCTTTCATGAATCATTTCTCCTTCTTTTTGGTCTTTATTCAATTGTGGATTGATCATATTAGCTGAAGAATATTCTTGGAGATATTTAGTTATCATACTTTGTTCATTGTGACTTTTGGAAGCACCTTCTCTTCTTTCTTATCTAAAATTGTGTACTTCCTCTTTAAGGAATTTTATATTGGGGGGGTTGGCATAAATCCTAATAATTTTGCATATGCCCATGCACATACATTCAAGTGTGTGTAATTATGTACTTTATTTTTTTGAAAAGTGAGTGCATATTCCTAATGAGATAATGTTTAATTTCTAAATATATTTTAATATTTTGAAATTAATATACTCTGTTGTAGAATCTAATTTTTATATTGCTTTAAATCTTTGAAAACTAGTACTCTATATTTTTGAAAAATGTATTTCATCCCAAATCTAATTTTTATCTTCTAATGAAGGTTTGGATCTCTAAGATAAATACACTATGATTCTCCCCTTTTTAGATGAGAGGTGTAGCCTGCAAGTCATTCATCTCAAAAAAAGAGTTAATTATATCATGTCATAAAGATAGAATCATGTAGTATAGTGTAAACACTAGAGAGTATGTCATCAAATAATTAAAATTGGTATTTAATGTATGTAACATATTGAATGTGAGGCATGCAAGTTTCATATATATAAATCACATAGCTAAGTAACTATATTAAAAGTGCATGATGTTTATCATGTCACTACGAATCAGGGTGAGCAAGCACATACACATAGCACACAATAATGTCAGACAATCTCACATAATAAGGCTAAGGGCCACATATAGGGAACATGTTCAAATTTTTCACAAAATACCAAGGGCCACAAGAAATGCACATATTCAAATGTCACACATACCAAGTAATGATCTCACAGATATGTTCAAAAAAATTACACACAAGGTCCAAATAACACACATAATAAGAAAACAATGACTAGCTTATCATGCAAAAAATTAAACATCATTAAAGAAGCATATCACAAGTGAAAACTAATATACTCAATCCATATGTATCAACTTCATATTATTAGAAAATTAGCATGTCCATGTAACACAATGTAGAATATAAGTGATTTAGCAAGACATGTGAAATATATGTGGCTCAACATTACATTTAAGGTCATAGATAGATATAATTTGTTATAGTGTAACCTTTATAAGAATATGCCCCCAACATAGGCATGGCCATTGGGTATAAGGGATTCCAACCAACATCTAAAAATGCATATATGATGTATGTCCTACATCACACCTAGATACCTTATGAAATGCATGTATATGTAAAATTAATATGTTATATACCAAAATATGTGATAAATAACATATTAAAAGAAGTAAACTAGCATCTCATGTCATGTGCATGTCCTAATTTTTTATTTATTGAAAAAAAAAATTGTGTGTTTTGGTATGTTTGCAAATTTTTACTTTTTTTTAAATATTTGATTTTTTGGATTTTTGATATATTGTAAAGGGAACTAGCATATGATCCAATCAATGGGAGGACCATAGTGTGTGCTTGTATTGAATATGTCAAAGATGGCTTTTTATTTATAGAAATTTATACATATAGGGGTATCTAAATCTGAAAATGCATCAAGTATTGTAGTGTAACTATCTACATCACTATTTCCAATATCTATTGCTACATTTATAAATTGAAAAGGTATAGGAGTTGGTTGAGTTTGATGTATAATTGGAGATTGTGTTCATTGTGGAACATGTTGAATTGTCTGAGGTGCTTTATTAGAATGTGTTGTAGCATATTTGATTTTTTTGAACTTTGAGTAATTATCTAATATGAATCTTAATACTTTGAAAGGTATGCCATTTTCCTTTTAATTAATTGTAAAGAAATATTTTGTATAGGTGCCATAGCTAATTTTTCACTCTACTATTAAATGGATGTATGGATTATCTATGTAATGTAATTGTGAGTAGGTGTCATAGGTATATTTTTATGGTACTCTTAAATATGTGCCATTATGGTTTGTATACTATCATTTTTATTAAGTCTTATAACTAATTATGGTGGTGGTGGGGGAGAAGGAGTTTTCACTAGCTATAGAAGGTATTCATAGGGAAGGCCTTGAACTTTAACCAATTAATTTCAATGTATGTAATTGATTCATCTATGCACTATATATGTTATCACATTAAGGTTTTGTATCCAATAGAATATTAATAACATATTAAAGACCCTTGTGCTTGGTAGGAATATAAATGGTATTGACATTTTTGTTAAGTAAACATAGAGAGTTAGCACTATATGTCCAAGATTATCTTATGTATGACCATGGAATTCTTTAACTACTCTTGATGTAGTTTGTATATATTTCTCTATGTATATAAGAATGTAAAGGAGTGAAAATTTACATGAATTTTTTCTTGACCCCTTTACAATAATGAAACTATAGGTTGCTTGTTGATGTAAGCATGAATAAAAATATCATGCTTATCTGAATAATCATCATTGATATTACTATCTTTAAATGTGATCACTAGAAATTGTGATAATGTGCATGTAAATGTACCAATCATTTTCTCTATCATATTCCCATATGATTGATGAGCAGGATGTGCATTGTATACATTATGTACTTTTGAATTATCTCTATTCTCTATTGTAACATAATTTGGAAAGGGATTACTTAAAATTGTCAGCTTTGAATTGTCATTTGTTTGTGGTATTGCTTCCTCTATGGGTGCACTTAATATAGTTCTCATCAAAAATATATTGTATCTTATGCCTTAAATTGTAACACTTATTTATTGAATTCTAAATACATTTATGGCAATCATAATATATGTTATTGTTGAAACCCTTAAGTTGAGGCTTAGTCAAATCAATCTCAAATTAGGGAGGTAAAGATATGAGATTGAAATAAATTATTTTTTTGTAACAAGATGTGAGGTGGTTGTGGCAACCTTGTGGATTGCCTCCTTGGTGGACCTATCAATTGAATCTTGTAATATGGTTGTGATATTTCATTACTTGTTACTTTTGTTTCATTTCTTTTCATTATATTTGACCTTGTAACTTGGATTGATTTGAAACTTGATATTTGAAGTAGATGGAGCATTTGGTTCATATTTTATCTTGTTCAAATATATGATCTTGAATTCCTTTCTTTGATTGTGTCACATAGCTCATCAAAGGATCTGAATTTATCAAACATGATTGATTCATAGAGTGGCGTTAACATGCTTTGAGTGAAGATATCTTATAATTAATTGTCTACCATACAGTGTGTCATCTTTTATTTCATATTTTGTGCCATGGAACATATTTTTTGATTTTTTCATTTTACCCTTGCTTGAGTTTAACATTTTATGCAAATGATACCTTTTCATCAACATTGATTGAAAATTGTGCTAAAATTTGAGGGTTAAATGCTTTAAGTGATTGAAGAGGTAGATCATATAACCCTGGTAAAACATAATCTTTTATACTTCTTTTAAATATGTTGGTGATAAAAAATTTATTATAAGCATAGTGCAAGCATGATGCATGGCATGAATGAATATGTATCTAGAATTCACCCTTACCCTTGTAGAGTGGTAACTTAGGAGATAAAAATCCTATTAGTAGTGGCTAAGAGGTTGTTTAGGTGATAAAATATTATGAATCATAGTAAAATAATCCATTGAATGAGTAGATATAGATGCACCTTGATTTAATTGTAATATTTTAGTAAGGCTAAAACATTTTACTCAAGAGAGGATTCATTAGGTGAGGTTGGAAGTGGACCTTATGTAGTAATAAATGGAGATTTATGAGAGTATATTGTATAAATAGGTGAGTTAATATACTATAAACCAAGTGATACCCCCATACATATGGATGTTGTCATGTATGTGACAATAGGTATTGATATAGGAATGGTAACAATGGTATTAAATGGAGTATACAAAGTAGAAATGGGTGTAGAAGTTAATTTATTTTTCTCATCTGTTATAATGTATAGAAATGCATCAATATTATGTGAATTATAATTAAGATATGCAATGAATTGTTATTTTTAAATTCATCTTATTTTTTTTAACTTTATCAGTATCAATAGTGAGTCCATCAGTAGGGTGTGTTGTAGGAATTATAGCATTATAAATGTATAAGTGTTCTTTTTCACATGTCATGATATTTTTTACAAAGTTTTTCCTTAATGGTGATTATATCTTAAGTGTATTATTACAATAATTAGAGGTGGTTAATGCTTGATATTTCACATTAGCCATTTTAGCCTTTTTAGCAAGTATTTTAATTTTGTTGGCCCAAAACATAGCATTAAGATTGAATAATAAATCTAAAGGATGAACATAATAAGGGGTTATCTATTGATAATCCATTTTATATTTTTGAACTAAGATAAATTAAATATGACAATCACCCAATTTATTACTATCAAACAATCAATCTAAGATATAAATAATGGAAAAGGGTGGAACTAGGCAACAGTGTGGTTGGCATGTAAGCTCTCAAACATACTAATTCTAATCATAAAAATTGAACATGGTCATGAATGCATTAAATGTAAAGGATTCCTCCATTATCATAGCCATAATATCCAATCTCTAGGGTACATTGAGAGTAACTTTCTTGGCCTAATCATTTACTAGTACACAAAAAGGACAAATAGTTAAAGGCTTCTTGTGATTGAAAAAAAATTGTTGATATGTGTTTTGGCACATGCCAATATTCTAACATCATATCACAATTCTCCTCTCTTTAAATGAGATTCTATGGAATCTCCCCAAGGTTTATATTTACCTAGTCTAAGTGCACTAATACTCATTGAGTGGCTCATTGTGACCATTTTGTTCAATAGGCCTTTTCTAGTTTAAACCCTTTAAACATGTGTTTCAAAAGGTTTAGGGTACTTTAAAAATGTAAAATACGGTATGTTTTTTGTTTTGTTTCAAATGGGTTTTGTTTCATGTTTATGATGATAGGTTTTGCATTCATTTATTAGTTCATTATATCGTAGTAGATGAAACAAATAAACTTGCATTTGAAATTTTCCCAATCACAATTCAACATATAGGATTTTGTTCAATGTGTTGTTTTAGCCAATTTTGTGTTGTTCATTTCATTAGTTTAATATTCAAAAAATGTTCTAGCATAATTGAAAATACATTAAACAATCAAGATAAATAATAGAATTAGATTGCATACATTCAAACCCTAGAATAATAGTTGATTAATAAAAATAAAAAGAGGAGAAAACAAAAATAAAAGCCTAAAATAATGGAGGCAAACTCAAGACCATGATAGTAATAGATCCATAAACCGGTCTCTGATCAAATCAACACTTACATAATCTAATTCAAAACTAGTTTAAGATTATAGGAAGAGTAGATGATTAAAATACATCCACACACACCATTCACATGTGCATAATGTATAATATAATTCCAAGTCTCTACATTGATCAACAATCCATCATTTTGACAATCACATTAGATTTTATTATAGTGATTCCATCAAAAAATTAGTAGAATAATAGCAATAGAGAATTTGAGGGAGAGATGACACTACCAAAGCATGAAAAGTTGTAGGAAATAAAAGTTTGATTGGGAAAATATCATGCAAGAGGATAAAAATCCAACCCTTTGAAAATAAAATTTAGTTAATATATAGCCAATGACCATCCAAGGGGAGGAATTTTCCCTTCAAACTTCTAACAACTACCATGAAAGCTCCTAAATACCTCCTCTTCTTCCCATTCCTATCATGTTCATTATTCACTTGAAAAAGGGGGAAAAAAAGTCAAAAAAGAGAATTAACTAACATAAACAATGTTTTAGCTCACAAAAATAGACACATGTTTTAAACTAGGATGGATTAATAAAAACTAAGACCAATGTTATGTCTATGGTATAGTCACCTTTTTGGAAAAATAAATGGAATGACTTTTTGACAAGTGAGATGAAATTTATGATAAAAAACCCAAAGGTGGGATGAAAAATGTCTTTCCTATACCTATCCTAGTTTTTTAGGGGATCGAGCTTCTTTTTAAATGTTATTGTTCAAAAAATAATTTTTTATAGCCCTATGTTAATTGGGTTTTTTCATGCTTTGAATCCATCCTAGACCCTGTTGGGACTTTTGAATTATGTGGTAGGTTTTTTTGGTATGAAAAGTGGTTGGAAGGGGCCCCAAGACCTAATCAAGCTTAGGACTCCCAATTTGGTATATGGGCTAATGGGCTAGTATTTATACATTATAACTGGGGTTTACAAGATAAAAATATTGATTGAGATGATTAGGGCTTTATTACAGGGCTTAGGGATTCAAAATAATGATAATAATGGTATGCATAGAAATGGGGGGTCAAAACCCCAAGTAGTAAAGGAATAGGGTCTAGGATTTCCCAACCTAATCAATAAATTCCCCACTTAGAATTAGGATGGCAACCTGCGATCCCCAATGACCTAGTTAGAGTCCAGGCCTCAATTAACACTATGCAAACAATTAGGGGATGGTTCCTGACCTAATCAAGGAACCATACCTAATTAAAAAAGGAATGCTCTAAATGAAATTTTGACTAGGAAATAAAACACCAAATCCTAACTAAAGGCCTAAAATACCTAATTAGCAAAGCGAATTTTGACTAGCAAAGAAACAAGTTGACAACCACTACCTAGACCTAACCAGCATTTAAAGCCTAACTAGGTCTAGAAGATTTATAAACTTTTAAAAAATACCAAATATCATGAAAAATATTAATTATATAATGGAAATGATTAAAATACCCAGGGAGTACCTAATCAAAATAAAAGACAAGTTTTTTCTTGAGACCAACAAAATCTTACAAGTATGATATGGGGACTCAAAAGTCATTTGAGGGAAAGTGCCAAACATTAAACTTGCTTAAATGATCCTAGTGAACATAATTAATTAGGTTATAGAAAAATAAATGGAATATATAAAAAATAACCTATTGGGGAAAAATGAGACCCCTAAACAATCCATAGAACAACTGCTCTAGAGACCTAAAAAGTAGGGCAAGTGTCCTAAAATTAAGTTTTCACTCAAAGAATAAAAAAAGAAACTTATCTACATGCATGAAATATATAGGATGGGATAGGTATTAAAGATTAAAAAATAATGGAAATCAAATTGACCCACTAAATCAGTTGTAGGGAGATAAGAGAGCATGTATGCAATAATACCATACGAGTGTAAGTGCAACAAGACTCCATTTTGGGGGAAAGTGTTATATATGAAACTTTACCATTTAGACTTAGTCATCATAATGGGATAATTTTTAGGAGGATAAATGGAAATAATATTGAGATTACCTCATGGATAAGGTTAAGAGAGATAGGAGAGCTAAGAGATCTAAGTTTTAAATGCAAATTAGAAGGTTAGAACTCTACTTTTAATTGAAGTTTAAAATACAAAGTTGACTCACATAAACATGATCTCTCCAATGGTGATGATTTTGATTTTTAGTTAAGAATGAAAATTGAGATGGACCATCAAGGAAAATTAAGGTCTTAATACCAATGAGTCATGAGTGCAAGTGGGAGTAGGGAAAAGGCAAAAAAAATAGGTTCCACGATTCTTGGAATAATTAGGGAATGTTGTGCAAGAAACAAAAAATGAAAACTCAAGTGGAAAATAATCTTGAGTATTTTAAAATGATAAAAACATGTCTACAAACCAAGAATATCTAGTTGAGACTATGTAAGGAACATGAATAGATTTGAGAGATGAGAAGATCAGAGAAGCTAAAAGGAAAAATTAAACATTCTTGTTGATCAAGTGTGTGCATATTAGTTAAATTACTACTTATTATAACTTGAAAGGAATAGCTACTATAGATCCAATCATTAGGTTAGTGAATCACAAATTGAGAACACTTGCTTGTACATTGCTTTTCTATTATATAGGCATTCATAGCCCTAATAGAGTTGCCGTTGATCACACTCAAGGCCTTGTTCCATTACCAACTAGACCAAAAATCCCATGGTGGAGTTACCCAAATCACCCAAAAGTGATTTTTTTAGATATTGATTTTTATTTTCTTGCCTTGTCTTGATTTATCTTTTCTCTTTCTTGTTTAGCATCTCAATTTTGGTTTGGAGACCATCACAGCAAGTGAAAGGTATAACTATATATTTTTCACCCTATATCTTCATCATAGAGGTTCATCCAATAAAAACCATAAACCATTAAGATGTGAATGTTGTGCTTGGTTTCAAGATAATGTCATCATTAACTAGATAGTTTTACCATAAATTATCCCAATTCAACTAAATTCAAAACACACATGATATCCAAACTCTTGAAATTGATTAGGAAATAGTATCTAAAGTTGAAAACTACCTAGAGTTCTTATACACCAAAACATAATCTAAGATACCTAATTACATGCCTTCAGTTATTGAATTGTTTTTGCCAATAGGGGAACCTATAGGGGAAAATAGGTGGACTAGACCAAAAAGAGACAAGAAACAAGGTCAGAATAACAACAAAAAGTAGGAAAAGTTGGAAAATTAAACTAAACTAACAACAAAGTAGGAAAGGGAAAGGGAAAGTATTTATAGGAACTTACCAAGCTAATCCAAGCCTAGAATTAATTTTTCAGGAATTACCCATTGATATGAAATGCGACATCCTTACTACTTAGACACGTTAAGTAGAATGCATTATGTTAGACCCCAAATGGGCTAACCAACAGATACATAAAAAAGAATTCTCATGAAATTACATTTAAGATTAATTATAGTTATTTGTTTAATAATTGACATATAAATGAATTTAAATCCATAAATTCTTAAATAACATTATCCCACTTGCTAAATCATACCCATTCAAAAATCAAGCAATAGGCTAATCAATAAGATGAAGGTCTATAAATCAAGTATAATAATTTGAATACAAATATAGTAAATCTAGTATAATCTATAAATTGGTCACAAATGTACTTATAGCCACTTATATTTTTATTTTAATAATAATATAAAAATGACACATCCACTTTTATGTGGAAAATCCATCAAATAAGGTACAAAGGAAGTATTATTGACAAATTTTACCACTGTTGGTCAAGGTTACTTATGTGTAGTTTTCAGAAAGACTCCATTAATGGAGTGGAGATTAAATAATATTTTTAAAACATCCATATCCATAATGAAGCCTAAACCATGCTTAGGAACTGTTCACAGGTCCAAATTTTGGCAAAATTTTCTTTTATTCCTTTATCAAGTTAATTGCAAACTAGTAAGGGTAATTTTTAGATGTTCGGTTAATGAAAGAGAAGAACAGTTGGTTAGAATGGTATCATGAAAATATAGTGTATTTTATTACCTAAATATTTATTTAATTTTTTTAATGTTATAGGGCTTAACTTTATGAACAATCATTAAGAAGAAAAGGTTCTCTAAAACCCTTTTAAAAGCCTAATAGCTCAGTTTTAGGAGATGTGATTGCATTTTTGAGTTCTTTGTTGAAAATTAAAATTTTTGTGATATAATATGTGGCATAATTAAACTTAATAAACCTTAATAAACCAAAATTTAAATGAAAATAATGGATAAATGTAAAGGTACAGGTTGCAGGGTTTCAAGCATGCAAGAGAGACAATAAAAAAAAGCATTTTTTGAGAGGTTTTAAATGATTGTTTGAAGATATATAATCATAATAATTATTATAAGGTTTATTATAGGTCTAAATTAAAAAATTATTAGTCCTTTTCCTCATAAAACTCAATAAATTGACAAAACATAGACCTATAGGCATTCAAAAATGAGAAAGTGCAAGCTAGGAATCACTAAAAAGTGCATATTTTGAGTTTTATTAAGTGAAATGTATTTAAATTTTACATTGAGGTATGTTTTTATATCCTTTAATTTTTAAAATTTGTTTCATGTATATAATATAACTTATAAGATATATAATGGCAAAACATAGGTCTATACCATGAAGGAAATCAAGGTTTTTGACTAATTCACTCATAAATGGAGTTAGAAATGAGTGTTTCAGATATTTCCAAGGGAATAAAATGATTTTATAGGGTGTATAATTCCTTTATATTTCTTAATCCATGATTATACAATTAAAACCAATACAAAATAGGCTCAGATCATTGAAAATATCTCTAGGTCACCCTATAGGCAACAAGTAAGCACTTTTTTGTGAATTTTTTATTGCAAGTTTGGTGAAGAGTTTTCAAGAATTTAAAAAATTTATAGGTATATAAAATTTATACATGTATAATTATAATATTATTATTTTATGGTGATGCCTATAACTCATTTTATACCCCCAAATCTAAATCAAAGTTTCTTGAGGCCTAGAGAACACAAAATAGCAATTTTGGAAGTTGTAAGTGGAATTTAGAGCTAAAAATTTGTTTGAAGGTATGTTCCACCCTATATATCATGTTATGATCCTATTTATACTCATTTAATATTAAAATAGTTAAAATATATCAATTTTAAGGTGTTCATTGTATATTTTGTAAGCTTGTCAAGTTGGAGTAGATGAGAATATCCAAGGACCAGTATGGAGAGTTGTGATTATCCATCATGAAATGCATATTAAATAAGGATATTTGATGAATATAAATAAAAATTAAAAATTAAATATCTCTCTCTCTCTCTCTCTCTCTCTCTCTCTCTCTCTCTCTCTCTCTCTCTCTCTCTCCTTATATTCCCCTTGGAGATAATTTTATAAAAATTCAATTCAAATAATAAGAAGCCTTCAATCAACCCTAGAAAGGTGGAGAAGCAACACGTAAGAATGGAGGAGTTGAGTTAATTAATTAATCAGATAAAAGGTCCTATTTTCATGGAGGATACTCCTTCACCAATAAACATGCAAACCTCTCTCTTATATGTCACCTTAGAGTAATTTGAGGAGGTTAATAGAGAGAAACATTCATGCAAGATACAAGGAAGATTATTGGAGGTCAAACTCTAAGATGCAATGAAGATAAATAAATTCACACACTAGATATATGAAGATACTCAAGGATATTTAATAAGTTTTTAAAAATGAGTTAAGTGAAGATGATTAAGATCTCTTCGATATTAAATAATAGTAAAGTATGTGTGAGAACCTTTAACTTTTTCAAAGCATTCAAACATGTTGATATATCTCTCCTATGCAATATTTCAAGAAAAGAATGTTAAAACTCTATATTTATTATGTATTAATTTTTATTTTTGTATTGGATTTGAAGGAAATTTTAAGAGTGACTAGACATGATGACTCATCCCTATTTTGGGGTTGGTATGTCTCCTCTCTCCTTCCTTCCTATGTGTATGTTCATTTTTTAGATAATATTATAAGATTATGCATTTGTATATCCATAAAATCTACCAAAATTTATACTACATCACATTTGAAGCAATAATAATATATTTTTCTCTCTATTTTCAAGTTGTTCATGAAGTTTTTGCCTTATGTTCATTGATGTAACTTAGTGAATGAATGATTTTCCTATTCTTATGTCTAAATATTTCACCTTTATGTAGAAAATGAGAACTCTTTTAGGTCATATCAAGTATATAATTTTTATTTCTACCTAATTTGAAAGTGAATTCAACCAATGTTCATTCCTTCTAAGCTAGTGTGAGTGTTTGTCAATACCTTTGTATAAAATACTGATGTAAGAGCAAATGTATGAATATGAAGTGAATGTGTGTAAGTTTTTTATATTTCAAAGTGTATCAATTATAGGCATAACAAAATTTTATATTTTTGCATCACCCTAAGTTTTTATTATTCATATCCAATTTTAGCTTGAGTATCACACTTTCTACCCTTTTCCTAGTCAATAAATCACCAAATTAGTGAGTTTAGAGAGAAGTAAGTGAGTTTACCAATAGTAAATATCCCTTCATCTAGATATTATATCAAATATAATTCCACCTACACTTTGGAGATATTCCATTATGTCAACAAAAGTGAGAACAAGCATAGATTTTTTCAAGGTGCACTTCTGAATGATAACAATTTTTGACACACCTAATGGGACTTAGATTAGAGCTAAAAAAGATAATTACAATTATAAAGAAATACGAATTTCATTCCTAAGATCACTATAGTATTTTCAAGTATAGGTATACCATTTGAGTTTTCAAAATAATTTGAGCATTCAAATAGAAGAATAAGGTTTTTAAGGACAAGTCCATATCCTACAAGGTTATTTCAGTCACCAAATCAACCTATTGTGCAAACTGATTCAACTTCAAATCCCACTATTAGCATGGTTATCTCTAAGAATGAAGTAGTTTTTCCATTCAATGATGGAATCACTCTCAATTTGGCCTAATATGTTGATATCCTAGCCTCAACCCTAAAAATTCTACCATATTTTATAGGTGAAGATCAAAATATTACCATAAAACATATCAAAGATGTGGCCAACTTGTGTTCATTCCATCACTATACTCAAGATAATGTTACCATATGTTTACTTGCTTCATCATTTATTGAAAAGGCATTGAAAAGGTATAATAACCTTCCCTTAAACTCCATTTCCACTTGGGATGATTTAGATGCAATATTATGTAGACAATTTGAAGATAAATCAAACCATTATCCATCGTTGAGCAACTCACTACCATCAAGAGATCACCACAAGAATTTATGACTAATTTAAATCTTAGATTTTATAAAACATGGAATATAATACTTCCCAAGATAATTCCATCTCCTAAATATACTTTATTATACTTATTAAGAGCCTTGAATTTTGATAGTTTAGTTATGATTTAATCCATGGGTGGTAGGACATTCTCAAATGCATATGAGGTTACCATTAGAGCTAAAAATAGTCTAATTCAAGTTGGTAAACTTTCACCTAGGCCTCAAATGCCATTTTTTCTATAAATTCAAACCATTTCACCTCCTCAATTTACATCAATAGCCCTAATTATAACCCCTCAAAGTCAAGTTTAAGCTCCTCTTAGTCAAACTAGTAAACTTCGTGAACTAAAAGGTATGTTAAAATCATTTGGCAATGAGATAAATCAGTAGAAGAAACAATGATATCAAGAAAATATTCCATATAAGTCACCTAATCATCCCACATATCATCCATATAGAGATAAAATACCTCCCTTCTAAGGCTTTAGAGATAATAGACCTCCATACTAAGCTCAAGGAGTTATTACACAAACCAAACCATATGTTGCAATTGACCCCAAAGCTCCATCCAAAACTAAGGCCCTTATGATTTAGGATTTCATCTTAGGGATTGGAATTTAGGTTAAGGTTTAGGGTTATGGGTTAATATTTAGGGGTTAGGATTTTAGGGTTTGTGGTATTTAGGGTTTTAAGGTTTAGGATTTTAGGGTTTTAGGTTTTAGGGTGTAGGGTTTACGATTTAGATTTTAGTGTTCAAGTTATATGTTCTAATGGTTTAGGTTTTAAGGGTTTAATGTTTAAGTTTTAGGGTTTAATTTTTTAGGATTTAAGGTTTTAGGGTTAAGGGGAAACAATAGTGGAAGGATGGGTAATTGACATTAATCCTTAACCCTAATACTTGAAAAACACTTAATCCATAACTATAAACCCTAATCCCTTAAACCCTAAAACCTATCAAACCTAGAATTTAAGTTCCTTAAACCCAAAAAACATAAAAATATGAAACCTTACAACCCTAAAATCCTAAATCATAAACCCTAAACATTAAACCCCATAAATTGTAAATCCAACACACTAGTACAGTCCATTAAAAATAGAAGGAATTGAAACACCATTAAAGAAACATTATAAAAATATACCATTCACTCTAAAATAAATGTGATATAGATGGGTCATTCCATACATGCTTCAATTTCAATATCATGCATGCATGACCTAACTGATTTATTCTAGACTCGCATAGAGTAGAGTCATCTTCTAGCATTCCAAACTAATATGGAACACTACAACTACCACTAATATTTGGGGTAGAGGGGAATAATTTTTAACCCTATCTTCTTAGAATCATATCAAAATCAATTATTTTGTATCTCCCTCTCCCTAAACCATATGGAGAAAGGGGTTCAAGCACATAAATCATCATTCATCATCATAATCAACTATTACATGAAAATATTAAAACATTAGAAAATCAATTTACAAGACAAATTCCTCCAGGGTAGAATAGTATAAATCATATATATTCATCTTTACCTAGTCAATTTGTGGTAACCAATGTTACATAGTCAAATCATACATCACAACAAAGTACATCTATAACTAGTGATTCAAAAATCATTAAAAGGTAAAATAAGAGTTCAAGTGAGGTACTAAGGGAAATGATTCAATCTAAGTTGATCAACCTACCCACTTTATGCCAAATGAGGACATCTAGATATTTTTGTCTATGTTATATAATGCATGGGAACCACACTAATTCATGTTTAGCATTGAAAAATAAAATACAATAAATAATGGGTACAAATGATTCACATAGTGACACATCATCCATCCAACATAAAATTACACATATACAAATTCAAAAAGGGTCAAATTCATAAACAGTACAAAAATGATTACCAAAGCATAACTCAGAACAATAAAAGGTTCCAAAAGTATAATCAAAATAATAAATAGTATAGCAAGCACAAGTCAAGCAAGTAAAATATACAAAGCAACATTTACAAAATGAGGCTCAACTTTCAAAATGGTATGGTTTGGGTCAAAAGTATCTACAACAGTTTGATTTTCATGGTCAAGGTTTGGGCAAGTAGGCCCAAAACATCACTTATCCTATTCTAGTAGTTGATAATATAGGTCATTAAGGTTTGGGATTTATTGAATATCCTATAGCACATCAGTCATAGATATAGTCTATCAATTCAAGACATCTAGATACATAGGAAATTTTATAGATAGAGTAAGCACTTAAGTTTTAAAATTCAAAATCATGCTAAGTTAAAAAAAGATTCCCAATAAAATGTTTCTAGTAAAAAAACCTTTGTAACACCATATGTCTATAATAAGCACACTTTCAAAGTGTAAAATCATAATCAATATGCCAAAGTACAATTTAGAAAGGTTGAATCCATAGTATGAGGTAATTCCCTCTAGCATTCTAGGTTATTATGATTATGATGATGAACAATACTTAGATTCCTATTGCATTAACATTTAACTATAGCATAGCATTCACACTAAGTGAGAGATTATTATTCCTATTTTTGACATAGGTCACATTGATAGTAAGTCTCCCATGAGAATCATTGGTTACTATGGTTTATCTCTTCTTGTACATACTTCCTCTCTCTTTCTCTCTTTGCTCCTTGTACATAGTTCATTTTCACTTTGCTTGTACATAGTTTATATATATAAATTATAAAAACATTATAACATGTTAAAAACAAAAAAAATCAAATATTACTCATAAAAAATAATTTATAGATTGTATGCATTATTTTTTTACACTTATTATATTTACCAAACACTACACATGTTAGCTATCCTAGTATAGTCAGTTTTATCATACTACATACTTCAGTCATTCTTGTCAAGTGCTTGTAAATTACATATAAGACTCAAGTCTACTATATTGATCTATAATTGATATTATTTACCCACTAGGAGCATATACATTGATTCATAGTTCTTCATTTGACACATTCACCCACTTGGGGGAATCCTACATAGTTTTTATTACCAGGTTCTATCATTACATTCTTTACATACCAGCTATAGCATTGTTATATCTAGATATTGATCATTCCTAATCATACTCAAACATTTGGTTGGTTATTACTACTTTAGACTCATTATATGTACATCCTAGAATTTACATAGATTTATTCTACATTCATGTATACTTTCATTTCTAGTTTTCATAGTTTAGACTTGATTATATTTATATGCTTCTTTTATTCGAGTGTATTTAAATATGCCATTGTTATTTGGCTCTAATCCACTTCTTTTCATAGTATGTATATCTCGAACATTTTCCCATGTTCCTTGTGTGTACTTTCTTGATTGTGTATGCATACATTTGAACATGTCCTCCTATGTGTCTCTAATGTAACTTATTTGTTTCTTTCATATGTAGACATTTGAAAATGTCCTTTTATGTCTTATTGGCTTAGATTTAGTGACATGTACCCATGTCCCTTATATTGTGGCCCCTTGGACTATTTTACATGCCTCATGTGTTTTGTATATATGATTTTTTGTATGTGTCATGGCCATGAAACTTGTCTTTTATTTTTACACACACTATTTTTTAATGCCATGAGGGACTTCATGCATCTACCCTTCCTACTTGGGTGTCATGATAGACATCATGCCACATCCCCCTAGGTAGCTACATAGTTCTACTTAGGTTTGTTGTTATGTACATTAATTACATCTATCTTGACACTCTTGTGTAATTATAGACATAACATACATCTTATATGACATATTTATGCTCAAATTATCTTATATTTTGATGTTATGTTTACACATTATATTGGATTATCATGTAGTTATCATATATGTTCTCACTAACACACATTTTAGAGAACTTTTTATTTTAAGAATAGTTCTTACACAATTTCAACAACTAACCTAAAAAATGGGGCATTCACAAGGTTTTCTCATAGAGATCAATCTCCTATATTACAATCATATAAAAAAAATTATCACACAGGCCTAGTTTCAAAAAATTAGACACAGGTAAACACAGAGAAAAATAGTGACTTAAAAAGTAGTGAAGACATAGAATTTAAATTAGAAAGACATTAGTGGCCAAATAAGGACATTAGTGCCACATGGTGATACTATCCAATAAATGGATCTATTGTCTAATATCCTCAATTTTAAGATGACTCAGATTGGCCAGAATAGTATAGTAGGTATAGTACAGGTTTGCACAAATTTAGCTATAGATTTATCAATTATACTTAGTCTTTACTCAAATTTACATTAGCTCAGCTCAAATTCATATTAATTACTCAAATTGGGGGCATCATTCATTGCATGACCATTCCCATATTTAGTTTAGATATCTAAATATAGTTATTACAACTCAGTATAGAATTAATATACTTAGATACTGGATTGGGGGCATGTGCACGACACATTATTTCCATATGCTCAATTACACACTAGTTGATCAAATTGAATGGAAAATTACATGTTATTATTTATTTTGTATACACTTGACATCATATTCTAAGTTCTCACTAGTTTCATGCTTTCCGTCATCTATAGTGGTTGGCATTCTTGAAAAGCCAAGCTACCTAATGTACCAAAGTGGTCATAAATCTGACATACACAGCTAGATATACTCAATTAGACATTTCTAGTACTTTTCACATTTTAATTTTAGATGTGTCTATTATACATGGGTGGGAAATAATGGATTCATATCCTACTTGGGTTCTTGAGACACCCATATAAGAGGGTTAGAAATAAATATTAGTCCAATCAAACTTATTCATAGGTCATGATCCACCAAATAAGAACGGGTAATGATGGACTCAAAACTAGATTGAGTTCTTGAGCCACCCACACATGAGGATTGAGTAAAATATTAGCTTAATCTAATATTTTTAATGATTTATCTCTATACACATTAACACACACAGTTTATCACTAGGTTCATGCATTGGTTCACGTATCCAATGAGATGTATTCATTCCTTTCCTATTTCCCATCTCTTTGCTTAGTTTTACTCAATTACTTCTTTAGTCAACATATTTTTTTCATATTTTAGACACAAAAATTACATCACACACGTGTGTAATGTAGAGAGGATTACAAAGTAAGTTAGTCAAGCATTAGTCCATAAACCATGAAACATGCATAAAGAACTAACTAACCAAGCCTATATATTTCTATGGAAATTACAAAATATAGAAAGAAACACCATATTACCTTCCCAAATGGATTCACCATACCCATGTGGCTCAAAAACATGCTCTCCCTTGATCAAACATCCTTGTCTTTGTCAACAATGGTGGTAAGCTCCTCCAATGCCTCAAGAACACTCCATAAAAACCTAGGCTCTTGATTGTAAACCACTAAACTATCCTATCAATGAATTTTTGTGAAAGCAATTTAGCATTATAAATTTTTGATGTTCAAGCTTTGAAGATATTTGAGCATAATAACCTTGCACCAAAATAGCTTAGAAATGATATCTATGACCTCTCTATTTATAGATTTTTGAGATTGGTTAGGATTAAACTCAACCATCCATCACAAGATTGAGATGTGTGGTTGAGGATAATCTTAATATTTGGAATTAAATCCATAATTATCCTCAAGATGACCTTGGAAGAAGGGGCATTGAAGAGGCATGGGAGGCATTAACTAGGCATGGGTGGCCCATAATATTGATATTTTATGCACTTATGGCTTGATGGATGCCACCCCATAGATGATGTCACAAGCTGATGTAGATAATAAGAATCAATTTTCAAAAATAAATATTCAATAACTCTCATGGAAAATCCACTTAAGCTCTCTATTTGGATTAATTATCCTTAAACAAGGTTAATCAACATTTGTGCAATTTATTTGAAAATTGGCCCTTAGTTAATCAAAATGGTCAAAAAGCCATATTAATGGGTCATAATTTGACTCAAAAAGAATTATAAGGTGACATTAGATGCGTTGGATCCATATTCCCATTTAGGATGTTGCCAACAAAAAATAACAAGGGTACATGGTGTGTAGCAATGAATTAGAAGAAAAGAGTGATCCAGAGCACTAAATGGCAAAATTATCATTTTGAGTCAAAATGATCTGATCAAAGTTAGCTAGCCCATAAAATGCATTGCCCTATTTAGGGATACTTTGACCTAAAATGGCACTTATAAATGACAAGTTCAAACCATTTAGGAAATTTTATGGATTTTGACCTAAAATGTGTATTTGAGTCTAATTCTAGTAAGATTGACAATTTCAACATAAATGGTGTTAGAAATTAGATGTCTACACGTAACTCCCCCTATTGAGAACCCCCCTTGAGCCCATTTTTAATAATAATAATTAGCCTTCTTAACCCATGATTTTACCCCTCACACATTCAATTAATTTAAAATATTTCATTAATTTATTTTAAAACTACTTATTCCACCTTATTATGCCACCTCATCCTAAGACAAATTCTTACCCTCTAAGTCACCTCAAGACTTAGTCCCCTAATCCTAACTACCCATGACTTGTTTTTACCCCAAAAATAAATTCCTTACCAACTACGTCCTTCTTAACCTCCCATTTCTATCATTTCCTAATGGATACCACACCTGGCATGAGAAAGAATAGAAAATAGGCTAAAAATAGCCCTTTTACTTATTCTCATGCCATTGATGTCGATCAACCCACAACCAATGTCAGTAGGATCATCGACATTGATTACTTAAGCTAAACTCCGAACTAATGTTTAGGTCAAAAAAATTAAGAAAACTCAATTATTTGTGTACAAGATTTTGGCATTCAAATTTATACATTTAGGCTTACTATTACTTTGCATAAATCAGTCTAGATTAGGAATTAATATATTGCATAGAGCTTGGATTCTTCTAAACTGATAGCACACACTTGTATTTTTCTTCACCTATGACTTCAACATGCCTCACTAGAGCCATCTATCTAGCACCCATAGTTCATCCATTTCATCAGCTAGGTCTATCTCTATTTTTTGGTAATTCCTTTAAAAATAGTCACTTTATAGTTACTTTAAATTATATTATTTATCATTTCACATACATCCTAACTCTCCCTATGGAGGGGTTGTAAAACTCCTTCACCTATTTTCCTCTACTCTGAACATACCAACCTTCTATTTAGACCCACTTGAGTCTTACACACTCCCTTACGACTCTTCCTAATCTCATAAACTTGACCAACATCCACCTCCTAGCTCAAAAAACTCTCCTGCAACCCCTTAGGACCTGCTAGCCTTACCAACATTGGTCACATAACCGATGTCAGTCATATAACTGACATCAGCCATACCTACTTAGTAACATCAATAGCCTAACTGATGTCGATGACTATGGATTTATACTAACCTCCTTGAACTTACCTCAACCACCTCCAAAAACATCAACTTATATTACCTACACTATGTCACTCCCTACTATACTCAAACTGCAAGAATGGTATGAAAATTTCTCTCTTACTCTCTATTTCATTTTGTTATTCATTACCAATTTTTTTTCAAAAAGTGGACTATCATCCCGAAGGAAGTTTGAGACTTCCAAGAATAAATGCATAGCTTGGCATCCCACTCATATATCTACTAACAAATATTTTTAATGGTAGTACTTTCTTATTTGTAGGTAGTCCTCCCCAACCAAAGAGGAGTGTTCAACATCATCTAGATATGGTGCGCTCATCTTTTTTTCTCCTTAAACATCAAATAGATTTAAAATTTAGTGAAAATTTTCTAGCATGCCTGGTGGGACCCTCGAGTTTTCCTTAGGTTCATTGCTTATTTTAAGTGTTCATATAGGTGCATTATAGTGAAATTTTCATTCTTTGTACTTTCTCCTTCTTTTCTCCCTCAAAGTGAAATATTCAACATTTTATTTTTATTTTAAGGGAAATAAACTAAAATTTCTTCTTCCTTACCACTCTTCTTTTCTCTTTGCATCTAAAAGCAACTTATTATTTTTATTACAAATTAAAAGAATATCTTCTTTATTTATTTCTTGTATGTACATTAGGATAGTGAATTTCTTTCTTCTCCTATTTCATCATTATTTTCATTTGAATCTAAACATTTTAGATTTGGGTTTAAAACTTGCTGCACTTCATTATTTGCTTGCTACATATTAGCTCACCTAGTTAATTACAAGCATTATGAATGAATTGTAGTGAACCTATGTTACACAACTAGATCACACTCATAAAAAAAACATCTAAACTCACTTGAAACAAGGCCAATCAATAATTCATCACCTGGTGGATCACCTTACCCTACCCGGCTATCTTACTTGGATTTCACCACCAAGGGGAGAACCCACTCCATTTTTTGGCTAAGTATAAACTCTAAGTAGAAGGTATATTTTGGCTAAGCAGCCTGGATTGGCTTCAGGTCCATGAAGTGTAAGGAGCAAGCTTCTATAAGAATCCATGTACCTGGTCTAACATAGATTTCCTCTTGAGCACTAAAACTACCTCTAGATTTCTTTTTAGTACCTTCAATAACCAAATTCTCTTCTCACTATCTGATTAAGGCATAAGCCAACACAAGACTAAAATTAATCTCTAGGAGTTAATAATTAGTGGCTATATGTTCTTTTTCTACTTTTCTATTGCCTTCTATATTTTGGAGTTGGTAAGGATGTCTTTCCATTGATTCACAAAATCAACACCATTTATAATACTCAAGCTGTATAACTTGTTATATCAAGTTTTTTGTGTTTTTATTCTCCTTACACAAACCTATTTCATCCTCTATTTTACCTATAGTCTACCTCTATGTTTCTAAAATGTTGGATTTTCCATCTCTTAGGATATCATAGTGACCGACATTAGTTAATCCCATCGACATTAGTAGACTTCAACCTACCACCATCAGTTAATCCCATCAATGTTGCCAGACTTTAACTACCAACATCAATTAGGCAATCGACATTAGTGACTATAATTTTAGTTTGCTCAAAACAAAAATCTAAAACATCCTACTTACCTACACCTGAACCTAGTTTTTCCTTATTCTATCACTAATACAGATTATTAAGACTATTTATACTTCTTCTTGCATGGTATTGATATGATCCCTAGCTAAAATTCTTCTCAATTATGCAAGTCAAAAACCACTTCCACCTTCCCCTCCTATTATTGATTCTATCATGGACCATACTCTAGATATAGATCATGCTCCTAGCCCCAACCAAATTCCCATTATGCTTGAAGGAGATCAATATTTTTCTAAATTTCTTGATCATAATGTCGAATCCCTTCAGCATTACCTTGCCATGAGTTGAACCTGTTATTCTTTCAGTGACCCTCTATATGGTATGCTAACTTCTCTGATGGGGACAACTTTAGTTTCAATTATCTCCACTATTTTCCCCATGGTTACTCAAACCACTACTTTGGAAATTAACCAAACCATAAATAATGTCCAAATTTTAGCATCACCAACTACCCAATCCCACCTAAACCTTGGCATGACTTCCCTACTTTTATAACCACAAGCAGTTCAGTCAAGTATCACCCCATTTTAGAATTTGGTGGTACCTATTCCATCTACCCTCACACCTATAATTACCTAAGTTAAAACTCACCCTTCACCAAGAATAACCATGCCAATAACCCAACCTATATTAACAACATCCAACCAAAACATAGTCTCTAACCCAATGGGACAAGCCCCTTTTCTCTCTACCCCCCAACCTATGACTCATTATCCTTATGTTGCATCAACACAACCTTATCAAGATATGTCATATGCTTCCTCACCTTCTTATCAGGTTCCCTATAACTTAGGGGTATCTCCCAAACCAATCCCCCTCCAGACCTCATTAAGATGCTGATGGACAAGATGTCTAATCTAGAGACATCTGTCTTGGGTTCAAATAATGTGTTATCTTATGATTAAATATACAATGAACCCATTAATCCTTTTGTGCCTATTATTCCTTATCTAATTCAATGGGAACTCCCCAAATTTAATCATTTCTAAAGTAAAGAGGACCCATAACAACATTTGTGAGCATTTAGACATGCTTGTTATTTAACAGGGCATGTTGATGAGTTATTACTTCTCACTTTCCCTATGTTTATTTCTAGTGCTACCTTGGATTGGTATAGCTCTATAACTCAACACTCCCTTTTCTCATTTACCCAACTCACACAAATATTCCTAGACCATTTCTCTATTAACATTTCTAAAAAGGTTTGTATTACAGACCTTTATTCTATTAGACAATTTGATGATGAGTCTATCATAGATTTTGTCACTAATTGGATAGGCTTAATCAATCAACTCTCCTCTTTAACCTAACCTGAGATTATTGATCTCTTCTTGAGGGAATGTGCTAAGCACATTTCATCCACACTTTGAGTATAAACTTTTTGCATATTTGATGAGGCCTTTACAATAGTGTGGAAACTTGAGATTTAGGTTATAAATGAAGGTAGAGTCAAGTTTCAAAGTAAGGATGCCAATTATAAATCAAATGACTCTTCTTCTTCTAAAACTTCTCCTTCTAACATGGTGGTCATTAAATCAGCTTCTTCCATAACCACAAACCAAACTAATTCCTCAACTTCCCAAAATCTAACCAAGAAATTCCAACAATTCTATGAATAAAGACAATACACTCCCATTAGGGAGTCATATACTTTCATTTTATAAAAACTATTATAATAAGGAGCCATAACCCTTCCTCAAATCAAGCTTCCTATATAGTTTGACCCCTCCTATCCTATTCCAACTTGGTATAAGGAGGATGAGTTTTATGGCTACCATCGAGTTAAAGGCCACAATTCTAATAACTATAAAACATTCAAGAACATTACTCAAGACATGCTTGATAGGGGTGATCTCACCTTGGATAGCCCTAATGCACCTACTAATCAAAATATGGATGTGTTTAAACAACCTTTTCCTATCCATTCACCCAATCAAAATATTTTTTAGACCATGACTAACTCATGTGATCATAATATCCATATGGTTAATATGGTCTTTCTTTTGCCTCTAGTTCAACCTCTCCCACAACAAGAGGCACCCATTTTACCTACTCCTCCCCCACAGTGGCATTTATTTTGCCTATTCTTCTTCCTAAGGTAGAAGATCCTATTTCGCTTGTTCTACTATCACATGACGAAGAGCCTCCTTTACCACTCCTTTTTCCACTAAAGGAGCATATATTACCAGTTCTTTTTGTACCAATGTTACCTATCCTCTTACCACTTGAAGATCACACATTACCCATTCTACAACCACATGTTGAGGGTAACATCATTCCTATGTTATACCCTCTTGAGGAACCCTCTTTGCCTGCCTCTCCTCCATTGATAGAAAGTAGTACCCCATCCACATCACCTTTGCACCTTAAAGAGTCAGTGTTATCTACTCTTACATTAGATGAGAGACCTAGTATGCCTACTCTAATTCCACCAATTTTACCACTTATTTTACCTATGGAGGATCATACTTTACCCATTCTTCACCCACATATTGAGGGAGCAATTATAACTATGATCTACCCTCTTGAGGAACCCTCTTCACCTACCTCTTCTCCACCCATGGAAGACCATGTTGTGGCTCTTTCTCATCTTTGGCTTGAGGTAGAAGATACCAACAATTTCCCTCTTTCTCAATCACCTTAGCCTTCTAAAGAAGTAACTATAAGACCTATGTTAACATCATCTAAACCCTTCTTGTGGTTAGTGAAAAGTCTAAAATTTATTAACTCAATAAATATTTAATAAACCAACTTGTCTAAATATTCTTAGACCATTTCTCTATTAACATTTCTAAAAAGGTTTCTAAGAACTTTATTCTATTAGATAATTTGATGATGAGTCTATCACAAATTTTGTCACTCATTAGAGAGGCTTAATCTATCAACTCTCCTTTTCCTTACCCCAACTTGAGCTTATTGATCTCTTCTCGAGGGCATGTGATAAGCATATTTCATCCACACTTTGAGTAAAAAAAATTTGCACATTTGATGAGGCCTTTACAATGGTATGGAAACTCAAGATTCGAGCTATAGATGAAGGCAGAGTAAAGTTACATAGTAAGAATGCCAATTCCAAATCGAATGACTCCTCTTCTTCTAAAACTTCTTCTAACCAAAAATATAAAGGCTCCACCAACATGATGGTCTTTAAATTAGCTTCTTCCACAACCACAAACCAACCTAATTCCTTAACTTCCCAAAATCTGACCAAGCAATTCCAATAATGCTATGAACAAATATAATACACTCCCATTAGGGAGTCATATACTTTCATTTTAGAAAAACTATTGCAACAAGGAGCCATAACCCTTCCTCAAATAAAGCCTCCCATAAAGTTTGACCCCTCCCATCCTATTCCAACTTGGTACAAGGAATATTAGTTTTGTGGCTACCATTGAGTTAAAGGCCACAATTCTAATAACTATAAAACATTCAAGAACATTGTTCAAGACATGTTTGATAGGGGTGATCTCATCTTGGATAAACTCAATGCACCTACTAATTAAAATATGGATGTGTTCAAATATCCTTTTCCTAACCATTCACCCAATTAAAATATTATTCAAACCTTGACTAACTCATGTGATCATAATATCCATATTGTTAATATGGTCTTTTCTTTACCTCCAGTTCAACCTCTCCCACAATAAGAGGCACCCATTTTACCTACTCTACCCCCATAGTCAGTGGTATTTGTTTTACCCATTCTTCCACCTTAGGTAAAAGAGCCTATTTCACCCATTCCACTCCCACATGAGGAAGATCCTCCTTTACCACTCCTTTTGCCACCAGAGGAGCCTATATTGCCAGTTCCTTTTACACTAGTGTTATCTATCCTCTTACCACTTGAAGACCATGCCTTACCCATTTTGCAACCACATGTTGAGGGCAACATCATTCTTATGTTATACCCTCTTGAGGAACCCTCTTCACTTTCCTCTCCTCCACTGATAGAAAGTAGTACCCCATCCATGTCACCTTTGTACCTAGAAGAGTCAGTGTTATCTACTCCTATATTAGATGAGATACCTATTATGTCTACTCTAATTCCACCAATTTTACCACTTCTTTTACCTATGGAGGATCATACTTTACCTATTACTCACCCATATGTTGAGGGATCAATTATACCTATGCTCTACCCCTTTGAGGAACTCTCTTTTCCTACCTCTCCTCCACCCATGGAAGACCATGCCTCTTCTCTTGTCTCTATCAAAGAAGACCCTGTTGTGGCTCTTTCTCATCTTTGGCAGACCAACAATTTCCCTTTCTCAATCACCTTAACCTTCTAAAAAAGAAACCATAAGACCTATGTCAACTTTATCTAAACCCTTCTCATCGTTAGTGAAAAGTCTAGAATTTAATGACTCCACAAAGCTAAATCATGCAACATTTTAAGACCGAATTAAAACTCTTTATCCTACACAATGAGTGTCGACCTTTACCACTAACCTTGTCACTAACCTTTACCCCAAGGTCTTTGAAAAAGCCATAAATTCTTGATCAAAATCAATAAAAGCTTGTCCATCTATGTCAAAACCCTCACCCTCATAGGCATCTTCCACATTAAAGTCGATCAGGACTTTAGGTGTACATCTAGTCTCTAATCTAATTCATCCATAGGTGAAATTATATCTAACAATCTAAACACAAGTTGGAGTTTTATGGCCTGAACTATATAAAAATGTTAAGCTTCCTAGATCTCATCAATCTTTCCCTCTTCAACCCTCAACTTTGCCATCAATTTTAGGACCATACCCCTCCACTTTAGATGGAGTATCACCAATCCAAGTAAAATAAAAGGCTAAATTACCTCCACTACTACCTCTACCAATTGGTAGGCCTTTCACATCTAATAACATGATACTTAACACTAAGAAAGTGTCAAAAAAATATGTAACTCCATTACCACCTAATAAGGTACCATGCAAAATCACCCTCGTGACTCCTAATTAAAAGAAGGTGTTCACTCATATTACCACAACAAGTGCTAGCCCACCCATAGGCTCTCAGATCTTTTTCCTATGTTAGCTTTTTTAATCTTCCATAATAACTCTTCCTCTCATTAAGCCTTATAGCCCTCTTGGACCAAAGCCATCTTGGTTTAATGATACACAAGTGTGTCTATATCATCATTCACCTAGAAATGATACTAAAAGTTATAAATCTCTCATAATAGTCATTAGATAATGATGTCACCATTATCTTTTTTGATACTCCCATTAACATTCTTGATATTCCACCTCTGGCATCCATAATGCCTCATACCGTTCAACTTGAATTTAAACCCAAAGATGTTATCATACCCCCTTTGCCACCTCCTTTACCTATATTTCAGATCAATATAGTTAAAATAGCCACATGGTCACAAAACCAAAAGGATAAAGGTAAATAAAAGGTCATTATTCCTTGGGCTCATCCCTTTTTCAAAGACACTCTTCCTTTAAATCCTAAGATTTCCATCTTGGGTGTCTTGAAACCAATGTCTTCAAAATTTATTCAAAGCTTGATGGTGAACCAGCATCACCAAACTCCTATGAAAATGTCCTTGTATGAGTTAATCCAAAACTCACCCCAACACCATCAAGATTTGATTAGTGCCTTTTAAGTAGTTGAGGTATAACCTGATGATCCCCAACCTCTTTCAACTTTGGTCAGCTCTCTTAACTCCATCTCCCTAATTTCCTTTAGTGATTCATAAAATCCTCTTTGACACCCTAAAGATCAAGATTCTACCCTTTTTATTACCACATATATTGATCAAACTCATGTCAAAAGAGTTATGATCGATGGGGGAGCTAGTACTAATATTATCTCCACCCATGCATACAAACAACTAGTTCTTCTTGATAATTGCATGTCTCAAACCAACATGATGCTCTGCTCCTTTAACGATACCACAACTACTACAATGGGCACTATTATCCTACATGTATATGTAGGTCCCCACATAATTCCTAAGTTCTTCTATATTGTAGAAGGAGATTTCCAATATAACATATTGCTTGGATGACCTTGGATATGTGTTATGGCATGTGTGCCCTCAACTTTGCACTAGTGTGTCAAGTTTGAGAACAATGGGCAAGTGCATGTTATACCTACTGACCCACCTCATTTAAAACATGTGACATGACTTATAATCCCAATGATGTTCTCATTTTATTAAATAAATAATCTTATCTACATGATACTTTTAAAGCTTCCACAAGCTCCACTACCCTAGTTACATAGATACTAGCAACACAAATTATTGACAAAGATCCCATGGAGGAAACTTTAAAGCATTTGTCACTCAAATAATATCATTTTTTGATGCTCAACATGTTACATACTCCACAAGAGTATGAAAAGCTTCATATTCACCCAAATTATGATCCCTGTATTGGGATGGTCATCTCTTATGCCCCCCCTAACCTTTAAACTAATTTCACATATGGGGGAATTAATTAGGATCCCACTATCAACAATCCATACTCTTTTCCACAACCATTTACCTGTGACTTCTCTTTCCTGAACAAGCCTAGTTTCATTCACACCTTTATTTATAGGTGTGCCTAGAAAGGATTTAGTTTGGGTCATTATGAGCAGGGTATTCATACACCCATTGAATATCCCACTAGTAAAACCATTGAAAATGCCAAAAAGAGGCATAGAGTGGGTTATGACAAACCAACTAAACTCACCAAAAATTCCCATATACCATTTATTTAAGAGCCAATCTATCCTTCTCCACCTTATTATCCACCATCACATATCGAATCGGAGGTATCTATACCTCCTAAATTTTTTTTCAATAAATGCCATCCATTTGGGGCCTCTCACCAATCACTAGGGTAAGGAAATAAGGCCCCTTCCTCTCATTCATCCTAAAATGATTGATGAAGACTCTCCCACTATTAACAGTATCTAATGTCAAGATGATGATGTTATTCTCACATAAATGGGTGAAAATGATTCTTATAACCAATTATCCTCCCATATAAAACACAAGCTATGTTAAATGAATCAACCATTAACATCAATTTTCCTTCTCATAATAACCCCCATATCTTCAAGATTGGCCAATATTTGGATTCCTCTAAGAAAGCTAATTATGCCACATTTCTTAGTAACCATAACAAATCCTTCACTTGGTCTTATAATGACATGCCTAATATTGACCTCTCTATCATCACCCATAACATTGTCACCAATCAAGATGCTAAACCTATTAAGCAAAAGCTTCATTAAATGCATCCTCATATTTCTCTCCTTGTTAAAGAAGAGCTCCAATGCCTTCTTTCTATTAACTTTATCCAATCATCAACTACCTAATGATTTCACATCGAGATGATCACCATCATGAACAAGTAGTTTACTACATAAGCCACACACTTATTGATTATGAAACTCGATATAACCATACCAAAAAGCTTTACCTCACATTGGTCTTTTTAGCCTCTAAGCTCCACCATTACCTCTTAAATCATAAACCTATGTAATCACCCATACTAATCCCATCAAATACATGCATTCCAAGCCATATCACAACCAATGTGTAGCTTGGTGGCTCATACTCCTTGCTAAATTTGACTTAGAGTTTATTCAATAAAATTCTATCAAGGGGCAAATGATCATTGACCAATTAGCTATCACCCCTTTACCTGAAAACCAACCTTAAAACCTTGAATTCCCTAATGAATCCATCACAATGCTTTCCACCTATGACATCTCCTATCAACTGATGATTTTCTTTGATGGGTCTAAATGTCAACATGGTGGGAGTCTAAGGGTTATTCTTATTACTCCAGATGGTGAGCCTATGCCTTTGTAATTTATACTAGATTTTTAATGTACTAACATTTTGGTTGAATATGAGGCTTTTATCTTAGGGATTCAAACAACTATCTTCTTGGGTATCAAATCAATAACCATTTTTGGTGATTCTCAGCTAGTGGTTAATCAAGTTAATAGTTCCTACCTATGCAAAAATGAAATTATACAATGATATAAACATCATGTAGATACACTATTAAGATCATTTGATTCATATCTCTTACAAACTATTCCTCAAACTATAAACAAATTTACTAACACAATGGCTTTACTTGCTTCACACATACCCTCTTCACCTTCTTCCTAAAAAATCTATCACTATGCATCACTTAGCATTGCCCTTCTATGTATCAACTAACATCCTTTTTATCAAAAATGTAACATACAACCCACACAAGTTATGGTACAAGAAACTCATGGATTACCTTTCCTTTTCTATTACCCCTTCTGATCTCTCCAATAATAGGAGATGTGCCTTCATGAAACATGTCTCTCATTACACTATGCTAGGGGGACTTCTCTACAAGCAAAGTTTTAATGGTTTCCTCCTTAGATGCCTCACTATTAATAAGAATACCTTTGCTATTAATGAAGTCCATGATGGGATTTTTGGTGTACATGTCAATGGTCATGTAGTTACTAAGTGTATCCTTCGACTCAACTATTTATTGGCCAACAATCCATTAAGTTTGTGGTGATTAGCTTTGACATTGCATCAAATGTCAACAACACACTAACCTCCTTCACATTCCAAGTCATGCATTACAAGTCACCAAAGACTTCTAACCCTTCTTCCAATGGGGCTTAGATATATCAGTGAGATTAACCCTTATTAATCCCTCTGTTACCATTCTATCATTACTTCCACTATATACTTCACCAAGTGGATCAAGGTCCTTCTTCTCATCTCCACTAAGGCTGATAAAATTGTTGACTTTATCAATGATCACATCATCTATCATTTGGTGTCCCCCATAAAATTATAATAGATAATGATAAATATTTTTAAAACAAGACTATCTAAGTCTTTGTGACACATTTGGAATCAAATTAATCTTCTCATTGCCATACTATCCACAAGAAAATGGATAGGTAGAAGCTTCTAACAAATATTGACCAAAATCCTCATGAAGGTAGTCAACGATATAGGCAAGGATTGGCACAAACACATTTACCTTAACTTTATGGGCTTACCATACTATAATTCAAACCCCTATGGGTATTATGCCTTTTTCCTTGGTCTATGGGATGGAGGTTATTTTTCCTCTTGAGGTTTAGATTCCTTTTCTTTGCATCTCTCTACAAGACATACTTACTAATGATTAATTTTACCAAGAACCTTTGGATCAACTCAAATTGTTTGATGAGCACCATTTCATAGCCCTCAACCACCTCCAAATCTATCAATAGCATATCAAATGCACTTACAACAAAAACTTCAAGGAGTGACATTCCAATATTGGAGATCTCATCTTAAAAGAAAATCAATATGTGATAAACATGGAAAAAATCAAACAAGGTGAGTTTGCTCCTAATTAGCTTGGACCCTACATTATAACTCACAAGTATGGCTTAGAAACTTAGCACTTATCTTCTCTCAAAGGAAAGATAGAATATGAGCCTCTAAATGCTTTACACCTATGACCATTATTTTGTTAATAAAGTGGTGCTTCACCTCATGTTTAACTTGAGCTTGTCCCTTGAGCAACCCTATTACATTCATCTCCCTTCCTCTTAACCCTTACTCTTACACACTAGTTAATCTATGAAGTTCTATGGTTTTTCCATCAAAGTGGAGAACCCCTAAGCCTTTTTAGTCTTTTCCATGACTTAAAAAATGGGATATGTAGACAATTTATAATCTCTCAGGTCATGATTCTCAACATAGATTGATCCTTTAAAGGATAGTTGCATACCTTCTCTTTGATATCAAGGAAATAAATTATTAAAAAAATAGAGATTCTTGTCTTGATTAGCTTCATATGGCCTCAACACAAATAAAATCCCATTGTAGTCTTCTATCATTGATTAGCTTACACAACCAAAAAAAAACAAAGCTTTAAGTCATATACTTGCCTATAATAGCTCTCAGGTCACCCATAGCAAGGACATACCATCCCTACTTTTAAGGTTATGCTACCCAAACACTCTCACTCATTTTACCATTTTCCCTCATACTGTTTCAAGGGACTTCGAACTCACTTTACACAAGGTGAACATGACACTTATCTAACAAAAAATGGTAAATTGATGCAAAGCATGAAAGAGGCTCATATTCTTGAGCCTATTTTATGTTATGATTATGTTCTTTGATGTACATTCATGTTGAAAACTTCATACAAGCACTATCAATCCAACTCCATTTATTTTAAGCATACACCATCACAAATATGGAAAAAATTTGGAATACAATAACATAACTAGCCTATCCATTTTAAGCATACACCATCACAAATATAGAAAATGCTAAGATGAATCTAACAAATCAACTATACATATACCATCACACATATGGGAAATGCTAGTCTAACTCAACTAACATGATCAACATTAACATAACATAAATGTCCACATCAACATCATCATCACCATCAAAATAAATACATCTAAAAATAATGCATCTCATATATATATATATATATATATATATATTCTCAACATGAATTTACATCAATAGATCATAACAATATCATCTCTCCCTCAAAATATACATCTCTCATCTTTAGCTCATAGGCTAGTGTGTATACAACATATCTAATGATAATAAAATCTAGTGCTCAAAATCCTCGAGGATATACTCATGGTCGTGAAGAAGCAGTGGCATCACCACTCTCTGCATGTCTACATTTATGTGAGCTAGAAGTCATGGTATGTGTCACTAATCTCTCCTGATATCTAAACTTGGAATACCTCTAAATTTATGGAACTCCTTGATGGCCCTCTCATAATAAGAAATCTCATCAAAGGTAGTGTTTTACCTTGCTAGATATAGTTTTGTGGTGGTCCCATCATAGCTATCGAAGGCCCCTGTACTAGTCCCTATGGTGGAGGAGTAGCCTGACTTGCTACTCT